>CM025636.2:8975624-9030305 GCA_014621495.2 Entosphenus tridentatus
AAACTGACACCTTTTGCAAGGAATCATGCTTACATTAACCACAATGCATTTGACTGCAAGTATTGTGGTTAATGTAAGCATGATTACTTGCAAAAGGTGTCAGTTTTGTTGCCAGAAAAAAGGGGAAAAACCCTATTAGTAAAAAAGACAAATTGTTCACTACTTTAGCCCACCGGTGTGTTGAAGAGTGGCGAATTGCCCGATGATGCTGGATGAAATTACCAGCGAAACGTCGTACTCAAAAATGTTTAAATGTTGTGGTTTCACTCTTCAACACACCGGTGGGCTAAAGTAGTGAACTATTTGTCTTTTGTCAACGTGACACTTTTTTGCTGATTGGCCATGTCGGGTGGTGGAGGGTTACGACACATTTATAAATAACGCGATCTAACCCAAAAACGCTTATTATGAGTTACTTGAGTGGTGCCGTAACATTGCTTGCCGATTTCACCGTTCCGTTAATCTTTGACCCCCGTAAGCGAATCTCTCACCTCCCTCGCTGCATTGTGCCTATGTTTGTTTGGGGGGAAGCCCGCAATCAGAGGGAGGAGGAGATTTGGAGAAAGAGTAGGGGAGTGGGTATTGTGGGCCACGGTGAGTGCAGAGAGAGAAAGTAATGGCCATTGTTGTCAGGTTCATTCTACTGAACATTTGTGAAAAGAGCTTTGTAGCTCATCGGATTCCTCCAGGACAAATAAATATCCTGATTGTGATTTGTAAGCATTTGTCTGCCTTTGGAGGATAGTGGTCTACACACTGCAAGGTACATCCATTGTGTCTACATGCTGATAAACACGGCGATCCATTTGTAGACACCCCACTGTTTTATCATGACCCTCTTTGTACTCGGCAGGTGATTTCATCTTGAAAAAGCAATGGCTGCATATTTTAATTTTACGGATGAGAGATTGCGTTAAAATATTTAATGAGCGGATTCGGATCTCTCAGAAAGATGTGGTCGAAGCTTTGAATTCAAATGCAGTTTTGTTCTCTTCTTAGCTGTTATTTTAGTGGGGTATCTGTAAATGCATCGCACTGCTACAGTAATCAGGGTTTGTGTTTGTTTGTTACTCGTGCATTGCTTGTGGCAAATACGAACAAAGTTGTGAAGAAGAATCCTTCACTGAACAAGATTAAGCCTGCAGTCAAAGCAAGCGATCAATTTCATAGTCTCCAAAATGAAATTCAGAGGTGGAAAGTATAAAAAATATCAGGGCTTGTGCAATATTTGGCAAGCATGACTCACGAGGCAATTGAACATTCAGTTATATTTTACCAGCCTGGTCGACTGTGTGGCATGTTATAGGCAAGCTTGTATGCGGTGCGTGCAAATTTCTTGTCTCTCTAATCGGTGAATAACGCTGCGTGGATTAAACATATTTCCTGGCGTATTTACAGGCGTATTTGCACGCGGGTGTGAGGTCGTTAGCCGCATGAGCGCAAAGCGAAATGAATAAATTAAATATAAAAGGTCCTCTGTACTGGGAAGCCTTGTTGCTCACTGAATAAAAAAAAACTCTCCCACAAAGCATACATATTTTATCAGCTCGATGAGAACGTGGGTGGGTAGGTGGGGGGGCGACTTTTGCACTTGTATATTGGGAGCACATTATGGAGCACTCGGCCATGGCTGGTCATAGGACGGCTTGTACGACTATTCTGGGACCATTTTAAGATCATCGTTTGTCAGTGGGTGTTCTGAAGGGATTTGCAGGGAGCTTATTCCGGGAGAAACCATTTCTCGGGCAGCTCGTGTGACTGACTTTGTCCGTATATTTCCCCCCCCCCCCCCTCCCAGAGGCATGAGGCCAGCGGAGGCAGAGCTGTTGTACATCCAGGAGGCAGAGAAGCTGGAGGGCTATGGGGAAGAGAGCTTCTCAGCCAAGGTGAGGCCGGATGGACCATGTGTTGACGGTGAAACGCAGCCCGAAAAAAAACGCCTACGTTTTATTTTGTTTTCAAAAAGCGAGCGTCCGTCCATTGAGGTCGCAACGGTTTTAAATGCGTCGCGTAGATTTTGAGGCGACAGAGGGCTACGACACCAAGTTACTAATGAAACGTGCAAGATGTGGCCGGTTGGCTCAGGGGCAATGAGCCCAGCACTGCTGAGAAATCCTGGATTTGCATATGGGTAGCCACCCATCGGTAAAGCTAGTTCTCAAGCGTCGTAGTGAGTTTATGTTAGTCTCGCCAGTGAATGCACGCAAAAAAATACACCATCGACATCTTCCAGCTCTGGGAGAGGGAGGGGTAAAAAACATATCTGCTAGGCTGGTGCGCGACAATCGTCTCAAGTGTAGCAGTGTATGTGGGAAAATGCTCCCCCTAGTGTGTGCATGAAGTGAAGGTCGCTTGAAGGGATCTCGGAAGCAGTTTTTTTGTTGTTGCGACATCACTTTCCATGGGCTGCCCTCCAAGGCGCTGCTGTTCTGGATAGTTTTGAGTCTTCGCCTCGTGGTGCAATGGCGGTGGAAACTGGGGGGAAAGACAAAACATGAATCACTTTTCTGGAAAAGGAAAATTCCCAATTGTCTTTTGATTTGCATAATCGCCTCCCTAATCGCAGTTCGATTAGGTGATTTGAATTACCCCAGTGCATTCTGAAACGTGTTGGTTTAACACAGGCAGCTCCCACCATGCACTGCATGTCATAACGTGAGCCTGTTGTTACCGGCAATAGCAATCACATTGGTGCGATGCCAAAGGAGCTCACGATGGCATTGGCCCTTGAACATTACTTTCAAACTTGCTTCTGATAGCCAGCTTGGTACACAGTCTAATTACAATTTTTTTCGGTCTTCTCGTTTTTACTAAGGACATCAAGTGCCCACGCTGGCTTCTAACCCTGTGCGTAGGTGCATCTTTCATTGTGGCTCAAATGCGTGGCAGTTTGTGCATTCTCTTAGGTTTTTTCGGTAAAGTCACGTAGGTAAAAAAATTGTGCATTCTAACCCATGTGCTTTTCTTCTGTAGGTCGGGGTTTCAATTTATTTCAATGTCCTTTTAAAATGCCTAACATTGTTTGCGTGCTGCCCTATTTTTGTCATTTCACTGCTGGATGACAGCCGCTCCACCCCACCCGTTGCTCCTCTTTTGCCCCCTGTGTGTACCACTGTCGACTTGCATTGTAAAGCACCCTGGAAAGGGCGCTAGATTAATCCTAATTAGAATGGAATAGATGAAGGGCCCTGCCCTCACTGCATTTGGTCGTGCGGTTTATTTGAACCTACTTCATGCTGGTCAATGTCATTTGGTAAAGGCCGGGAGCATAGACGTATGGAACATCGTGCAGTACAACAGTGGATTTAGTTGCACTGCCATCTGCTGCCCACAGTGCAGAGTGGGGTGGAAAAGGGCAGTGGTAGCCCAGGCCCCACTGGAACAGAACTCGGAGGTAGCTCTGTGGTGTCCGCTTCCACGGGTCATTCTCAAACATGACAGGTTGTGCGGGAGATGCAAACTTATTCCTCGTCTCGTAACATGATGTAGACAGCACGACGGGAAACAGTTTGGGGAAAAAACCTTTTTTCCCCCCTCTTAAAGAAGTAAAAAATAAATACGTTTACAAGGAACACTGATGACAGAATAATAGCAGAGGGGGCTGGACAGGCAGGGCATTTCAGCCGTTTCCAATCACGTTGCGACGTGTGTTGTATCTCTCTAGCGATCCACGAGGAACCAACTGCATCAGTTGAGTAACACCGCTGGGTTTTCCGTTAGAGCTCGTGAATTCGAGCAAATTAGAACGTGCACAATGCATGCCACGTCAGTGCAGCACTGATAATGGCGATGTGTAATGTTGACGTGTTCAATTTTAGCAGTGATTTCTGGAGGTTGTTGCCTAGCAATATAAGTGGCCTGCTATGGAAAGTGATGAAAAACACAATTATATTTAAACGTTTGACGGCTTAATGATTTATTTATTCATTCATTTTTTATTATGATTTTTCTCTCTTCTAATGGCAGTGGGGAACTGTAACCCCACGTATAGCTCCCGTTGATATAACGCAGAGACCTAAACAATGCTAATACAGCGGTGTTCCTAATTAATTTTTAAACGTGCATGACCAATCGTGCACATGCTCTCACTTATTACGAGCAATGCTTACTTTTAGCGAGTGCCTTCCTTAATAGGGAGCATTAATAATTCATGTGTTCGCTCATCTAGCAAGTCCCATCAGTGAGGCACATCAGCCAATTAAATATAGAGCCCTCTGAAGCCATAGCTGCTGTTCTACATTGTGTCCACTGCTCTGGTACCGACTGAATTAAGTGGCTCAAACAATTGGCATAAAATGACTTGAGCATTCACGTTCATAATAGCTGCGTGGACCGGGCAGAGTGGTTAATTAATAGTTTGACTCTAAATTTCGATTTAAAGCTTTCGTGATTGCAGGGATTCATATTCTTGGTTCTTTCGGTAAAGTCACGTAGAAGGGAAATAATAAAAATAAAACAATAAAATTCTCACGACGTTTGACTCGAGTCCTTGTGGCGCCTATTACTGGTTCCCACTTGCGGTGTTACCCATTCGGATGGGCATGCAAAGCAGGTCTCGACCGCCAAGTGATTGGTTGACCTGTTGACTGCAGTACGCCGATTGGCTGAACAATGGTGAGACGAATATTACATTGAGTAAATGTAGAACCACTGGAAATGAGAATATTAATGACGAGAGCTGGACTCTCCGATTATTTACGTTGTCGATTACTCTACCGATTAGCGCTTCAGTTCCTCGACTAATCGTATAACATGAAGAGAGTTATGAGAAAAGAGCTCGCATCTGTCCCCCGCGTGTGCCGCTGGACGAAAAGTGATGGGCGGGGCGTGATGACGTCATTGTCATTTTCAGGCGTGTCATGCTGTGCATGGCTTCTCTGGGGCTTCTGACTTCGGGAGGCAGGATGTTTGGGGGGGCGGGGGGGGGTTGCCGTTTTTAAAAGTAGCCAGAGTAATCGACCTAAATAAAGCAGTCCATTACAATTCATAGTCGATGAAGCTCCCACTTAATTGGCGAATTGTTCCAGCTCCAATTATACCGGCACCGTAAGTGTGATTGTTCACTGCTCACCCTTCCGCTCCACGTACCCTTTTTCCTCCTACTTCACCATCTCCCCTCCGTCGTGCTCTCCCCTTTAGTCACGTCTGTTTGACCTCTGGCCACGATGTGACGGTTTGGGCGTTTGGAGCCGAGGGTGCCGAGTGGTCGCGCAGTGCCCCGATGGCAGCGGCTCGTGCAAGGCCCCGTGGAGGGGTGGGGGGGGCCTCTGTGCTTGTGGCATTTTCACCTCTGCGCTTGTGGCTGCAGCAGTGCAAATGTCACGCAATTTTTTTTTTTTAACTCGCTGGCTCCCTTGCCCTTTGCGGTGTTGTCAGAAATGCTTAAAATGAGGCCGAGAAAAGTTGCCATGTTATATATTTTTTCGCGTTCGCCAAGCGGAGGCTCAAGACGTCCTTGATTAAGGCTAAGCTTGCGAGAGTTGACAAGCTTCTAAAATTTAGTCGGGCTACGTGAGCTTTTCCAGTGCTGAGCTGCATTTAACCCGCTGGATGCAGTGCAGACGAGAGCCAAACACGCGTAGACTGTGTTGTAGAAATCTGCGCTACGGTCGTGTGATGGTAGCGGTAGAGGAGGTGACGGATCGACAGAGAGACAGTGGCTGTACAGTGATCGGTGTGCGGACAGCTGTACGTTGCTTACTGCCTACCAGAGCTGAGCGTGCGTGCTTTTTAAGTCGTCAAGCGAAAACTCCTCGCCAGTGAAAACTAAGTTGTGTTATTTTTCTGACGCCCATATCTTCTTGCAGGACACATCCGGCAGCGACGTTCTGCTGGGGACTTCCTACAACGGAGTGTTTGTCCGCCACCGGAACGAAAAACCTCCCGTCACGTTCAGGTCGGGGCGGCTTCCTGGATTCTCTTCTTTAATACTATTATTGAAGTCTCACTGAGTCTCATGCCTCTCTCAGGGAGGGTCTTGCCAAGTGTTCGCAGTAGTTGGGGCAGGGGGGGGGGGGTTTGGTTGGGACGATGCTGCTATGTGTAATCCCGAGTGAATAATTTGCAGGAAATTTATCAGCAATGTTACGGGGTTTTTTCTTTGCGTTGGGAGGAAACTGGAGATCCTGGAGGAGACCCACGCAGAACAGGGGGGGAGAACACACAAACGTCACACAGAAAGTCGCCCGAATTGGGAGTTGGACCCAGGAACGTTCTTGCTGTGAGGCACATGTGTTATCGCTGTGCCATCCAAACTGAAACTAAGAGTTGCATATCGTTAGAGGGCTATGCCAAGTTACCATTGAACACCCCAAGAGGTGGTTGGGTGGCCTGGGGGTCGCAAAGTACTGAACTGGCACAGCGAAGACCCTCGGTCCGATCCCGACGCTGACGCCTGCTGTATATTTTGGAGTTTGCATGTTCTCCCCGTGGTTGTGTGGATTTCAAGTCCTCCATTTTTTGCCCCTCCACATTTAGAAACATGCGTTTTAGAGTATTTGGCCGCTATGAATTTCCACTTGATAAGCCACTTCGCTGAGCTATCATTTATGGCCAGGTCACTTCTCATGGGCCTTCCCTGGTATAATATAAAGTTTAGTTAATTTTTTTGTTTAGATCTGGGCGCAGACACCTGTGATTACATTGGGCCCTTAAGTGCAGCGATTTGATAGTCTCAGGCCTGGTCATCAAATACAAATAAAATGTTTTTTTCACTAAATTGGACTAAATTCCATCTGTGAGACTTCAACATTGCAGTTTGTTTGACGTGCAGCGAACCCTCTTCGCGGGGCGTGTAAAAAGGCATAATCCTAGTGTGTATGAAGATGCCTCTTGAAGTGAACTCAGAATTAGTTCTGTGATGTCATCTTCCGGGCCAATTTTCTCTGACACATTGAGATCCACTGCAAGCTGCAGAGGTCCGAGTGGAAGTTTAATTGTCCAATGACAGGATTCTGATAGCACAATTGGAATGTGACCAGGGTAGGATGTAAAAAAAACATTTTTAATGCATACACATGCATGCATGTACCTGTATAATGGATGTGGTAGCTCATGCCTGTAATCTAGCAACTTTGAGGTTTGGTTACATATCAAGCGGTGAACACACACACACACAGCAGATACAACAACAGGGGGTGCCTTTAGTATATAGTTGAGAAAGTAGATTCCTGGCCTCTGCGAATAATTTGAGTGTTCTTCCTGTCTCTGCATACATCCGTTCAGCCAGTAGTGAATATATAGTTTCATTCGTGCAATTTCCATCACCATTTTCCTTTGTGGGTTTTTTTAAAGTGAGAATTACACTGTGTTATTACATTTCACAATGTCTAGCCACTATTTTAAAACGTCTTGCTTTTATATTTCTCGGTAGAAAAACCACGATTAAGCGCCCGCAAGACCCAAACTCACGCTTTCCCTGTCGGAAGTGAGTAATGAGGGTGAGAATGCTGGTGTGTGTGCTGTTCCGTTTGCTCCTGCCAGGGTTGGCCACTCGGTCGAGTGAAGGCTTTATCTTGCCTTTCCTATCACACAAGAACCATAATAAAACATCCGCAGGGGTTTTTTACAAGCAGCTCCCATGGGCGATCGCGTGGAAGCTTCTTATAAAGGATTAAATAATCGTAATAGTAAAAATTTATAATTATTGTTATTATTTCAGTAAAAGCCTGGGGGCGCCCGTATTATGAGTCACGGCTCGGCTGAGCATTGGCTGTTTTAGCTCAAGCGAAGACGAACTCAAAGTCACGCTCAGCTTTCAGCTGCCCTGTGAGCATGGTCCCGGCCGTTCTTGGGAATTACCGTGAGCTGAGCCTGAGCCGAGCCAGTGCTGAGCCGCTCGAGCATCTTCCGTGAGCAACAGCTGAGCCGGTTCAAGCGTGAGCCGAGCCACGTGAAAGAGGCAAAACCAGAGCCAAGCCGTGACGGGAACAAAGCCCGAGCGGTCTGTCTACCTGCTCAGCTGAGTGTCGGGCATGTTTTCTTCTCTGTTGGCGGCCTAGAGAAATTGGTTGAAATTCAACATTGCCATGGCAGTGGTTTAAAGTACACTCAAGTCAATGATGTTATCAGGACTGTTTGATCTCAGAGGGAAAAAAAATGTTAGGCGAATGCAGCATTCGCCTGTGACCAAATCATACAGGATTTGATTGGTGTGTCTGATCTTGGATAGCGCTTGAATGGGTGACAGACGTTCATAAAACAGGTGTTTTGGGCTGCATGGCTACGTGGTGGGGCAGCAGAAGGCATTTCAGCAAAATCAATTGTTGCACTGTACTTTTATGTTCCTATGGCTAATGCTCCTTCCCCCACCTTCAACCAAAGCCGCACTGACCAGCATGGTGAAGTATGGTCAAATAAACCCCCCCACGATCCTGCCCGGCGTGGTGAGACCCTCATCTTGACAGTTGATTGGGACAAGGGCTGTACATTTTCATGGAGCATTGTACGCTTGTTTTAAAGTATATGTTTGGTCACTTTTGTGGTAATTGAATTTACAAGCACACTGCAGATATGTTACACTTTAAAATGTGTTGATATTTGGCAACGTGTTGTTTAAGCATATTTATCTGATAAAGCTCCCAAATCTGATGGCTGATTTTTAAGCTCTGCGCTTTCAGTTGTTGTGTCCTTTTCCGTAATTCCATTTCGGTGAAATTGAACATTGATCAAAATGCTCATTCGTCTGCGGTTACCTTTTATTGAATCAGTTGCACACGTTGTCGACGGCTTGGCGTCGAGTTGTTTCAGCATGATCGCCGTGGTGGCGAGATGTTAATTACCTTGCCTGGTATACAGGATTTGAAGCTTTCGTGACTGCAGGAATCCATACTTTTTGGTTCTTTTGGTAAAGTCACGTAGGTATAAAATAAAATAAATTAAATCACGACGTTTTGCCCACTTCAGCAATTGTTTCCACCTGATGATGGGCACTTGTGTTGCGCCCGAAACGTCGTGATTTAATTTATTTTATTTTATACCTACGTGACTTTACCGAAAGAACCAAAGAGTATGGTATGCAGGAGGTCGTGGGTTAAATCCCGACCCTGACGCCTGCATAATTGGAGTTTGCATGTTCTCCCCGTGGTCGTGTGGATTTTTCTCCAGGTTCTCCGGTTTTTCCCTCCACAGTAATCAACATGCGTTTAGAGTATTTGGCCGCTATAAATTTCCACGCGATAAGCCACTTCTATGAGCTATCATTTGTGGTCAGGTCGTTTATGAAAAAGAGCTATATAGCTCAGTGGGACCTCACCTGGTAAAATAAAAGAAAATAGCTTACAGTTTAAAAAACTACGATCGCGAACGTTGTTGCCTTTGGAAAGTAACCGAGCGGCATCCGCTGCTTTCTATTTGTTCGACGCGCAGGTGGAGCAACATCTCACACGTGTCTCATAGCAAGTCCGCCTTGGTGATCGAGCTCACCGGCCGTGTGGAGAGCCTGCATTACCAGCTGGTGAGAGAACGACGCAGCGCGCACAAAGTTCGAGGATTTTATGCAGCGTCTCGCTCGACGAGAGCCCGGTTTTCTCAACTCGCAATACGCTGGCACAGAAACGGTGGGCATTGTTGGTTTTAATGAGTGAGGGGGTGGCAAGTCCATGCTTGGCAGAGGAAAGGGAAAACATAGGAAGGTCTTGCACCTGGCCTTAAACAAGGGCAGGGAGTCGATTGCACAGGAGGCTGGGGGTAAAGGGATATACAGACTATAGGGAGAGTAGAGTGAGCGACTTCCAAATGTTGGACAGAGAGGAACAATGCACCGTCTAGTGGTATTGATAAAAATGTAATCTTAGAGACCTTCGGATTCAGCCTCTGGGTCGATTTGATTCGCCGAACTGATTGATTGTTCCGTTGCAAAAAGACTCTGGTTGATTTGATCGCAAACCAAACGTGAATCCCTAGCATTTCAACTACGAGTGAGTTCCCAGCCAGAGTAGATGTTTCCAATGCAATTATTACCCCTGCAACACGAACTGAAAGCACCGATTAAAACCGTCACAACACAAACCTCCGCTTGTTTCCGGCGCCTGCATGGAAGATTAAAAGAAACAAAAATGATTCCAAGAACTTAACACGCCAAAAGAATTGCGGTATATTCTCCCAGATTGCAAATACGGTTCTTGTTGTAGTTGTCGGCCGTGGCGATGGCGGGTTGCGTTGGTCACCACGTTTAAAAAAACAGTCCTCGGCATTTGCACCCACACGTGAAGTTACCCGCAGCATTCCGGCGGCGACAGTCACGCACACGTTGCGGAGATGATAGGCTGCCGCGGGAATGTGACCGCACGTTGCGGCGTGCCGTGGACATAACGCACACCGGGAGTCTTGTGGCAGCGCATGCGGGCGCTGTGCTTTGTACCGACTTCGTGTGGCTTGTAGTGGGTTAGATTATATCGTCGTTTTTGTTTGTGTTGGTGGTCGAGACAGCAGGGGGGGGGTGGGCGCTTCAACCTTTAGTGAGTGGAACAGCCAGTGATTAATGCTTACAGCTGCATGCATGCCTCTTCCATTAGCGGCGGAATGTAGCGTTTGTGTGTGTTTTTCTAAGAGGTACGTTCTGATATTGCACCTCTGGTACACCATCTGCCAGTGTGACCAAGTTAAAAGCATTTAAAGTGATTAGTTCTTTACTTTCTTTATTTCATCATGATTACTTCACTTAGTGTTAAGACCCCCCCCCTTCCCCCCCTGGTCAGTTGCTGTTGGTATGGGTTTTGTTTTTAGCATGTTGAGTGTTTTTGTTTGGTACTCGAATCTTTGGAAAGATTCCACACGTACAAGGCGTGGACACTTAAACTCTGCAATTAAAGTTCACAAACATATTTGCTGTACTGTCACCTAAAGGTCACCTTCACTGCAAGTGGGTGCTTTTTGCAGACTGCAGACTTAACCATCCATGATCCGTCAAGTTGCTGCAGAACCGGCTGATATTCAGGGTGTCCCTGAAGGTATCATCAAATATGAAATGATAATAATCACTCGCTAGTTTGAACTGCTGAACTTAAATTTTGAGCAATGCATCCTTTCTATACTTACGTATTTTTTTGTTTAACCAAATGGCCTAAGTAAATTTCAGCAGCACTCAATAGAAGAATTTGAAACAGTCACAGCCAAGATGGGCTCCCACATGTTGATATGATCCGTGTCGCCGATGCCATTGCAAACATGTGGAAGATTATCGAGATGAGACTGGTGTGATTATATATTCATATCACCAATTGTGTATGTATATATGTATATATATGTGTAAGATGGGTAGTGTAGTGGTTAGTGCCCTGCGCTATAAACTCGGCAACCCGAGTTCCATTCCCGTTCATGGCCAACACCAGTGAAGATTATATGTACCGATCCTAGGCCTCCCCTAGGTCTACTCTGCCTCAAATGAGTACCTGGTGCAGTGTGTAAACATCATCACTGGGGAGACAAAGGCAGTTGGGACATCCATCCCCTTGTGTGCCGTGTCAGCCTTCATATTGTTGGGGCAATGCTGTAGCACTTGCCCCAACAATATGTTAAATGCTATAATGGGGGATGTTTGTCTTTGCACATATATTAATAATGTAATCGACCTAGCTCGGAATGTACTCTGGTTTTACATCTTTTTTTTTAATCCACCACTGGATTAAAGCCTCATGTCATGTCAGTCATGGGGTTTCTTTTGACCAGACCTCACCATGCTGACATGTGTTAGGTCGTGGCCAAACTTGGGTGTGGCTGGATTTTTAGTTCAGTGCTATAACTATTAAACTATGAAACTTTTTTTTATTTTACAAGGTAGGGCCCACTGAGCTATATAACTCTGTTTTAGAAGCGACCTGACCCCACATGGTAGCTCAACAAAGTGGCTTATCACGTGGAAATTTATCGTAGTCAAATACTCTAAACGCATGTTGATTCTAAATGTCGAGTGAAAAACCGGAGAAACCAGAGAAAAATCGACGCGACCACGGGGAGAGAGACATGCATACTCCAAATATACAGGCGTTAGGGTTGGGATCGAACCCACCGCCTCCTGTATACCAGGCAAGGTAGTTAACATCTTGCCATCGTCGCACCACCACTTCATAATTATGATTTTTTAATAACGGTTGTGCATTCATGACCACTCTGCACAAATCTTACTGAGTACCCTGTGGCCTGCACGACAAAGTGAGGAACATCGCCCGTAGCACAGGACGACTGCGGACTGAGCGTCCGTCTCGGGCTCGCTCGCACCAAAGACCCTCGGCGCATTTTGTAAACAAAGCAAGGGGACGCAGCAGACTTGATGCAGGAAAACCTTTGTGTCTGTTACAGGAGGACATCGAGACCGCAAAGTATCTGTCGCGGGTAATCGAGGCGCGTCACAAGTTCTACACGCTGAACAAAAACCTCACCATGTAAGTTGTGGCTGCTGATGTTGTGGGAAGCGTAGCGGTGTCGGCTATTAGAAGTTACGCACGTTTCCCCCCCCCCTCCCACCGCCTCTTCGGAATCTACTTTGTATTCTGGGTTCTTGAATAAAAGAACAAAAATGTAATAACAAGTATTAGCATGCACGGTACTTTGTACCTAAATGCCAAAGCGTCTGAAAATGCAAATGAGTAAAATGTCAAAAGTAAGGATAGAGGAGAAAGATTAAAATGAGACGATGGAATAACTAATGAACTACTTGTAGATTCATAGTCAATTAATATTATCGAGCAATATCGATTATTAAGCTCGCGTACATGCATGCATTAGATTACAAACATAATTTTATTAGATTTGTACATGTTGCATGTAATGGAAAAATGTGGCCCATGCAGCCACTAGTGGCCGCTACATTGACCACAATGTTGAACTCAATATTCGATTCTCAATCGCAGGCTGACATATCCCTGGCTCCACGCCTCCGAGTTGTCAATCGAACATTGTGTCCGATTGGTGAAATATGCGCAGGTTATGAATTGTTTATTATTAAGCATTGAATGGCTGAGGGGCAGTGGTGGCTGAATTGTTACACCCCTAGCTTCCAGCGAGTAATCTGGCGCATATTTACCCCCCAAATGGTGAGACAGAGAGTAACCCCCAGAGTATATGTTTGAGTATTTTGAGTGTTTAGAAGATGAGGTGGAAGCTTGTGCAGCATCAATACACGGCTTGGAATACAGGGTTTGTCAGAGTTAATTTAGTTTGTGGGATTAAGGCCAAATCCATTTTTCGTTGCAATGTTTGTTATAAAACAGTTAAACTGCTGGGGTGTTTGAAACATGTTTTCCTCAATATTTGCATAAAACCTATTTCCACCAGCACATAAATTGGACGTAAATGTGTCAGCCAACAAATTGTGTTCATAATAAGTCTTGGAAAATCTCAATCTGATGGCAACATTGCATGCGTGGAATTTGTAATTTTTATATTTTCTCCTGATTTTTGTCACTTTCCTTCATCTCAAATGCCGCCTACAATAATGATTAGCAGTTTTCACCGCGTATGTTGTTGTGGTTTAATTTTTTTGTTAAATGTGTTGGAAAGATGCATTTTTATCAATTATTGACCAGCCATTATCATCCGCAAGCGAAACATCGTTTCATGTGTTGGTGTCGTTGTGGAGTTGTTTTGCTCACGGCAATGAAATTGTGAAACAAAAAAAAAACTCAAACAGGTAATTTAATGTGAATCAACATTACACGGGGCAGACATGAAACCACCATAAAAAAAAATTTGGGACCCACCAAATTATCGGGAATGTACCCTGAAATCAACAGCATACCAAATATAAACAAAGGCTCATTATGCTGTTGACCTGTGCGATGATGAGCAGGGGATACACAGCTCCTTGGGTTTAGCTCATTCTCCAGAGGAGAATTGACTCACTCTCCCCTTTCGCAGAGTGATAAATACGTGTCAGATTCCGGCAACTGTCTGGTGTGTGTATACACCGCTGCAGTTAACAATAAAAAAAACATGCCACTGGTTTTGCATGCATGGTTGTGGGATCTTGTGTCACCGCTGCTGATGGGTGTCTGGAAAATGGTCTTGAGATTGGTCCTGTAACTAAGCCAGCTTGCTTTCGGTGATGCGACAAACTGGAGTTGATTGGACAGGCATCGACTACTTGCTTATGGAACCACTGGCCATTCATCGTCATCATCATGATCCATGGGCAGATAGGCCGTAGGTATCCGCTGCACATTACTTTCCTCTGTCTTGTGCCAATATGCTTAGGTAGTGCCATTGGTCTCATCGTAACAAATTAACAGCAAAGAGACTGATCGCCTGTACTGTGTACTTTGAATTTCCCTTGACGCGTTTGAGCTGTAAGAAGACCTTAGCTATTCACGGTCAATGTAGCCAATGTCAGACATTGTAGTCAATGACATTCAGCAGTTGGCTGAGTGGTGCGTAGATCATGGATGAAAAACTGTTTTTGTCTGTGGAATAGTACATTCCAAGCCTAGCCAGGATGAATCCTGTAACTTATAACTGAAACAATTCCAACAGATCAAATCAAAATCAAAAGTATTTATTGACTAGTGTACGTTCATCGGTTGTACCTATCATATGGAGCGGAGCAGTTGCAGAGTGGTTAGCGCACTGCACTAATAAACCCATCAAGCCGAGTTTTATTTCCCAGCCACGGATAAAATCAGCGGCGAGTAATATTTTAACCGGTCCTGACCGCCCACTTTCGCCAACCCTCACTGACCAGCGTGGTGAAGTATAGTCAAACAGCCCCCTTGATGAAACGGCACGGGGAGGACGTCGTCCAGCCCCCATGGTTTGTACAAAGGGCTGTAAACACGACGCTTTACATTGATATGTTTTTTTATAGCACCTGCCTAGACTTTTTGGCACGAGCAGTTGATGTTCAATTTGTACGGATGCTTGCTTAATTTTTCATGCATGCCAGCTTAAGCATGGTGGATTAGTGTTTTAAAGCATGTGCAGCATTGACACAATTATAAATCTCCTGCCCTTTAACCCCTTCGCTCACAGATCCCACACATGAACGAAGCCATAATATGAAATAGCAGCAACCAACTCCGGACTTGTCCCAACAGCTCGTACATAGACATGGCATGGTTTTACGTGATAATTCAGTTTAATACAAAAATGGACATGATTTACACTATGTAAAAAAAGTTTGTTCCCGGGTAGTAAGTGTTATTTCGTATTTGCTTATGCCTAAAAAGTGTAGAAAATGGCTATTATTACTCTTTGGTTCTTTCGGTAAAGTCACTAAGTATAAAATAAAATAGATGAAATAACGGCGTTTCGATCGCAACACAAGCAATCATCATCAGGTGGGAAAATCACAGCAAAATTTTTTTTTGCTGAAGTGGGAGGATGATTGCCTGTGTTGTAATCGAAACGTCGTGATTTAATTGATTTATTTTATACCTACGTGACTTTACCGAAAGAAGAGTATGGATCCCTGCAGTCACGAAAACTTCAAATCTAGATGGCTATTATTCCCCACAAACTTCGCACTTTTGACCAGGGCAGTGATATTTTTAAATTTACCTATTTTCAGTGAGAAAACGGGCGAATTTGTTTCTTTTCGTTCACAAAAAGATTTAGAAGCGAGTAGTTTTTCGAGATTGTTCCTCCCCATAGAGAAATCGGTCCGCTGTGGCCGTCCCGCCTGTGGTAGTGTGCCTTGGTGTCTAAATCTTTTGTAGTCATTTTGGTATTACTTTAGTATAAATACATGTTAATTTTGATTAATATGTAATTTTTTTCTGACTTTATGTGAACGACAAGACACACATTTGCCTGTTTTCGCATTGAAAATAGGTAAATTTCAAAATATCACTGTCCTGGTCACAAAAGCAAAGTTTGTGGGGGAATAATAGCCATTTTCTGTACTTTTGAGGCATAAGCAATTAGGAAATAACACTTACTACCCAGGAACAAAAAATAAATAGATAAATTGTTACACAGTGTTTTCTGTTCCCCCCCAAACCTCTCATCATATGAACCAGCGACGAGTGCAATGCCTTCCTTCTGAATCTCTATAGCTTCAACATTTTCTATTTAATTATAAAGATCTTCATTATCTTCCACGGTGGTGAGATGTTAACTCTTTCGCCTGATATGCAGGAGTTCGATCCCAACCCTAACGTCTGTATATTTAGAGTTTGCATGTCTCTCCCTGTGGTCGCGTGGATTTTTCTCTGGGTCCTTCTGGTTTTTCCCTCCACACTTATAAACATGCGTTGAGTATTTGGCTGCTATACATTTCCACGTGATAAGCCGCTTCGTTGGGTTAGCATTTGTGGCCAGGTGTCTTGTAAAAAAGAGCTATAAAGCTCCAGTGGTTAAAATGTTTTATTTTAAAATAAAAAATAGTTTAGTTTTATTTTTCGATTTAAAGCTTTCGTGACTGCAGGGATTCATCCTCTTGGTTCTTTCGGTAAAGTCACGTAGAAGGGAAGTGACTTTACCGAAAGAACCAAGAAGAGTTTAGTTTTAGTTTATTATCATGGATATGTTTTGTTTCAGATGTCAACGGTAACTTGGAGACACATTGCAGCGATGCAGGGCTTTGAATTTATTTTCATGTAATTGCTCAAAAGAATTTGATAAATGAAGTAACTTGGATGGCCGTGCGAGGTTAATTCCTCTTGTCAGATTTTACGCCAGCACTTTTGAGATATTGGGCTCCAGCCAGTAGGCTGAGAAGAGAAAACAACATTTTCAGTTTCGAAATGGTTTTCACATGGCAGAGACTTCAGAATCAGAATCTTTATTCATTCTGGAGGAATCCGATGAGCCATGAAGCTCTTGATCAGTAGACTTTCGATAGTCGCCCCACGGTAACGTATCATTGCATGAAACACATCTGGCACGCAACGTTTTTCCTGATAATCTTCGCGCTCCCGATAAGGAACTTTACTTGGAGTCATCGAGTGGTCTGTTCTCTCACTGACTCCTGAGATTCTTGCATATAGGTGACCGGCTGACTCAGAGCTCAGACCGCTGACCTGTCCACCGATTTAGATTCTGGGTTCCAATTCAGGTAGCAGTCTGGGAGTTAAACCATATTCTCAAGTGTAGCGAGTTCATGGACTCAGTCCGGTCTCCAAATTACTGCACAGAAAAAACTGTTACTTTAAATGTTATTCTGCACTTAGTTTTGTATTGGTTTGACACTGTGTGGGTGGGAGAGTGCTGCACTCTGCTGTGTGGACCGGGGGGGTCATGTGAAGGGATTTCAAAGGTAGAGTTAGTTGATAACCATTTCTCTTGGCCTTTTCTAACGTGGAGGGTTGCAGTACTCTTGAGAGATTTGAATGGATGCTTCATCTCATGGGAATGGCATGGATAGCACAAGAGGAATACAATTTGGGAAATAGGCCCAAAAAAAAATCCTAAATGTGTCATTTTGGATTGGCCAGCTTTTGGCAACTTCTGGCACTTAAAAATGTTAGCGTGATGGTCTTTCTAAGTATTATGTACAGGTAGTCCCCTACTTACGATGGAGATGCGTTACGACAACCCTATCGTAAGTCAAAAATATCGAAAGTCGAAGATGGCCTAGCCTACCCAGGAGTCTTAAAGAATGGTGATAATTTAGCAAAACAGCAATTTACAGTACCGTACTGTATAAACTATATACTATATGTATTTATTTATTAATTACAATACTGTATTGCACAGTAAAATGTAAAGTAAAAAACAAGGTAAATTCTTAGCCTACCTATATGAACTGCAATTTAATCGAAAAAAATTTCGGGAAACAATCCTATCTGCTATACAAACTTTTAACATGCATTGAACACCGAGACAACTTAACTCCGTCGACCGCTGGTGACAGTGAGGCATCACCACACAAGGCGGGAGATGCGTACAGTACATCCCGGCAGCGTCCCAACATACAGCATCGTACCTCGTACGCTGCTGCGTTGGCCTGCGAAATTGAAAGTATTTTCCAATTTTGTCGTATCGCCATCGTAAGATCGAAATTTCGTCAGTCGGACCATCGTAACTCGGGGACTACCTGTATTTATGAATGTATGTTTTGAAGAAAGTGGCCCAGGCAGTGTGCTCACGAGCATTGTGAGGTCATGTGTTCTTAACTATCGCCTTCATGGCGCTTTCTTTGCCAGGTGTGTCATGTGGAACATGTTGATTAATCCATTACTGCAATTGAAATGTGGTTTGGAAGATGCAACATTTGGGCAGACAAAGCACAAAAGTAGGTGACTGCCATGGTTAAATAGCGCCCTCTATGAAAAAGTGTTGATAAAGTCAAAAAGTAAAATGTTATTGACGAGAACTTACGCGTCCACTATCTCACACGCGTTTGGAGGAACGTCGGTGTGTGTGTGTGCGCTTGCTTGTGAAAGAAATTTCCATCTTTCCATACAGTACCGTTTCCTTTTCGGTGATAGTGTAGCGGTTAGCGCGCTGCACTATAATCCCGGCGACCCGGGTTCGATTCCCGCTCACGGCCAAAATCGGTTTTATCTGAACCGGTCCCGGGCCTCCCCTAGGTCGACTCAGCCTCAAATGAGTACCTGGTGCGGTGTGTAAACATCGCCACTAGGGAGACAAAGGCGGTCGGGCGTGGTGCTGGCCACCCACCCCCTCGTGTACCGTTGCGGCCTTCATAGGTGCTCGCTAACAGCACTTGCCCTAGTCTATTGAGGCTATATGGGGGAGCTTTGTTGTGAAATAAATTTCCATCTTTCCATACAGTACCGTTTCCTTTTCAGTCCCTTGAAATGACCGCGTGCTTTGTTTGGCACTCCCGTCGACTTTCCTGCATTTTAGCCGCTACCTGGCAAGCTGTAGGCGACGACTGCTTTGCTCAGAGTGCACATTCTTACAAAATGTTCTCGTTCAAACACCGTTGTTGAATGTTTTTTTCTGGTTTAAGCCACGAGTCAGCCAAGTGTAAAAATGCCAGCGGAGTCTTTAATCTTCCTTTTAAGTGTATTGAGCAGGAACCATGAAAATAAATGGGGGGGCGGGGGGAACAAAGACGGGAGTGCATAACTGAGAAGCAGTGAATTTATCAGCTCAGTCTTGTGAACGAGGACTTGCTTTAGCGGCGTTTAATTGGGTGTACAAAAGAACTGTCACATTAAAACGTGAGCGCGTTTAAAGTCAACATCATCCTGAGCTTGCGGGCTGCCACCGTGGGACCGAGGATCGGAATGTGCCAAGCCAGAAAGCGCGGTTCTTTTCTCAGCAGTGAAGGGTTCCGTCACTGCGAACTCGAACACGAGTGGGCAGCACTCATCCTAATTGGATCAGCGGGGCTTTGAATCGGCAGACGACTTTTGACGCCAAACTAATGTCGCCGGTTCGTGTGTTGGCCCGCGCGGTAATGCGGCAGTGTTTTTACAAATAATTGTACATATGAAAAAAAAGAAAACTAAATATGTACACGTTAAGTAATAATATTATTATCATATTATACATTTTCCTAAATGGATCACCGATCCAATGTAAGGCGAATCGTACACGTGAACTAAAAGACCGCTGTGACATTTGTTCAATAAAAAAGCCAGCAGTAATTAAGGAGACACAAAAGCGGATGTGTCATTAGGAAATGTGGTTACGTTTAATGTGCATACCATTAGCATGTTGTTGCGTGTGTATAGGTAGGCATGTTATGACGGATATACATTGTGCTTTCAACTCAAAAGGAATCTGAAACCCATGCAAATAGATCATCGGGTACCATGTCCACACCTAAGGAGCAATGGTCTGTGTGCATGAGTAGCTGATAAGCTCTCTATGTGAGCACGGCACATGCAGCTATGGCTTAGTCAGCATTATGCCCGAGCATATTTGTCTTCTTAATGCTGATGTTGACACAGGCACCAGGCACTAATTTAAGGCTTAAGTTGAGCCGTCATCAGAGGGATCAGGACAGGTTCAGATACCACTTTTCACTGGAGGTGTGTGTCAAACGCAGTGTGTTTACCAATGCCATCACTCGTGTGCTTTTCCGGCATTGATAGGCGCTTGCTCACGGGCGGCTCTTGTCTCTGCAGGCTGTACAGACTGGAGATGATCGTGTGTGCTCTGTGTGTTTGTGACCGACTTAACACTTCACGCAAGTCGAGGTCAGCGGAGAATGATGTGTGCAGGGCACTGCAGTTAAATCCTCCTGCAACTCCCCTGCTCCAAAAGGACCAATTGGTTTTGCACGGCCTTTGCTGCAGAGCAAAGTCATATGTGGCTGATGTCATCTAATTGACTAATAGCGCTTGCGTGCCACTGACCTTGGGCCCCAGGGAAAACCCGCGCGGCTTCTCGTCCCCAGTGAAGAGAACGCATTGTAACGATTGTAGCGATCGATACGGCCTCGTCAATGTTTCATTGAATGAAAAGGTCTTCGTCTGACCCGACTTGTAACAAAGGAAATAGAAAAAGAGAAACAAATAATGGATGAATGCTCCGCAAGGAATATTATTAAAATGAACGTTGGAGGCATTGCAAGGCAGGGTTGAGTTACGTTAATTTGCAGGGATTAACCTCCATGCCAATTAGGCAAATGTGCATTCCATTCGATTAAACGGAAGGGAAGTGCAATGGCTCTCCTGATGATCTGTGCCGATGACACCCTTGGCGCACGTATCTGGCCGATGGAGGTGTCATTGAGGTTAATGCCTCGTGTTGCCATTAATAACGCTCGGCGTGCACGACTTGCTTCTGCAAGCCGTGCAAGCGGGAGCCCAGCTTGAGAAGCCAGTGGCATCTGTTCATTATTATGCTAATGGATCACGCCAGGTGTATTTGATCGATGTAACCAAAGGGTTAATGTAAGAGTAAAGAACCTACCAATCCGGCTCGCACTCAGCCGTGAAGCGGCATCTGGCAGTAAATTTAACCCGGGGCCAAACGGCATTGCCCTTCCCAAAGCCAGGCCCGCGTCTCGCCACCGCCTAAACTCAACGCGCCAACGAGAGACCCATGCCTGCGTTGTTCGCTGTGCGTCGCCGACCCTTCACTGCCAACGCGCGCCTAACCAGCCTCCCCCCTTCCTGTCCTCTCCCCACTGCTGTCTCCTCCTCCTCTCCCCCTCTCTACCCCCATCGCTCTCCCCGGCTCTCCCGCGAAAGGCCAAAGCCGCCCGAACCGTCCCCAACCGCGGCGAGGCGCAGGACCACGCTGAAGCGCATCCCGTCGGTGAGGCCGCTGTCTTGTCGCGAAGGCTCGGAGCGCCCTCCACACTCCCCCCCCCATTCATCCCCTCCCCCCCACTCCCCAACCTCCCCCACTCCCCCTCCCCACTCCCCCATTCATCCCTCCCCCCCACTCCCCAACCTCCCCCACTCCCCCTCCCCACTGACCCCACACCCTCCACCCCCCACTCCCCCACAATCAACACTTGCAACTCTCATCGCGGCTTAACTTTCTTACTGGGGATAGAGAGCGTGGTGAAGCACATGCTAACATGGGTGACGAGTGATATCTGGACAGGTTTTGCCGTGTCGTGTTACATGGCACACCTGTAAACGGGGGGGAGGGGGGTGGAACCTATGCAGAAATATCTCGGTGTTGTATTTCAGAATCGGAATCTTTATTCTGGAGGAATCCGACGAGCTATGAAGCGCTTTTCCACAGGTGTCCTCTCGGGGCGGGTCAAAAAGTTAAAACAACAAACAATACAAAAACCGATAGGAGTGTAAAGTATAGGAAAGGTAAGCAAGTCTCTAAAAATAAATAAAGTAGAGAAGTACATATTGCAAAAGTACATCGAATCCTGCTGATTGGTCAACACTAAATGCAAGCTTGGGCAATGCAGCAAAACAACATCAGAAAACAGTCCCAGACCACACCAAGACAACACACAGTCCCTCAATAAAATTGCACGTTCAAATTGAACGATCGATACACGGTCTGGTAAGGACGAAAGTTGCAAATCAGTTGAATGCCATGATTAAGATCGGGAAGTTACAAGGGGCATAGCCGTTGATGCCATCACCACACCTCACTGCCAAGGCTTTCTTACCCTCTGCCAGACCCCACAGCTGCTGCACAGTAGACACGCAGCCACCCTCCAAGATCAGCCCGAACAGTCTCCCACCATCTGCTCTTGGGTCTACCCCTTGGTGGTCGGGCTCGTGGAGACCACTCCAATAACCATCTCGCCAATCGGCCGTCCGCAGTGCTCCACACTTTGCCCCACCAATCGTACGAGAATGATGCATAGCAATGTTGTTGTTGCTTTTTGTGCGAAGTTAATCGAGCAGTCGGTCTTCCTTGCCACTGGACGGAAGGCCAACTTAAGCGTGTAAGAATTCACAGGCTACAATAAGAGGACTTTGCCCTCCTAATATTTGAAAAATTGTAATATTTTCAATGGAATTACTCTGAACAATGCACCATCGCATCAGTTGGGCATTCGGGAAAACCCACAACGGGGGCCACCCAAGTCACACTTAAGATGGTCGTGTGGGTGTCTGTTTAATCACATGTTTCTCCACATTCCTCCGTCGGTGGTGGCCGCACGTTACTCATTAACTACGTCGCACCTGGCGCTATCGCATGAGAGCCTTTCCTTCGTAGATTTTATTTCAGCTTGACTACCTACCAGCTTCATATATTAAACGAGTTGCAATCCAAATCAACGAGAACAGGTTTGTTTAATGTGCAAGCCTTTAGTAATGGCTCATAGTGTCAACTGATTCGTTTTCATTCTATTACTCAGGAAAGCCTGAGGGTTTAAATCGTGGACAGTTGTGAGGGCAGTTGCAGCAGAATCCATCGTTGTGCTGTACTTCTTTGCTCCCATGTCTGCTCCCCCCCGGCCTTTGGCAACCCGCACAGACCAGCGTGGTGAAGTATGGTCAAATAACCCCCACGACCCTCGTGTTGTGTGAAAACCTTCATCCAGTAGTGAATTGACAGAGGGCTGTATATGTGTGTACTGTACTCATAAAAGCTGCTCTGAGTCTCTCGACCTTTATTCAGGCCTTGCTGGAATAGGCATTGCTTGAACAGGCCTTGCTTGAATGATCTGGCAGTTTATCTTTGATTATGTTTCTACGTGGAAGGACACGGTGCCCGATGAAAACCCCTCCTCTTGAGAAAACCTAACCAAAACTCCAAAAAATAGGTCTGAGTTACTTGCTGGTACTGCCTCTTACAGGCATCGCAGGTGGGTATCTGGCACAATGTACATTTCTGCACAATCCACCAACATTAAGGGTAGTAAAACAACACATTATTGAGATGCATCACCTTATGTATAATGCACACAAGCCTTCTTTTAGGCCACCAAGATTATACATCGTGGTCATATTGCTTAAGGCAGCGGTAGAACATTGAGAGGCCGCGGTGGCGAGATGTTAACTACCTCGCCTGGTGTACAGGAGGTTGTGGGTTTGATCCCAACCCTGACACCTGTATAGTTTGGATTTTGCGGTGTCTCTCTCCCCGTGGTCATGTGGATTTTTCTCTCAGTCCTCCGGGTTTTCCCTCCACATTTAGAAACATGCTTTTAGAGTCTTTTCTTGCTATAAGTTTCCACATGATAAGCCACTTCCTTGAATATCATTTGTGGCCAGGTCGATTCTGAAAAAGAGCTATATAGCTCAGTGGGCCTTACATGGTAAAATAAAAATAGTTTACTTCAGACAACTGTATATCGGCTTCATGTTTGTAATCGTCAGTTACAGTGTAGCCATCGTTGGATCACAGATGTGTTCCACCGCACTTGATCCAAATGTTAAACCCAAGAACCCGCCCCCCTGATTTTTTTACGCAGTATCTTGCCAGTGAAGGCCTCAGAGTTGTAAACATGCATTATCTCCGTGAGCTACCCAACCTCCTCCCAACTCAGAATTGCATACGTAGGACAAATCATCACAGCACTTTGGCCATTACCAGTTCGCTTATCTTTATGCTTCACCACAGCTTCGTATATGTAAGGGTAATGAGCACCAAATTAAATTTAATGGACTACATTTCTTATCGTGTGTAATTCTACTCCACCGTTCTGCGTAACTTTTGCAATCTTAAGTGTTGTGCGAGAGTACACGGGCCTGATCTGCCTGCTGGATGAGACATTAAGCCAAGCCCCTCTCTCTCTCTGTTCTGTACGCATTAAACATTCCACATAGTAGTATATTTTATTGGCATGCCAACCAACTCTGGGCAACGTTTTTAAGGCTTTGAATTTTTATTTAACTCGATTTCAGTGGTCACACTGAACTATGAAACCCCATCGGACGTGAGTTTGATTCACGGCCATGGCTTGCATCAGTGACGAGTGATAGTCTCAACTGGTCCTGGGCACCGGCTTGACCAATCTGCACTGACCAGCGTGGTGGAGATTTGCCAAACCCCCTCCTCCCCGACACTGACATAGCATGGAGAAGGCCGCCTTCCAACATTGGATTGACAAAGGGCCGTAAATTGCGTGACTAAAAAAAACAATTTGCCTTGTGCAGTGAAATATAGGCTCAAAATCCACGTGCCTCAACAAGCAGTGACAAATGGCTTGCCAATGCAGGTTAACACACGTACGTAATTTTAACAGAGCTTGGTGTTGTAGGGTGTGGATGTGGGTAGGTGGCTGCCAGGTTTTACGTGCACATAAACTGTTGGCCAAAGGATTGAGTCAAGGTTTACCCAGGGTTTGGCTATTTGAATGGAAAACTGAAATTTGGCCAGGGCATAAATCTGAGCCATGAGAGATAGACTTGGGTTGACATGGCTTGCAGCGTCTCAGCCCATTGAAGTCGACTCTGCTACTCCTTTTTATATTCTACTAGTGGGAAGTACCTGAGTCCAGTAGTCGCTACTGACTGTACAGTAGTATCTACTGACTGTACAGTAGTATTTACTGACTGTAGTAGTAACTACTGATCATAGTAGTATCTACAGGCCTCTATAGTAGTATCTACCAACTATAGTAGTATTTACTAACTCTATAGTAGTATCTGCTAACTCTATAGTAGTATCCACTGACTATAGTAGTACCTACTAACTCCATAGTAGTATCTGCTGACTCTATCGGAGTTATAATGACTCTGCAGCAGTATAAACTGACTATAGTGGTGTCTACTGACTGTAGTATTATCTACTTACTATAGTAGTATCTACCGACCCTACAGGAGCATCCACCGACTCTTTAGTAGCATCTACCGACTATATAGTAGCATCTACCAACTATAGTAGCATCTACCGACTCTATAGTAGTAACTACTGACGATAGTAATATCCACTGACAATAGTAGTAACTACGAACTCTACAGTAGTATCTACTGACTCTATAGTAGTATCTACTGACTGTAGGATGATTTAATGACCATAGTAGTATCTACTGACCATATAGTAGTATCTACTGACTGCAGCAGTATTTACTGACTCTATAGCAGTATCTACTGACTTAATAGAGTGCCGTGGTGAGGCCTAGTCCCGTGCAGTGCCCCCGGCCTCGCCTAGCTTGCCCAGCCGGCCGAGGTGGCACTTTTGCAGGCTGGGGCTGGGGTGTTACCCCACCCCACCATCCCCCTACCCGCTCGACAGTAATAGTATCTAAGGACTATAGTCGTCCTGATTTGAAGCTTTCGTGACTGCAGGAATATGACTATAGTAGTATCTACCGACCCGATAGTAGTAACTGCACACATTGGGGTGGGGGGGCGGAGAAGAGGACATCACACTGTGAAGAATTTACCTAAGCGTTGTGTATTTTTGTTGTTGCATTTTTTACGCAAACGTGAATTCCCCCCACAGGCAACCACCACCATGAGCCAGCGTTCTCGCGCATGCCCAGATGCGTGCTCTGGTGCCACTCTGTGCTTATAAAAGGAATACATTGATAATTTAACTACTTTAAAGTTGACAGATGTGTAATATTAATAGCGCTTTTTTTTCTGGGGCATATGGCGTGGTATCCGTGTACCTTTTTTATACGTAAACACCACAGTTTGTCAGTTAAAAACGTCTCAAGGTATCTGCACAGACAGACAGAAACACAGACAGACACATACACAGACACAAAAAATGACTTGCACGTAAGATGTTTGGCTAAGAGAGCCGGCCTGTGCATAGTGATGTAGGACTCACAATGCCTCGTAATTAACACTGCTGAGTAATTAAACTGCTATTCTTAGCCCCCAGTACTGGTGCTATAATTAAGACGGCATTCGCGCTAAGCAGGCTTCACGGGAGACAGGTCGCCCAGAGGCGCAGAAGGCACTTCCATTCCGTGAAAAAAACGAGCGGAGTGAGCTGTTGAAGTCTCGGAGCACGCGATATCACCGTGAGGAAAAAGGTGTATGATACGACGAACGTCGAGGGAGAAGATACATTCGGTTGGGCTTTTGTAGTGGCCACGCCAGGTGTGTGTGATTGTATTTTTTTGAATTAATTACGGGGTTATTTTTAAGCGGGATAATGTGCACACATCGTGTTTTGATGCTGGCTCAACGTGATGTGTTTTTTGTCGGTGGTGAATTTAGCAGGTGCAGAGCCATCCCATCGTTCCGGCTCCCCTGCAGATTCCCTACGGCAATCGCTACCCGGAACCACACCGGGCCTCTCAAGGTATGTGGCTAAAGATAACCTGCGCTGTCTTGTTTCATATCTCTCGATCGCAATTTTGGCCGGTTAATTTCAAATACAAATGTATATATTTCGACTAACACCGCCCGCACGTGTGCGCACCCTAGCCCGTCCATGCATGCGTTGCGTAAGAATTCAGCGTGAAGTGCGATGACATCATCACGGTGTCATCGGTAATGACATCATCACGGTGTCATGCGGCCTTGTAGGGCGACGTCACTGCGGCGAAGCGAATGGCGTTGTTTAAGGGACTGTGACATCATATGGAACGGGTTTAAATATAAGTCAATAGGGAACCGAACTTCCAGACAATTCTATCAATAAAACGCGAGTCGCTCTCCCGGAAGACTTTGGCACCCATTGGTTTGTATTGGACGTTATTTTTCGTGATGTTGGGGGAAGGTGGGGGGGAAATGCTGTTAATTGGGAAAGGCAACAATTTTGTGGGGAATGTCCTCACCAAGAGAAACCAGTTTTGTTGTAAAACAAAAAATCACACGACGAATCATGTGCGAGATACGGAGCGTGGCGGACAGACACTTGCGCATTGTACACGTGTTTTTATTTTATATATAGATTGTGCTATCGATGCCAAATCAGCAGATGAAGAAATTACCACTTGCAACTTTTATGTAAAGGATTGTTTTCTACCCTTTGTCAGAAGTGTCACTGAAAGGTGGCAGTTTGGAAATTCTTCTGAGGTCCCGGTTATCCGGCGATGAAGGTGCTTGCATGTCCTGCTATCGCGGTGTTCTTAGCAGGGAAATCGGGGGAAAAAAATAGCCCCCGACGATATAAGCCAATTTAAGTCAAACTCAAATTTTATTACTTTCCTCGAGCGATAATTGGTGATTAGGCTTGGAGCATAAACTTCACTAAGCTGGAGATCACTGCTAAATCACTGGTGGATGATACCCAGATTTAAAGCCTATCAGGCATATCAGCGAGGTGTTCTGACATATTGGACAAATTATTTTGGTGGTACTGCGTTGGCAGTGATGCACGAGCACAAATAACAGAAACACTCAACATGGTTGTCAATAAAACTGCATAAAAAACGAGAAAGTATGGAACACTTAAGATCTCAATGTATGGGAAACGTGAACTACCTCACCTGGTATACAGGCGGTCGTGGTTTCGATCCCGACCCTGACGCCTGTATATTTGGAGTTTGCATGTCTCTCTCCCCGTGGTCGCATGCATTTTTCTCCGGGTCCTCCAGTTTTTTTCTCCACATTTAGAATGAATGCGCGTTTGGAGTATTTGGCTGGTATACATTTCCACTTATATTTGAGCTATCATTTGTGGCTAGGTCGATTCTGAAAATGAGCGATAATAGCTCAGGTGGGCCTTACCCGGTAAAATAAAAACATTTGTTGAGTTTAGTTTTATGAAATTAGGCCTTCTTCACAGCACATAGAGAGACCAGAGACTTAGTGATCAGCACACATTGCCCAAAACGTAACCTATGATATACTTTTCAGTTTTAAAGGCCCCACAGTGTTATGGACAAATGTGAATGGACATTTCCTCCGAATGGGCAGTGCGTTATCAATTGCGCCAGAGCAATTGAATCGTCACCCGCTGTTATTTGATGAATGCGGCGTTTGCAGTTTGAATTCTGTGCAAAATGCCCTGGTTAGCCTTGAGGTCAGCGGTGAATGAGACATTATTTGTGTTCAGCCAATGACGAAAGTGGTTGTGGCCGAGTGGTTCCAGTTTAATTCTTGTTTGGGAGTCCAATTGCGCTATCGGCCGTTCAAATCAATAAGATGAGTACCACTTTCTGAGAAGTAGCGGCAGTTTACGTACAATTTGTGTAAATGTAGAGCCTGTTCATGAATGAACTGCTGGAAGAGGCGTCATGGGCTTTATTTGACCATACGTCACCAGGGATCGACTGGCTCCTGTCATATGACCGTGGAATTTTTACATCTGAATTAGGACCACCGATGGAGCTGAATACCACCCAGTACATTTTCTTGCTTGCGACAATTCTTGTTTTCACTGTAGATTTTCACTGTTGTGTTGTACAGCTCTGATCTGATTATAGCTCAACGAAGTGGCTTATCACGCGGAAATTTGCAGCAGCCAAATACTCTAAATGCACGTCAATTCTAAATGTGGAGAGAAAAACCAGAGGACCCAGAGAAAATCCGCACAACCACCTGAAGAACATGCACACTTCAAATATAGAGGCGTCAAGGTTGGTATCGAACCCACGTCCTCCTGTATATCAGGCGAGGTAGTTAACATCTCGCCACCTTGGCGCCATCAAGGGATTATTGGTGGATTGTGCAGAAATGTACATAGTGCCAGACGCCTACTTGCATGACAATGAGGTGCCTGTAAGAGGCAGTACAGCAAGTTGCTCAGACCAATTGTTTATATTCTTATGAGCAGGGGTTTCCCTCGGGCTCTGTGTCCTTCCATATACAAACATGATCAAAGAGAGGCAGTTAACATCTTGCCACCGTGGGTCTTATGTTTGCTTACATCGTGTTTGACATGATGTTCGACGTTTTGACCTTATGTCCGAACCGAGCCGATGCTCCCGGCACGTCGAACGAAGTGTCGGGCATCGTGCCCTACAGTGCGCGGTTCAACCACAAAAAAACACGTCGGAGGGCTAAACTTCCGACGTCATAAAAAAAAAACCCGACGTTAACAACAGCAACCCGCAACGCATTTCCTCTGCTGGCTGCCCCTCAACAGACAACATCTTCTACCCCAACGAGGACGGCTACTACTACCGCTCGCAGACGAGCCTGGACCACGTGCACGTGAACGGAGGCGGTGGCGGCGGCGGCGGCGGCGCCCGCCTGCCCAACGGCAGCGTGTACAGCGCGCCCAGCGTCAACTCGCTGAACCACTTCGCGCAGGCGTCGCCCATGTCCTCCGACCTCAGCATCCCCGGCAGCGAGGGCGCGGCCGGCGTCCCCGCGCGGCCGCCCGAGCCCCTGCAGCAGCGGCACAGCGCGCTCGTCATGCCCTCCTACCGGCCGACGCCCGACTACGACACGGTGATGCGGCAGGCCGGACGCTTCGGCATGCCGTGCCGGGCCGACGGCAACGTGGGGTACGCGGCCGGCGGCGGCGGCGGCGGTGGCGGCGGCGGTGGCGGTGGCGCCGTGCGATCCGGCGGTGGACCCTGGCTCGGGGAGGCTTACGCTTACGGCCGCGCCGCAACTCTCGCGTACAGCCAGCCAGAAATCCGGCAAGGCCAGTACGAGCAGCGGCCACCTTACTTCTACCTGCACCAGCAACATCAGCACCTGCATCAGCAGCAGCAGCAACAGCAGCAGCAACAGCAGCAGCAACAACAGCAGCAACAAATGTTGTGCATCAAGAGCAGCCACCCGCAGCTCCCGTACGGACATCAGCAGCTGCCGCCCTTCGGCCCGGGTGCGCCGTCGCAGCTGTGTGCCACGCAGTCGGTGATCGGCAACGCGGAGATCTTCCATGCGGTGAGCACGCCGGAGCTCGCCGTCGACCCGTCGCAGTACCCGCCGCAGGTGGCGGCCATGCTGCGCAACCACTTCTCCCGCCCGCCTCCGCCCTACCCGACCCCTCGTCCCGCCGCGAGCACGCCGGACCTCATCAGCCACCAGCGCTCGTTCGCGGGCGCCGCCAGCGCTAACGGCGGGTACCACCACCACCAGCAGCACCACCACGAGCGAATGTTCGCCGAGCCCATCGTGCACCCCATCTACCGGCAAAACACCGTTCCCCAGCTCCCGACCGGCGGGACCGAGTCTCTGACGGCTGCCGGGCAGTCCCCCGCGGAGCTGTGCGATGCCGCTGGGGTCGGCTACGGCGGTGGCGGTGGAGGAGCGGGGCCGACTCGTGAAGGGGCGCTGGGCTCGTCGCGCAGGAGGGGCGCCGCGGGCGTGCGCAAGCGCTACAGCCTCGAGGTGAACAGCAGCGTGGTGAGGGACATGGAAGCACTGTCGCTGCGCGACCGCGCCGTGTCCAGCCTGGCCATCGGAACAAGCAGCCCCTACCAGCACCAGCAACAGCAGCAGCAGCAGCTGCCGGCGCATTACTACAACGGGCAGCCGCTCCTCGTCGGAAACGGAGAGCACGCGGACGGGCTCCAGCCACCCCCTAGGCCACCGTTCGAGCTGCCTGCGCAGTCCTACCAGCACAACCTCGCGTACAGCCCGCAGCTGCAGGCCATGCTGGCGCGGCTGCCGAACAAGCCCCCGCCGGAATACCCGCGCCGCGAGGCCACGCTGCCTCCTCCGCCTCCGCCGCTGCCGATGATGTCGGGAGGGCGGGCGCCGGGCCACCACCCCTACTCGAACGGTGTTTCTGACGGGAGCGGTGCGGGTGGGGACGGCAGGCACTTTGGCGGCTCGGCGATGGTGCCGTCCGTGTCGGAGCCCGACCTGAGCACGGCCGTGAAGACGCGGACGAGGGCGAACCCGGCGCGCGAGCGGCCCGTGTCGGAGCTGTTCGCCGTGCAGGACAGCATCGTGGAGAGGGAGTTTGTGCTGCGCGTGAGTGGCACCCACCGCACTGATACGTCGACGTGCAATTGAGTGGCATCCACCGCACTGATTCGTTTTCGCTAATTAAAGTGGCACCCACCGCACTGATCCTTCGTTGCTAAATGGGGTGGCACCCATCGCACTGATTCACAAAACTGAGATTTCCTTGCGACACCTGCGAAACTAAAACTAAACTATTTTTTATTTTACCAGGTAGTGCCCACTGAGCTATATAGCTCTTTTTCAGAAGTGACCTGGCCACTAATGATAGCTCAACGAAGTGGCTGATGTGGAAAGTCATACCAGGCAAATACTCCAAATGCATGTTTTTTAATGTGGAGGGAACAAACGGAGGACCCAGAGAGATATCCACACCACCACGGAGATAACATTCAAACTCCGTATGTATACAGGTTTCAGGGTCGTGATAAATCCTACGACCTGTGTACCGGGTGAGGTAGTTAACATCTTGCCACCGTGACGCAACGGCCGTGACAGTAAAACGGCGCCAAACGGTCTACCGAAGCCATTAAACAAAAACCACAAAAATGTACAGCTTTTTGTTTCGCACAGTGACTCATTCGGTTGTGGCGCTCCTCGCCATTAAAACAGTGTCGGCTTTTGCTGGCCGCTGTTAATAGGTCCGAGTTCTTTTTCCATTGCAGAACATGGAGAAGAGAGGCTCTGGGCCAGCTGACATTTCCAAGCTGGGTCCCCTGAAGCTGGCCGCTCTCAACGGCCTATCCATCTCTCAGCTGCCCGTGCCCGAGGAGAGCAGGGAAGAGACTGCCAGGGGACAGCTGGACGAGAGGGTACGCTCCGTTCATGGGTTGTGTCCAAGTGGACGTTTGCACGGGCCTTCTATCCCGTGTGTGTGTGTGTGTCTGTCTCTTTGTTAGCTGGGCCTCTCTCCTGTACGTGTGTAACGAACTGATTTTTTGCATTTAGTTGTCTACTCCCCCCCGCGCCTCCGATTAGCACAGCTGGCTATGTACGGTGGGAAAGAAAGGTCAACGTACATACGTACATAATGCATCTTGGTCTGTCTTTCTCTATGTTTCTGCCTGTTGTCAGATTCTGTGCCTTTCTGTTGATCTCTCCCATTGGCTCCCTGCCTGACTCTCAGTTTCTCAATCTGCTTGTCTGTCACGTGGACTGTCTGCCTTGCCTGGTTGTTTTCTGCGTCTGTCTGTTGGTATCAGTAGTTTTGCCCGTCAGATTCTGTTTGATAATATTTTTTTATTGCAGCGTTTGTCCATGTCCTGACTTACTCTGTCGGGTCTCTAGAATTATTATATGTAACCATGATTGCAACATCTGTACCATCACAGGATGCCCATGAAACAGAGCCTAACATCCCATTGGGCCCTTCCTGCTGAAATAAATACAATCTTATCTATTTATTATGTCTGCTGGTCTCTCACTATCTGTCTTTACGCATGTTTTGCTGTCTATTTGAGTATATGTCCTGTCAACCTAATAATTTGTCTATTTTCATATATTTCTCTTGCTGTTATATGTTTAATATCGGTCTGTATTTTGTTTTGTTCTTTCATTCATCTGTCCATCTTTGTATCTGTCTATATTGCCATCCAGCATTGCAGTTTCCTTTTGCGTATTCTTTACATATATGCCAAAATGGATTGCTTAACATTCAGTCTGGTTCATTAAGAGTCTAAACGTTGCTTTTGTAATTATGATTGTCACGTGTCTGTCCGCTAGTGCCACCATGATATTTTTCGGAATTATAGGAAAGCAGAAAACTTCACTGTTCGTGCGCTGTGCCAGACCAACTCTCCTCCTCCATACCGTTCAGTGGCCAATCCAACCCCCACCTCCCACCCTCCACGTGCTGCCATCCCCTCTCCATTGGCCGCGGCGCAGCAGCGCGGCAGCAGGCGGCCATCGGGCCCCCACCCCCGACCCTCTCAACTTGCTCGGTCACGCATGCTCAGTTGGGATCGTTTGGTTCGGCGTGTCGCGAAGTTCGAAACTAGTGTGCGTGCCGTGGAATTAAAAGCGTACATTTCTCTCCTGCCCACCGCCGCCACTGCCCCCCAAAACCGCCCCCCCGTGTAGCCTTAACAGACTGTTGGGACAAGTGCTGTTAGTGAGTAGCACTTGTGAAGGCCGGCACAACACACCAGGTACTCATTTGAGGCCGAGTCGACCTTGCGGAGGAAGCACCAGGACCGGTTCAGAAAATGGTCACCGATGGTGTGGTCCGTGAGCGAGAGTCGAACTCGGGTCGCAGGATTCGTAGTGCAGTGCGCTAACCACTACACTTCCGCTCGCCCCCCCCTTCTCCTTCCACCACCGCCGCCGCCGCCTTGCCCTTCCCTTTGCCCTCCCCCCGGTATCCGGTACGGGGGACGACAGTGCGCGCGCTTGGAGAAGCGGGTGGCGCGCGGCCTCGTGTCGGCCGAGTACGAGTGCATTCCGCGCACGCGCCCGGACCCCGTGTACAGCACGGCGGAGCTGCCCGACAACCAGGAGAGGAACCGCTTCGGCGACGTGCTGCCCTACGAGCAGACGCGCGTCGAGCTGCTGCCCAGCAAGGACAACCCGACGGGATACATCAATGCCTCGCACGTGCGGGTGAGGGCCCCGGGGAGGTTGTGGTCGCGCACTCGAGGGAGGAGCGGTTACCGGCCCAGCACGATATAAGCCGCGGTGGCGAGATGTTAACTACTTCGCCTGGTATACAGGAGGTCGCGAGTTAGATCCCTGTTGTAAATTTGGAGTTTGCATGTTCTCCCTGTGGTCGCGTGGGTTTTTCTCCGGGTCCTCCATTTTTTCCCTACACATTTACAATCAACATGCGTTAGCAGTGTATGGCTGCTTTAAATTTCCACCTCATAAGTCACTTCGTTGAGCTATCATTTGTGGCCAGGTCGCTTCTGAAAGAGAGCCACCACGGCTGCCATTAAAATGTCACCACCGCCACCACGTTCAGTCGTTCACACCGCTATCAGCAAAATGGCAACTGACATGTACCATACAACTTTGTTGGCAAGCTACTGCTGGATCACAGTCTCCTCGCACTGTGCAGGTCGTAAGAGTTGTTTGACCATACAGTAAAACCTTGGATTGCGAGTAATGTGGTCTGCGAGTGTTTTGCAAGACGAGCAATTTTTTTTAATAAATATTAATTTGATAAACGAGCGAGGTCTTGCAATACGAGCAGTACGTGTTTACGCTTTGTCTGCCGAGCGTCACGTGATCACAACTGATATACGAGTGCTTTGATATACGACTGCTTTGGATTACAAACACGTTTCCGGAACGAATTATGCTCGCAACCCAAGGTTTCACTGTACTTGACTACGCAGTGCGGATTACTGAAGGCAGGGAGCATCATCGTTGCAGCATAGTACAGTACAATAATGGATTTGCTGCACTGCCCTCTCCTGACATTGTTTCCACACAGCAACCTAGAACACCTGTTCCATGCATGACTGGCCACCTATCTAAGCACTATCCAGGCTCAACCGTACTTGGCCCTCCGTGATGAGAATTGGAGACATTCATGGTGATTTGGTCATACAGGGACTCCTCTACTTAAGAGCATTCGACTAACGAACTTGCAGAGACACGAACAAACCTGTCCATATGTCCAGTTTCCAGAACATGAAGAACCAGTGGTATCTACAGGCGATTATACAACTTTTTAAGTAATTGCCCGTGTTTAGTGTTCATGCCATACAACACATTTGGAATCTACAGGAGTAAAGTTGGACTTATGAACAAATTTACTTACGAAGAAACCTCTGGAACCTAACTCGTTCGTAAGTAGAGGAATCCCTGTATGTGTAAACGAGTGTGATGTATTGCAGAATCATTTGTAATAATTTGCATGTTTTACATGCATAACTTGTGTACGAACCTTTCGCTTGGGGTCGGTAATTCCAAGTGAGTTAATGGAAAGACTTAAAAGCGGTTTATTTTGTTATCTTCAAAACATTTGTAGTCGCTGTAGTTTAAATATATGTATGCTGAACTTTCGCACCATACGTAGTCAACCGTGCTAATCGGAGGTGCAGGGTGGAAAGACAAACTAACAGTGTGATACCCAACTATAAGCCAAGCTCTATCCTCTCTCTCTATTCTTCGTGAATTCCATTACCAGAAACTTGACCCTGTTATATAAACAGTGTGGTTGTTTCTGTTTTCAGAGCAGTATTGGGTTTGTGGAAAATAAAAAAGAAATTCACTAAATGGCCAGCGGATGGAGTAGTTTTGCCTGGCCGAAGTAACATGGATCTCCCGTGGACAAAAGAGTATTGATCATTCCATTTACAACTATCTGGTGGCAGCGAGTCAGATAAAACGTACATTTTCTAAGACCTTGGTAATTGCAACAAGGAGAGATAATTGTTGGTACTTTTTTTTTTCCGTGTGTTTTTATTGGTGGCGTAGCGCTTGGCGAAAAACTAGCCAACGGCTCAGCCCGGCTGCGGAAACAAACCACCTTGTCACGGAAAAAAAAAGGGGTCGCGTCACACCCTACTTCACATTACGATTGTGTAACGATCATTATCTATCACTGTTCTTTTTTACGGCCGCGCGATAAGTTCATAAGTGCCGCCCGCCGCATAAGACCTCGCCATTAACATTCAGAATGTGCCTTTTATGGATCGTCGTCCCAATGCCCGTGATATATATATATTTTAAACTCTATTCCCAGCGAGTGCACACATAATTGAGCAAAAGACAGCGTGTAGATTGTTAGGGCACGGTGCTATTAGTGAGCACTTATTAAAGGCTGGCTCAGCACACAATGGGGGACGGGTATTGTAGCTGTCACGTCAATATTCGTCGATTGCTCCAAATAATTATTTGGGATGGCCCAGGACATGATTAGTTACAATAAATGCTGTATATGAGCACACCATTATACAAGCACGGCTCTAATGTGAGAAAACACATCCTTACATTGCATTGGTGGGCGGGAAATCATGGGTGATTTCTGATACAAGCACACGACTTCGGATGTTAAGCACAGCTCCCCCGTACTTACTCATCATGAGCAGGAATTGAACCTGGGTTGACGGGATCATAATGCAATGGGCCGATTGCGATGCTGCTATACGCACACGCGTACGGACGCGCAAGAGCGTGTGTACGCACACGAAAAAAAACCACGCGCACGAAAAAACACGCGCACACGTCGTATGCAGCACTCACGACTACACGGCACGGCGCTCAACAACAACAACAACAACAAAAACCCCATCGCGTTAAAGCCAATCAATCGGCCACGCCGATCCGCGATTAAACAATTAAATGTTTGATTAACGCTCGTTACGGAATAAGTGGCTCCAAATGAACGGTTCCACGCTTGCGGTTTCGGGCGTGGGGGGGAAAAAAACCCGCCGTGGCGCCCGTCCCCGTGTCCCGCATCAAAGCGCCCGGCCGTCTCGGGTGGCATGGAAGTGTGCCCCGGCAGTTGCCGGTAATTGGCGCCCGCGGGCGAGAGAGAGGGCACAGGTGTCCCGTCCAGCCAGCCCGTGGTCGGTGGAGTAAACAGGCGCGTGCCGTTACGCATTACATGGCAGCTTATTTGTCGCACAGCTGCGATGCATTATTGCCGCCCCGTGAAAACGGCACGTTGCTGCAATTGCGCGCCTCTTGCACACAAAGCGGGCACACATTAGTCGGGGTTTTTGTTTTGTTTTATTTTCTTTAGCCGGCCGCTGGCATGTAAAGAACACATGGCGGCGTGTCCCCCGAACACGTGAAAGTTAGGTTTGGAAGTTTGGAAATAGAATGCTTGTAGAGTTTGTTTATGTATATGTGTCTGTGTGTATAATGTGTAAGTATTTGCTGAAAGGACATGTGGCACATTAGACATCTCAGCTGTCAGTTCCTCTTTCAAGAATGTATTTATTACCAAGTGTACGAACTATGTACACGTTTTGAAGTATGTACGTTATTCGGGTAAATTGTTATTGTTTCCGGAATAATAAATGTGTTACATTACAGAGAATTTAACAAAAAACGTGAATAAAAAAAGGATAAAATTCGGAGTAAACATTTGTAAATGTAATTTTAAAACAACATATTGTATTCTTATGAAATAGAGCATCTATATATATGTCTAAGTGTTAATGTGAAAAACACGTTTTTGTCTTTAAATATTTTTGTAAGAAGGGAACATAAAATTATTGTTGTCATTAACAAGTGCAAGTAAGTTGGCAGTGCAGTAAGAAGCCCCTTTGCATATTTACATAAACAGCTTTTTTTTGGCAATCTACTGCTGGATAAGGACCTCCACACATCGTGTGGGTCGTGAGGGTTATTTGACCATACTTCACCATGCTGGTCAGTGTGGGCTGGTCAAATAAGGGAACATAGATGTGTAAGTATAGTACGGCAATCGATGTTACTCCTCTATTGAGATATGCACAGATGTTTGTATTATCCCCATCCTATGGGTAGACTTTCTCGGTATAGTCCGGTTTCCTATTCCGAAATAAACGCTCATTAAGGAGTTGGCCAAAGGTTTCAAGCAGGACCTGACATATGATTGTTATTGTGCGTGCATGTGTGCATGTGTGCGTGTGCGCGTGTGTGCGTGCAGGTGAGGGTAGGTGGTGAGCAGTGGCATTACATTGCCACGCAGGGCCCTCTGCCCAACACCTGCCAGGACTTTTGGCAGATGATTTGGGAGCAGGGTGTGAGCGTCATAGCCATGGTCACACCTGAGCAGGTAAGACTTTCGAGCAAAGCCACGGTGTGGGATGCATCGCACACGACTCGTCCGCTTAATGTTCTCCGCCAAAACCATCGCGCAAACTCCGGTCACCCTCACAGCGGCAGCTTTTGGCTAACCATCGAACAAGCATGGTCACCTGCATTGCGTGCTTTCAGATACGCTCCTTCGGCCGTCTGGAACGCTCTTCTGATATTATGAAGCCACTCAAACTATGCACTTTTAAATATAGATAAAAAACTAATTTCTTTAGAACACCTTTGTGTGTTTAGTTTTGTCTTTCCTCCAGACCTCTGATTCGTACGGTTGGCTGCAAAAGCAGTTGAACTTGCATACAATTTAAATGTCTTGTTGACTACGCTAGCCTTGAGGAAAAGAAACACAAAATACCGATCTCACTTATCCTGCGGGTTGTAAATACGCGTCCACCGACTGTGTGTCCCAAGTTGTCTGACCATCTTTGTTCAAGCGTATCCGAACGGGTAGCGCTGTAGCCAGAGACCTGGGTTCGAATCCCCAGACCGGCGGTCACCTCGGCCCATCGGCGCTCACCTCGGGAAAACTCTTTCACGGCCGATCGCCACCGCCCCCCCCTCCCCCCTCTCAACAGGAGAGCGGACGGCAGAAGTGCCACCGCTACTGGCCAAAGCTCGGCTCCAAGCGCAACTCGGCGAACTACGGCGACTACCGCGTCACCACCAAGTTCCGCACGGACTCGGGCAGCTACGCGACGACGGGTCTCAAGGTGAAGCACCTGCCCTCTGGGCAGGAGCGCACCGTGTGGCACCTGCACTACCCGGACTGGCCCGACCACGGCTGCCCCGAGGACGTCCAGCGCTTCCTGGGTGGGTGACCGCGCGAGCCCCGCTGTGCGTCGTGCCGTGTGTCCGCGCGTGATGTGGTATCCACGGTGGCAAGATGTTAAGTGTCTCGCCTGGTGTACAGGAGTTCATGGGTTTAATCCTGACCCTGATGCATTAATAGATGGAAATGACCAATTACTTTGAGTTATGTAATAGAGATACCAATTACAGATTATATGAATTTAATACAATTGCAAATTAAAATCGCAAATAATGTAGATACCGCCCTATAGATATGGATGATAATGTGTATTGGTTTGTACGTATGTCCGTATCTCTTTATGGGGTAAATCTTCTAAACTCCAGTCCTTTATGACACTGCATTATATGAGTGAACTGAAAATTTTTACATTTCACCTTCCACCAACCACCGGTCACTTTGACCTCAAGTTCGATCAATAGACTTTTTTTTAACCGTGCCAAGACTGCTTGTCAGAAACCAGCTGGCGGAAGGAATGGAGGGCAAAATCAGCACCAATCCCCAGCTCCTTATCGCAAATCCCACAGTCTGTCGACCTGGCTCCAACCCTCCACGCCAGTGTTATTAATTGCAAAGCCCGTGGGCCACTGTTAGCCCCTAGTGGCCTTTAGTGCGGGCCCTGACGTGCGGCCCCCAGACATAACTTGTGAAAACACCCCCATTGTGCTGTCACACCCAATGGTTTCAAATGTGTCTCAGCCCTCATATCGATGTCTTATCTGAAAATTAGTGAAGAACACTGAACCACGCCATCAATGGGCCTCGCTTAGAGCTTCCGGACAGGGCATGGTCTCTGTGCAGCCAGCCTCCACCGTTGGGGTCTTCATGACAACCCAAGCTGGCAGCTGTGGCACCGTACAAGCAATGTCGCAGAATTGTTGACGACTGTCCACTGGCTAAGTTCGGCAGAGCTCTGAGTTAATTACACATGGCCACTGAGGACGCTGTCGCGCGGCTCGGCGATTACGCGCACGACGAATGAACGGGTAGGTGTTTTTTTTTTACTTGGGTCCGAAGACATAGATTGTAAATTGGTCATCATCGTCATTGCCTTAGGTCTCCCATTCCGTTCATTCAGAATGGACCCTCAATCTGTTGGATAGTCACTATTTGTGCGCTGGAGACTTAACAGACTCGCAAACAACTTAATTACAATGCAGATGACGATTGCTAAGATGGAAACCACCCCGTAATTTAACACCGGCCCTGCCCATCTCTCATCCATCCCCCCCCACTCCGTCTGTCTCTCTACTCTGTCGGTCGTCGGTCCCTGTGTGCGCTCCCCCACAGCATTTCTGGAGGAGGTGCAGTCGGTGCGCCGGCACACCAACTCCATGCTGCCGCCCCACACCGCGAGCCCGCCCGTCGTGGTGCACTGCAGCGCCGGCGTGGGCCGTTCCGGCGTGCTCATCCTCACCGAGATCACCATCGCCGGCCTGGAGCACAACGTGGTGAGCGTCTGCCACGTGCAGCCACGCGCGCAATGCCACAGGCCCGCTCAGCCCAGCCACTCTCTTGTCTCTCGCGGCTCCGGGGGGGGTTGCCCCGAACGCCGTTTGCGTGCGACCTTTACAACGACGCGGCGAAACGATCGCTTCTCGCGCACCGTCGTTCAGTGACGTGGACAATGGATCGATGACGTGTCGTCGATCCAGCCTCGCCGGCTGGCTGGGGTGCACAGTGTAGGGTTACAGCCGTCGTCGCGCCGATGCAATGAAAATGCAGCGCAGTTTTTAGGTGCGCGTAATGAACAAGGCGCTAATGTTATTACGCTTGACGCCATCCGTAATTTATTGAGAAATATGTTGCGAGTGTAACGTTTGTAAACCCAACCTATTCAATTATTTAACGTGTGCAAGTGTTTTCAACATTTGGCTGTAAATATTGGCCTGTCGCCTCGAAGCTTCACGCAATCAGCTGGCATTTGTACGTTCTATTAATAGACGAAGCTACGTAAACTAAATCATTGCATCATTAGCTCTTCATTAGTGTCTGATTTACCTGCTGCTGCTTAATTTACCAAGGCCTTTTTTTTATCACCGATTCCAGCTGACGTTGCCTCTCTTGCAAGACAACGCACACGGTCATTACTTAAAAAAAAAAAATTCTCAGTCGAGGTGTGAGAAAAAACACACAGTAATTCACAGAATAAGCGAAGGCCGTGCGGTGCCGTCTGTATTTTCGGCACACACCTTACGGCAGTATTGAAAGGAAACGACAGACGCTCCCGATCAAAAATGTATCTCTCCACAGCCACTGGACTGTATTCAAATTTACCCCTGCCACGAACGTCGTGAGCCTCCTCGACAGAATGGCAGCCCCAGCGGTCGCGCGCGGGGGCCGATGGGCTCTGTGCCGCCGGTTTGAGACGGTGCCCTGAGTGGCCATGGTCGAAGGACGACGCAAGGCAAGGCTGCCGGGTGGGCTGCTCAGTGGGCTGAATGCCAAGCTGTAGCCGGTACCGCTGAGAACATGGGTTCGATTCTAGGTTAAACCGGGTCCTCCAGTTTCGTGAGTTGATGGTCTCAGTCCAGTCGCCAAGAACTACGCAAAATAAAGAAATCTGAGCACCATCTCCAAAAAATGCTATCCCCATTAGCTTTGCTTTACTTTTGTTTTAAATATCTACATTTCAGCTGTTTGAGAATAAAAATGTTCAGTTTATCTGTCACATTAATACAAAATTTTCGTAGGGGGCCATGTGGGAAACCGTCTGGATATGAAAGACAATCACTTGAATGGATTTCAGAAGCAACTCTGTATCGCCTTTCGCAGACCGTTCTCTTAGCACTAGATCTGCCACCTTGACTGCCGCACTTCAGATCAGAGGTAGAGTGCACGGCGCCACGTCTGTGTCATGCCACGCAGTGCTTAGAGGCAGCTGGCTATACGAAGCCAATATCAGTCGGTGCGTGTCGGTACACTTCAGACCTGTGATGACTGCGCACTGGACTGAGGCTGGTCACACACGGTTTCACAGGTGAATTAGCAGTTCGTTTTTTTTTTCCAGGAGCAGATTTAACCCCGCTGCATAGTTCTTGGGTCGATTGCTTGTTTCGGCAATGACCCAGAATAGCCACCGATTGTTTTTTTTTTGCTGCATCTTTCTACAAGTTTTCAGGTTTTGAGTGTGAATTTGGGCAGGTGTTGGTGGTGCGTGCCTGTAGCGGTGTCGTGAAGGGGGGAGGTGGGATTGTTGTGTTGCAGAGAGACGGTGCTGACATACACCCGTAGGGGGGCTAGAACATCAAACTATACACAGGTGCAAGAAAATCTGAATTATATATTTCTTGAGTAAGGCCCAACGATCCCTCGCTTTAGCCTTAACGTTGCTGGGACAAGGGCAGTTAATGGGCACTTTTTCTCTTTTTTTTGCATTCTCAACAAGAGCCCGGTATGAAGCGCGAACGATAAAAAAGGGAAGGGGAGCACGGAAATTCTTCGGATAGAAGCCTGAAACGCGACGGTGCTTACGAGTTGGGGGAAAAGGAGGGGGGGAAATGGGCTCGCTCACATCACCAGCATAGGATACTCCGAGCGGTGAGTGAGCACCTTTTCAAAGGTCCCACGGCGCACGAGGCGATTCTGAGGCCAGCACCATTTCCAATCACCTTTTGTCTCTTATCAGTACTAATAATAACGTTGGCACCGGGTACTCATTTACTGCTGGGCAGGCCTAGGCACGAGGCCCAGGACCGGTTCAGACACTACGTTCCACAGATCTTATCCACGGGACCGCACCTCTGATTACCACGGTACCACGGTTGGCTACGTACGGTGCGAAACAAGTTCAACATGCGTACATACTTACCCATCTTTTGACGGAAATCGGCGTGCATTCACATTCACTCACAAAAAAAGAAAACAAATCTTCCACTAGGATTTCCGAAGTGTGCGTTTGTCAACGTGCAACAAAGCAAACGCAGAAACGTGCGCGCACGTGACCGAGCCTTTGCCGCCGTTGCCGTTGCCGTTACCGCCCGTGACGTCGACGCCTTCCTCCCCCTCTCCCGTGCAGCAGCTGGACGTGCCACAGGCGCTGGGCGTCCTGCGGGGCCAGCGGATGCTCATGGTGCAGACGCTCCCGCAGTACCAGTTCGTCTACCAGGCGCTCATCCAGTTCCTCAACAACTCGAGGCTCATCTGACGACGGGCCACCGCCGGGGAGGGGCCGGCACCAGCTCGCCAGGGCCCCCACCAAAACTCGTCGAGAGGCCAAAGTTGACCTTGGCAGGAGTTCCTTGCCGCGGCCAAAATGTCTTCTCTGCACGTTGGGTGCTCGCCGCTTCCTCGGGGCTCCGCCGCAGAGGAGCGGCGTCGCTTGGGATGAACTTCCCCGGCGCTTCTCATTTGGAGGAGCGAATTGAAAAGGAAACTGAAACTTCTTCCCGTGCCAGTCTGCCCTTTTGGTGCTTTACGCTCGACAATGTATGTTTGCCGCCCAGCATTGCAGTTAACGTTGTTGTGAGAACCGTGCCATCTCAGTTTGAGGGCAGGCACAACTTCAGCTTTTACAATCCTGAGAACGGGGTGCTTCCGTGAATGAAATTGTTTTGTATTCTGTATCAAAGTATCGCAATGAAACGCGAGGAAACCTATCCCGAGGATGATATTTCTCGCCAAATGAAGCCTTGGCTGCTGCAGCATCAGCCTCCGAAGCGGCTGTGGGGCGACATCTTTCGTAATCAGAAGTTGTTTCGCTACAAGTTTTAACTCTCTCATTAAACCGGCTCTTTTATGCGTGGTCTTTTTTTATGAGCAAAAGAAAAAGTCTTCCCATGAACTGGCTTTTGTAGAGTCTCTTTTTCGATGAATTGTATTGATATTTCTTAGTCCCCCCTTGAGTTCCGATTGGTTGTTTTCTTTAGGCCACTTACATCTCCTTTGACGAACGAGTAACGAGTTCAGTGTTTGTTTCTGCCGACGCTTGGGAGAAGTTCCATGTCTTGTCTCAGTCTGGCCCTGAGCTTCAGAATGATTGATGCTTCAGTCATTCCCACGGTCCACACGCATAGGACAGCAACTCTTTCTTCGACATCCAGCTGCTAATTAAAGATGGTTTAAACGCGTAGGTTCCTTTTTGCTGTCGTGCTGCGTGTGCGTCTCCGACAATATACGTGACCTGCGATAGCAGTCAAGGGCGGTTGGTCGATGCATTTGTTAGACACATATGAAATGTCCTGTATACATTTAGCAGTATTATTTACACATCTTCTCGCCTGCCTGTGCATTTACCGTAAGGCAGCTAAATATTTACACTCGTGTAAGTTTTCTTCTTTTGTATTTTTTTTTGTCGGGAGTCTGACAGAACCTTTTTTGCCACAAAACTCGTACAAATCGGAGTCCACCGCTAACAACCTTGATGAACGTTGGCTTGAATTTGATTGCAATATGAACTGCGTGTATTGAACTTCTAACATGAAGTTCCATGAGGGGGGGGGGGGGGTTCCATTGGGGCACCATGGTGGTGACGTGTTAACTACCCCACCTCGTATACAGGAGGAAGTTGTGGGTTCAATCCTGACCCTGATGCCTGTATATTTTGAGTTTGCGTGTTCTCCCCGTGGTCACGTGGATTTTTCTCTGGGTCCTCTGTTTTTTTTTCCCCTACACATTGAGAATCAACGTGCGTTTAGAGTATTTGTCTGCTATAAATGTCCACATGTTATGCCACTTGGTTGAGCTATCACTTGTGGCCAGATCGCTTCTGAAAAAGAGCTGTACGGCTCAGTGGGCCTTACCTGGTAAATACAAAAAAATAGTTTGGTTGAATAGTTTTAAATGCCCTGGCCAGTTGCTGTCATTGCTTCCCGCGGATTGGGAACGGTGGCACCTTTTGACGGCGTGAAAGCCGCGGGACCCTCTTCGCTTTAAAGCAGGTGGTTCTTAACCTGGGGTGCGAGATGCGCTTTCTGAGGGTGCGAGACACGGCCAGATTTCTTTAGAAGGTAAATCATCGAAACGCAAATTAAGCACGGGCACGTAAGTGCAACTACTTTGTATCATCAAACCTTCTGTGTATTTATTAACATAAAACATTTTTTTTACGACTGAGAACTAAAGGGGTGCAAAGCTGCAGTAAAGGTTAAGAATCGCCGCTTTAAAGGGATCGCAGTGCGTGTTCCCGTCGTTTTGTACTCTTTACGCTGCTCCCGTTCACGTCGCTTCACCGTAACATCGCCAACGAATGGAGGGAACATAATCCGGTTCACGACAGCGTTGTTTGAACGCTTGAAGCGCGAGAAGGGGAGCAGTGGTGTCCTGGGCGGTGTACGCGACGACGCGCTACGCCACGGCGCTCCCAATGAGGGCGCCCAAGCCTCGGTGTTTACAACATCGCCATACTGTGACGTGCATACGTTGAACTTCTTTCGCACCGTACGTAGCCAACCGTGCTCATCGGAGGTGCGGGGGAAGGGCAACAAACTTAAGCACAAGAAGCAGTTGTAAAAGAAATTAGTTTTTCAATCTGGATCTAAAAGTGCATAGCTCCAGTGGTTCTACTACTCCCTCTAAATGCAACCTCCGCCACCCTCTCTAAAATTACATATTTAAACTTGTCGTATAATTTCTTTTCGGGGGAATCTTTTGCTATCTTTTTGATGCTTCATATTTTTCTGAAAATCCTGAACCAAAACATTACCCCCCCCTCCCCCCCAAAGGAACGTATCGTAAATGTGTATAAACATTAAGTCAATGGTAAGTTCGGTTTAGATTTGCGATGTGTTCCAGGGACACATCCACCCAACGTAAATGGAGGACTTACTGTCTTAAGTAAGAAACAGGTTACACAATTCATCAGTAGAGCTTAGTCTCCCTTTTGTCAATCATCGTCGGGTTAAACAAAGTTGTATTTTAAGCGTTTGTGTATATTGTGTACAGCATATATATTTTAAAATGTTCAAAACAATTACCAAAGCTTTGTGGGACCACAAATGTCCATGTACTCGTACTATGAACCTCAGTGATGCATCCATCAATCCACTTAGCACTTATTCTCTGAGATTAATAAAGTGTGCTATAATTGCCAATGCTATTGCCATAGACAAAATGTTAAACAAAAGTAAATATATATGTGTATTGTAATGATGAGAAAAGCTGGAGACAATTTTACCAATATTTATCATTGGGCATGGCAGGTCGGTTACCTGCAAAATGCAGTGCTGTTTGGAACCAAAAGAGGTTTTACCTTCTGAATGAATTTCAATGTAATAATCTCTGAACTTTTATCCTGGCCATGTTTAAATCAAGTGCAGTAATGGTGGTATGTCTTCAGTGTTAGATATGACTTCACTAAGAAGTCATTTTTAAGGTTAACATTTTAAATTTGAGAACAAGGCCATTTTTTTAAACCATCGACATCAGATAATCAAACAGACCCACGGTTATATATTGGGTTTGAACTAAGCGATGAATTGGCATGATTCAAGGACAATTCATCATTGAATGCGGGAACTGAATCCGAACCTGTGGTGAATGGTATCGCCTCTTGTGGCCGCACGGGTGACTTGAACCCATTGCATACCACGTGATTACAATTGTAAACATTTAAACATTTTCTGAGCATTAAATGTGCCTATCACGAGATGGACAATTAATCGATGCATTAGTGTCTGACCCTTGCTGGGTACGATGAAGCTTACAGCTATTATAACGCTGCCTAAAAAAAACTATATAATTGCGCAATTAACAAGGCATTAATTGTTACTAACCATGACACCATCCATAAGTTGTTGAGAAATATGTTACGAGTATTCATTTTGTAAACCCAATCTATTCAATTATTTAATGTGCTTGGTGTTGTAAACATTTCGCCTGTCGCCGCAGACAGCCGGCAATTGTGAATTATATTAATAGAGCGAGGCAAGCAACATCATCACGTCATGAGCTCTTCCTCCTTCGTGTCTGATGTTACTTGCTCCCTTCATCTACCGAGGACTTTATCGCTTTTTTTTTAGTTTTTGGGGCAGCTTCACGTTCGTTGCCCGTTGGAAGACTAAACGAACGCGACATTCGCAACGCCAAAATGTTCGGGCAAACAACCAACAATGAAGTCAAGGAATGAGCTATTAATCGCTTGGCGCACCGGCTCGTAAAGGCACAGACAATCGATGGCTAATGAGGGGCTCGCTCAAGTACAATACGCACCTCTGTCCAAACACTCAAGACGTGCGGCAAACCCCCCACTACCCCCCTTAAATAGCCGTCAGCTGGGGGGGGTGGGGAAATGACAGATTTTTTTTAAACAAGTCGGCAGGAATGAACAGCGAGCGACGCCGGGGTTACTAACAGAGCAGAGAGAGAGCAGCAGTTACGTAAAATTTGACGCGCAGCAAAGAGAGGAACGCCCCGAGGGACGTGGGTTTCTAATCGGTCGCGCTGCGCAGTCTTCCAATAAGTCTCTGGGCGGGGGCTGTCACAGCACCATGTCCGACGTTTCGCTGCGCGTGCTGGGGAGGTGATTTTTTTTTAATTTAAGAACCGACGCAACGCGCGTGCGGCGTAAACGTCGCGACGTTCTGCCGGGACGACGCGGTAACATCCCCCCCAGAGGTCGCAAACGGGGGTTGGGTACGTGCCCGTGACCCCCGGCTACCCGTACCCGGCGGGGTGGGGGCGGCGGGTTGGGGGGCGGGGTGTGGGGGCCCCGGGGTTGCCCCCTCTCCCCCCCCCCCCCCCCCTGGATAACCGGCATCCTCTAGAGAGCTGGGACACAATTGGATATCGCCATCGCAGATGGTCCCGCCGGGTCCGGTCCGGTGTGGAGATTTAATCACGCGGTGCCAGTCCACGTGCACGCGGTGTCAGCCCACGTGCTCGCGCCGTCAGGCAAGGGCTCACGCACGGGGCGGCAAGGCCGTGTGTGGTGTTTCCCTTCGGCGTCCTCCTAACTGACCGCCGTGCCGAGGAATGCTTCACGTTCTCCAGTGGGAGGGCGGGCGGGCGAGGGACTAAGCAGCTGTTGGCGTTGCTTACTCGGAGCCAACAGAGCAGCATTGATAGCTGCCTTGGGCAACAAAAATGTTGCATCTCCTCCATTAGCCACAACCAAGAACCACTCCCCCCCCCCCCGTGGGCTCCTTTGTATTTTTAAGAAACAAAATGCCATTCATAAACGATTGTATTTAATTGTGCATAGTAATATTAAATCGCAGTAAAAAAAATCATGAACACCCTTTGGTATGATACAATGTTGTTTTTTTACGTTAAAGAGATATGCTGTGCTTTGTTTGTTCGTTTGCAGTATAAAATAATCAAAAATCGAACGGCGTGTAGAGAGTTAGACGTAATCGTTTATAATTTGTGCAAATCTCTTCTAAGCTATGCATGTTTCTGTTTCGCTTTCACCTATTTATTACCATATCGTCGTGGGCTTCTTGGTGGGTTCCAAACAAATATTGTTATTATTCTTTTGTTTCTTCCAACCTTTTATTTGTAACCAAAAAAAAACAGAAATTGTGAGGTCACTTGACAGTATTTTTTTTGTAATCGTTCAGTAGACCTACACGCGCTTGTGCAATTTTGCTAAACTTTAAAAAAAAAACAAACCCCCCCCCCCCCCCCCCCCCCCCCTTTGGAACCCCCCCCCCCCCCCCGTGTTTCGTATTTGACTATGTTATTTCACTTTGTTTCGTGTGTACAGACTTTTTTTTTATATATGTCATTCGTATATACAGAATAACCGCGGTGGGGGGGGGGGGTGTGTACATAGTCCTTCATAAAAGAAACAAGTAAATGAAATGTTTTGTGTATTGAATCTTTACAAAGTAATAAAATGTCCTCATTGAATGTATAACTTTCGCGCGTGTAAAGTGTGTGCTTGTGTATTGTTTGGCCATGACCTGTACCTTTGCATGCATTGGTGGGCGAGTGTCTAAATCGCAGCGGAATTTCTCTCCGTCCGCATCAAGTCTCAGAGCCGAAGTTGTGGCTGAGCCTGGATAATGTTTGTGTGTGTGATGAGCGGTGGTGCAGCGGTTAGCACGCCGCGTAACGAACCCGGTCCACCCGAGTTCGATTCCCGCTCACGGCCAACACTGTTGACGATTATCTGAATCGGTCCTGGGCATGCCCTAAGTTGACTCAGCCTCAAACGAGTACCTGGTGTGCGGTGTGTAAACATCGCCACTGGGGAGACAAAGGCGGCGGGTCCTTGTTGCTGGCCAACCACAACCTCGTGTGCCGTGCCGACCTTCATAGGTGCTCGCTAACAGCACTTGCCCCAACAGTCTGTTCGAGGCTATACGGGGGGGGGGGACCTTTGTCTTTGTGTGACCACCGTGTACAGCTTATCGTAGTGCTGCAGAGCTACTTGATGGGCAGTAGGTGGCAGTGCAGCGACATTAATTGTCCTGTACTTCTATGCTTCCACCCCCTCTGGTCCCGATGGTTTTCACGAACCCGCGCCAACTTACACGTCCAGCAGCGGATTGACAAACGGGGCTTCATACGTGTACGATGGCGTAGGTACATTATGGCCTAGTCTTGCAATCAACCCAGCTACACCTTGTTGATTTGATATCTGTAGAAGCCCACGATAACGAGCACGTACGGATTCATTAAAATACACGGAATGCTTCCGGGCTGTGTAAGTCATGCTGTGTTATAAACACTTTTCCCTGCTGGCTGGCTGGCTGTAAGGGAGGGACCGACAGTCGCGTCCAAAGCACGTGCGGGCTGTCGGTAAGGAAGATGTAAAGTTTACAGCCCTTTGTTCGATCACTGCCGAAGGTCTTAAGGGTTATTTGAGCAGCCTTCACCACGCTGATCGGTGCAGGTTTGAAGGGATTCAGAGTTATCACTCGCTCATAGCACGGCGCACAAACCACAGCACCACCGGTCTTACCCAATCTGTATGCATGCATACGTCTCGTGAGTGCATGTATGTATAGAGGCAGATTGTAACGGTTAAGAAACTGTATAGGAAAAATAGAAGAACATGGTTCAGAGACCACATGCATATGTAGAGACATTTAATGTCGCAATACAACTAAAAACTAAACTTTATTTTACCGGGTAAGGTTTATTGAGATGATAGCTATTTTTCAGAAGCCACCTGGCCACAAATCGTAGCTCAACGAAGTGGCTTATCGTGTGGAAATTGATAACAGCCAAATCTTCTAAACGTGTGTTTCTAAATGTTGAGGGAAACCCCAGAGGACCCGGAGAAAAATACACACGGTCACGGAGAGAGACACGCAAACTCCAAATATACGACAGGGGTCACGGTCGGGATCGAACCCACGACCTCCTGTACACCAGGCGAGGTAGTTAACATCTCGCCACCACGAAGAGATGCTCATCGGTAGTCAAGACTAACAAAGGAGGGAATGGAACACGCCCGAGAAGACGTCGATCGTAGCCAGGCAGTGATAAAGTCAACTCGTGGCCAGGCGCGAGTCGCATTGTTGTGTTGCCGAACTGTGGCAATGACTTGGAGAGGCCTTCATCCAGCAGCGGACAGATCTTGGTAGATGACGAGCGTGACTGCAATCCACTCGCGCATGCGGGTTGGGGCATTGCGGCAGTCAATCAATGTGCGTTAGAGACCAGAGGAAACTCGTAGAATTGTTACTTTATACATCGGCGTTAGCTCACGAGAGGAAAATCAGAGTATTATCACTTTATACATCGGCGTTATTAGCTCACGAGAGGAAACGTTCCGCACGGCTTCTAATTAATTAAACCAGTGTCTCTCGATGTATGGAATGAATGGTCTCAGCCGGGCAATCGAAAACAAATATATAATCGTATCGTTCAATGTATTTGCGATTTGCGCTTAAATTCCAGCTCTGACGATGTCTAGAATCGCGTTGACCGCCACGTGACAGTCTAATCGCAGAGTGCACGCGAATGTACGCCCAGTACTGTGTAAGAGAGGATTTAGGGCCCCCCTTGAAGGACTTTTTTTGGGGAGAAGTTCAGTGAAAGTTAAACCTCTTGCACGGGTCATCGTTCCGACAACGATGAGGCGAGCGGGTCTGTGAGATTCGATCTCATGACGCCGACGATAGCACGGTTGGAATTCATCGTGGAAGAGAAACAATAGAAAAAATAGCCCCATCAGTTTACCTGGAATTTTAAAGTCATACCGGATTATGCATTCAAGAACGCTGGGTCAGCTATTACAGCACCCCCGACTTGTTTCAGGTGTCAATTACCCAAATCTGGTCTCTCACACACAGCTACCGAATCGTTAGACGCGCCCCCAACTTTTGCTTTAAAATATAGGAGGTAATAATGTCTCCATAGTAGGGAGAGATTGCAGATTGAAGATAAGATCGAGGTCTCTGTGCGTGTACCACGCCACGGAGACGACGGCTAATTGCTGAGGAGCGCGTCACGTGACCCGTGTTTAACAATCATCGGGCGCGGCATCATGAGTACCTGGTGCGGTGTGTAGCAAACATCGCCACTGGGGATACAAAGGCGGCCGGGCGTGGTTGCTGGCCAACCACCCCCTCGTGTGTACAAAGTTGAGTCGTCAACGCTTATCCATTCAATCTCTCCAGCGCCTCGAATTGACGCGCTATGAAGAAGGGCCATTTCCCGAAACGTCGCCTGTTATATTCGTTTCGTATTAAGGCCCACGGTGTTATTGACGATTATGTTTGAGCTAGTTTGTTTTTTAGCTAATTGTGCTTGTGGCGCGCCACTGCCAAAACGCATCCGCTGCAGCAGCGCATTTACCAACTACCGCAGTGAGCGATCACGGAGGGGGAGGTCTGGTCCACAGACCGCTTGGCGGCAGTATAGCCGTGCGTGCGTGCGTGTGAATGAAACGGGGCCGAGGACTTTGTATCCCGTCTGCCTCTCTGTACGTACTCGCCGTAACTACAACGTTACACTACTACACACTGGCACGCCAGAGAGAGAGAGTGAGATAGATGTCAAAATACCCGGGCAGCCTCCGACCGGGCACACCGTGGCGGCAGAGTCGTCTAGAGCTTTGTCGTGGTGGGGGGGGGGGTGCCGCGTGAGACGTAATCTTGCGAAAGCTGCCAATGCAGAATTTTTGTTGCGGATTGTTACTCCCCGCCAGGTCTGTAGCTCTCGCTGCTCAAGCCAGCCTCGTCCCGTGTCCACGCGGCCACGTGGCTTTTTTGTTGTTGTTGTTGTTGTTGTTGTTTGTTTGTTCTCCAAGCGGCCAAGGGCAGAAAAGCGAAAAGATGTCACTTGGCGAGAGAACATTGACGTTGGGGGGAGCAGGGGGTGGCTTTAGTGGGGGGGGGGGGGGTCGTGGTTTTGGGACGCCTCGTGACGTTCTGAAGGTTATTGGCCCGAGGGCAATGCGGGGCTGTTGGGGATGGGGGGTGGAGTGGCTTGTGGGGGGGGGGAAGGGAGGGGATGGAGTGAAGGGGAGTGACTTGGAGAGGGCAGAGTGCCCGACCATTATGCAGCTGTCACTGACGGAGAGAACTGGGAATGATAAAAGCCGAAGGCTGATGCTGTGGAGGGGAGGCACGCCGTGCGTGACCGGCGAATACGACGAGGGTTGCCCCATACTCCCAAGTCCATACACCTCCCCACGCTTGGGGGAGGCCTTCATCCAGCAGTTGATTGAACATGAATGATGAGGGTTAATACCTTTTCCGCTGCATCACTATGCACGTCGGTTAATCAGTATGAGGCCAACACACAAAAGCATGTGTTCTGATATATTATAGATGATGTATACGCAAGGTTGTTGGGGTGGAGCGGTGGCGTAGTGGTTAGCACACCGTGCTATGAACGTGGCTTTTACCCGCGTTCGATGCCCGGCCTGTGGTGACTGCTTTCTCAACCTGCCCCCCCGCCACCTTCTCCATTCTCTCCCCCCCATCACCAACCTGCTCCCTCAACTGCCTGCAGGGAACGGGTAGGCTGAACGTTATTCAAATTATTTTCATATTTTGGGTCGTTTGTGCATACCAAAGGCATTTGTAGACAACTCATGTTTTTTAAAATTAATTACCCGAACATACTGCATACAATAGTTGATGTACGCCAAACACTATTTACGGACTGAATCTTGATTTGAAGTTTTCGTGACTGCAGGGACGCATGCTCTTTTCGTTCTTTCGGTAAAGTCACGTGACTTTACCAAAAGATCCAAAGAGTATTTTCAAACTGCTTCAAATATACGCAACCCATTGGATGTTTCCGTTAACCAAATGTGAGTTACTCCGCCGGATGTGTGAGGACATGAACCAGCTGATGTATAAACTATTTAAGTGTGCTTAGCACTGAACCTGGAAACATAATAGGTTGATGGTCCAAAATATATTTATTTAAACGTGAAGACAAATAACAGTTCTGCTTGTATATGTATTTACACAAAATTCCCCATAAACAACACAGTGTCCTTGTAAGCAATGTTTCGTTTTTGCTTTTGAACAGGGCTCAACTGTTGAGATGGGGAATGCTCTTGCCAATAACGTCTGGTAACCCAGCAAAATGTGCTTAACAAACCTGCTGATTCTTCTTATGAGACACAGAAGGTTGAAACCGGCCAAGAGCTAGTTTGCTCGATTGCTTTAACTCATGCTGCTGGGTAATACTTGTCTAGAAAGTCAATATGCCGATGAACTAAAGCTGCAGATTTCAGTTTTTTCATATTTTCCCACTTTCATTTCCACTTCCAATCGTGGATTAACTCAAGCGCCATTTGAAGATCATATGCCACAGTATGCCACTGCAGGTAGTCGCCTGCCATTGTGAAGGCACGTAAATAAATTCAAAACTCTTGCCAATAGGGCCACTGGAAAGTTGGACCGTTTTAAAAATACAATTTTACATTCGTCACTACGGTGACCCCCATCCGTGTTCTTGTTAAACATAGATGGATGGATAGATGACTTCCATGCGATAACCAAGGTAGCAGAGTTGGAGCAATGAGGTCGGATCGTGAGCAGGGCCCTGATGGATTGTTACGCAGCAAAATTGAGGGATTAACGGGATGCTCCGCGAGGCAATCAAGCAGCAGTGGGTAGATCATGGCTGCTGCTGATGATGAAGAGGCCTAGCTTAGAGCTAATACTAATAACAACCTCATATTTCACAAAGCAACTTTCATATTGAAGTATCTCCAAAGCGCTGTACATGAAAATAAAGCTACACTCACAAGTATAACGTATTATCCCAATCATATCTCACCTCATTAAATTATAAGGTCCAAATGTATTCGGTGAGATCCTGTCATCTCTCCAAGCAAGAATCCCAGGCTAATTTCTCATTTCAGTCCGGCCGTGCCTTTCTCATCGTCCTCATCACCCGCCATGGTCACTCCGTCGCTTGATTTTAAACAAATTAAAAAATAATCTACTGCTTGATTAAGGCCTCAAAGCCACCACGATCCTGTGACTGTAATAATCTCCCCAGCACCGCCACGTGAATTGACCCCATTGCTCCATCTCAGCAATGTACAGCCTTTTACACCATGGGAACCTCATTTGCCAGTAAAAATATGATAATTGTTTTTTTTACCCTTCTATCTGGCAACAAAACTGACACCTTTTTACAAGGAGTCATGTTTGCATAGACCACAATACCTGCAGTCATAATGCAAACAAAAAACATAACTCTGATAATGTGCACTGTCCTTGAAGTTGATTGGTCCACACCCAAGACAGCTTTCCTTAGAGCCTAGTCTCACATGGGTTGGACCAGATGACGCCAAAAGGCGCACTATGACTGCAGGTATTGTGGCCTATGCAAACATGACTCCTTGTAAAAAGGTGTCAGTTTTGTTGCCAGATAGAAGAGTAAAAAAACCAATAATCAATGTACGTCCTGTCGAACTCGTTTCTATTCCTTGGCTGCTCCGCTGCAATTATTGTTATTCTTGACCATCGGCCACCATCGCTTGCAGCAACGTGTCCTGCCAAAGCCCGCCCGCTTGTCTTAACGGATTCAATTAAGCCATTAATCTGCGTACGTTCTTCTAATCCATGCATGGTGTGTTTCTCTCGCTCTCTTGCCTCTCAATGCGCCTTTTAGCTCCGTTTATCGATAACAACATTCTCTATATAAATCCGTCGCAGCACCGTTTTTCGTAAGGCGGGGGCTAATCGCGGCTTATGCAGTCGCCGCGTGCGTGGGCAGTAGTGGCGCCCCGAACGGTGGACGTCTGTGAACATTCTTCTT
>CM025636.2:9047682-9059429 GCA_014621495.2 Entosphenus tridentatus
CCCCCCCCCCCCCGCCCACCTTGCCCTCCAAGTGGCCGGATTTCAAGTGCAAACTCCACGGAAATTTTTTTTTTTAAACCCACTCCGTGACTCATCGTGGCGAAGAATTATTGCATAACAGAAGAGAGAGAAAGAGAGGCGGGGTGAAGGGGACTTTCATCACCGCCGTGGCGTGTTCATGCCACTTTTTAAGCAGGATATCATGACACGTGGTCCTGGCTGATTAATGACACCGCAATTAAAGGCTCTGCCCAAGAGAGATACATGGTACGGCGAAACACAAAAAACGGTCAAGGTGCAGCCCTGCAATTACTTGCTCACACCACTGCTGGCGGGAAGGGCTTTCACTTCAAGAGGGCTCTAGAAAGGACCCCTCTCTCTCTCGAGGGTATTTGGCCTACTCTTCCACGCTGACCTGACGTCTAGCCGGTGTGGGAGTATCCACACAATCGCCGCACTGCACGCGGCCCCATGAACAGGTTGCATTCATGATTATTTAATTACTTATCGAGCTAAAAATAATTCCGAATTATGTTTTGGCTGAAGTCAGGCATACACTGGTTGGAAAATTACATGTCTTTTTTTTACTTAGTTATAGTCTTGGGCAACGGAGTTCGAACAAATATAGCTACCGTAATATTAAGGGATTTGTCATTAATTGCCCTTGTTCGAGATGAAAAAAGCCTCAGAGAGAGAGCACGGATACCGCAAGACCCGCAGAGTCCGAAATAAAGATCGCAATAGCGCCCCGAAATAGCTCCCGCGAGCGACGTGCCCGAGTGATGGCTGTAATTGCGCAACCGATACTGACATCGCGTTCCAGCCATCTCGGCGCGACGCACCGACTCAATCGGCAGTGGTAGCGGCGGCGGCGAAAGGTGAGAGGTGGGGGGGGGGGTGAGAGGTGTCCCAGGCACGAGACAGTACAGCAAGTAGGGTGACTCGAGCCCCTCCTCGATTGCTCTCCGTGGCCGAGCTATCGAGTGTGCAGGTGGTACAACTGCACCCGGGACACAAGAGAGGCCCAGACCTCCCTACGGCGGTGAAAACTTAAAACGAAACTTTTATTTTATTTTACCCAGGTAAGTACCCACTGAGCTATTCGTTCTTTTTCAGATGCGACCCGGCCAGAAATGAGAGCTCAACGAGGCGGCGGCGTATGTGTGGACATTTCCGGCAGCCGACTACTCGAAACGCACGTTGATTGTGAATGTGTAGGGGGAAAAAACCGGAGGACCCGGAGAAAACTCCATGCAATGACGGAGAAACATCCAAATATACATACTCTTTGGTTTTTAATTATGTTAAGTCACGTAGGTAAAAAAATGTAAAATATGTTAAAATGAAAACAAACAAAAAATATTTTTAAAAATGTACATTTTTATTTGTTTTCATTTTTATTTATTTTAAAATTATTAAAAAAATAATAATTTTTATTTATTTTATATTTTTTACCTACGTGACTTAACCGAAAAAACCCCCCAAAGATCATGGATCCTTGCAGTCACGAAAACTTCAAATCTAAAATTCAAATATACACCAGGCGTCCGGGTTCGGATCAAACCCACGACTTCCTGCATGGCAGGCGAGGCACATAACATCTCGCCACCACAAATAAACTTGAATGAATTAGACAGCCGGTCCCATGTCTATTCCTTGCACGCGGGTCCATGCCAACCACTGGATTGTGGTTTGCCGTGACATATAGCGATACGGCCATTATGTCCTGCGATGTGAAGGTTCACGATAATCCTATCGTCCACGTAGCAAAACGTCGTGCACGCCTCGTGATCCAACAGTATGGAGGCAGCGAGGGTTTGTGGATCGAACAAATGTCGCCGAAACTCCCCTTACCGTGGGCGTCGGGGTTGCCAGCTGTACGCGGTACAGCAGGCATGGACCAACCTCCGTCTGTAACTTCTGTAATAAGGATAGAGCGTTGCACCCTCGCACGTGGGTTACCTGCGGCTGCTCTGGTCTCCCAATTGTATCATTTATTGACTAACTGATATCATCTTTGATGTGCACGCGCGTCCGTGCTTTCCGGAGTGTGCGGCGTTCGTTGCGTGTGAGACGCAGTTGCATGGCCGCGATGAAATACTTCAAGAATGATGATGAGATTCTTCAGTGTCGTTTCCCAACAAACATTTTGTGAAATAACAAACCCAATAATTGAGGCTCTAAAATAACTAGCTGTTGCGAACGAAATGAGCGCATTGCGACATATCTTCTCGGAGTAATTTACGGTGTGATGGTTATATTTAACCTTCATTGTCATAGTAAATGTAATTGTTCAATAATAGCGTCTTGTGCAACTGACGGCGCGTTGCAGTGTAAGCGGTGTAGGTCGTAATGTTACATGATTAGCATATGCATGGCAGGCTTCCTGTGTCGTGAGCTGTAGTTGAAGTGCAAGTATCAGGCAGCGTTGTAACCGTGGTTGCACCATGGGAAATGTACGCAAGTAATGTTGAACTCATTTCGTACCGTACGTAGCCAACTGTGTTAATCGGATGTGCGAGGGAGCAGAGTCCATGATACATTGTATATAGATAAATAAAGGAATAGGGAAAAGAAAAAAATAGGAAATAAGAGGGAAAAGGCTTGAGATGGAACTGAGATATGGGATTCAAGGGTCAGGATAAGTTGATGGGGAGGAATAAGCTAATTGAGGGCATCGACGCTGCTGCACTGAGCAGCAGCGTCTGTTTTCATAGTGGGCGGGGGGAGGGGAGTGCCTCAGAGTGGGTGTGGCCATACAAGTCACGTGATTTACGAGTGGCCTGAGCTGAATTGTATAGTTTTGTGTTGAACTCATCCTAAATTCATAAGTTTCTGTAAAATTATTTTCCATTGCATTTTTTAAAAGTAATTTGTTAAAGTCTACTTTTGTTATTGGGGAGAAATGTATTCATTTTTTATTCATGTTTGTTGCACTGTTTTCGATTTCTTTTGAAATGCGATTTGTTTTTGCACTGATTTGTAGTTGTTTCATTGTTGTGTTTTTAGTTTTCATGCTACGAATTTTGTCATTTTGGTGACCCTGGTTAGTCACTCATGCAGAAGATTGGGTAAATAACCTTGTCTCTTTTTAAACGTTCCCATTTGGTTAAACAGAACCAAACTTGAGCCTGAAACGTGCATTCGTACCGGAAGAACAGCAAAGCGCACGCTCAAACGAAAATAAATAAATACACCGTAAAACCCGAATATAAAGTTACTAGTTCAGCGAAATTACGACAATCATCATCGCCTTCGCATCCTGAACATTAATACCGTATATTTTGCAATGATATCGTGGCAACGCTGTACACACAGGTTACGGGGCAAGGCTTCTGTCAAATCAACCTTCAGCACGCACCACGCCCTCCCCCGGGTTCAAACCTGGCCCCCTCCGTATCTCCGGCGCGTGCTGGCAGCTTTCCCCGGTGCGATCGCAGCGTTAGTTTCCCCACAGAAACCACAGCGTCCGCCTCAGTCCTCCTGCTTGTCGCCGATCGTGTGGACATCGCCACGAGAGAGAGAGAGAGACAAAGGCGGTCCGCGCGTGGTGTTTGGCCACCCCCTCTTGTGTGTACCGTACCGGCCTTCATAGGTGTGCCACTCGCTAACAAGCACTTGCCCCCACAGTCTGTTGGAGGCTATAGGGGGGATCTTTGGTGGGTGGCCAACAAGCGCCAATTCGCCACTAAGTGGCAGTGACGTCACCACGGCGCTTGTGCCAGGCTACGTGCACGTTGAGGCCACGTGAAGTGTCGAACGCCCGCCGGCAGGAGGTCACGGGGCAGACCCAGGTGCCACGGGTCGACTGACTGAGATGAGTGGCCGATGCACCACCTGTGCCCCCCTACTGTGCCAACTTGCTGTGTTTTAGCCGCCCGGCGCTCAGCTCATTGTTGTGAGCGTCGCTCTTCTCCGCCCTCCGTTGTTGCTGGAGGGCGACTGCCTCCCAACTGCCCAGTAGCAGCAGCGTCTTTCACGAGCCTCCTCACACAGAGGCCCATCTTGACACCGCTGGCACCGGCCATCGGCACGTTCGCTCAGCTCCACGTCATCTCGTTAGACATCGCTCCATCTCTTCTCTAGCCCGTGCCGCGCCCGTTTAGCCCCCTCTATCCGGCCGCGTCGACCAGGCAGGCGTGCGTGTTAGGTGACCCAGCCCACGATACCAAATGGACGGACGCATCCACGTTCCCTACTGAACAGAACGTCTCGCGTTCTCCCACGCCTGTTGGTGTCCAGCCGCATTTGCCACGGGGCGCACCGAATGCGGCGAGACACTCGTCGACCAGTGAGATTCACAAAACGTCTCCGTGTCCGATGGTGAAGTTTTGTCGATGTGCGTGGCCACTCGGGCGCGTGTTTTTTTTTTGCCAACGTAGAGAGGCGTTGACAGTGTTCTGCTGTGGATAACTGCGTTTTGTTTGTGTTTTTTTTTTGAGCCAACGGGCGAATGTGGGCGTTGTTGATAATATATGGGCCGGTACTAGCATAGATTTATCAATTTATCGGTGACTAATTCGTAAGTGCTCTGTGTGTGTGTGAGCGCGCGCGTGTGTGTGTGTCTGTGTGAGCGTGGGGGGAGCTGTGGTGTAGTGGTTAGCGCGCTGCGCTACGAACCCGACGAACCGGGTTCGATTCCCGCTCAGGGCCAACACCAAGTGACGATTATCTGAATCGGTCCCGGGCCTCTGCTAGGTCCACTAAGCCTCAAACGAGTACCTGGAGCGATGTGTACACATTGCTACTAGGGAGACGAAGGCGGCCGGGCGTGGTGTGTTGGCCACCCACCCCCTCGTGTGCCGTGCCGACCTTTCTCCCGAACAGCACTTGCCCCTACAGCCTTGTTAAGGCTACACGGGGAGTCTTTGTCTTTGTGCTCCACCTCATTTAAAGAGCTCCTCTCCTCCTGCACGGCGAATCTCTTGTGAATAGGTTCTGAATAGGCTAGCCCTACCAACAGAGCCATATTGTTCGCTGCAGTAGCGTATATGCCATTGAGAAGGTGTCATGATTCTATTGTTTTTTTAATGAACAGTTGAATGCTATGTGTGTGTGTGTTAATTAATGTTAAAGAACATTGGTTTGTCTAATGTGCGTGCCTGAATGAGCTATTTAATATCCCCATGTCCAGCTTCAAACACAAGTGTGGAGTGTGTGTCGTGTGCGCACATGTGGGAGTGGTGGTCCAGTGGTTAGCGCACTGCACTACAAACCCGGCAACCCGAGTTCGATTCCCGCTCACGACCAATAACAGTGGCGAATATTTTAACCGCTCCTGGCCTTCCCCTAGGTTGACTCAGCCTTAAATGAGGCACTGGGGAGACGAAAGGAGGCTGAGCGTGGTGCTGACCCACCCTCACCCCCTTCTGTGCTGTGCCGCCCTTTCATGGGTGCTCGTTAGCAGCATTTGCCACAATAATCTGTTTAAGGCTATATTGGGTATCTTTGTCTTCTTCGCACATGCTAAAACACTTAAGTTTGCTTTGGGCAAAGCGATGACGGATTCCGGTATATCTTCCGGGGCGCTGATATTAAGACGACTGCTTCCAAACGATGTAATCTCGCCCACATCATCTCCCTTGCTGATGAGATCGCCCATCCTAAAAACGACAACAACAACCGCCGTTGATGGTCAAACGAAGCATGTCAACAACTGTGACATTTAAAAGGGGCGCGTGTTCCTCTATGCACAGGCATCACATGAAAGTGATGCCTGTGCATCACTTAATGAACGGCACACGAGGGGGTGGGTGGTTGGCCGCCTTTGTCTCCCCCAGGTGACCTCACCAGGTACTCATTTGAGGTCGATAATCGTCACCGGTGTTTTTTCCGTGAGTTCGTAGCGCGGGTCGCCGCGCTACGAACTCGGGTCGCCGCGCTACGAACTCGGGTCGCCGGGTTCGTAGCGCGGCGCGCTAACCGCTCCACTGCCGCTCCACCTCCCACACACACAAAGACGTGCGCGTGCGACTGTTCGTTTTGTGTCGGAAATGAATCCTCACCTTCCAAGTTTGACCTTTTTAGCCCTCTGATATTTTGATCAGGAACCAAGCCGCTCTATTAAATTCCCTGCTTCGTCTGCTGGAAGCGCACGCGAGCGGCGTGCCTGTCTGAGTGTGTGCCGTGCGTACGCGTAATGTGTGTTAAACTTCTTTCGCACCGTACGTAGCCAACAGTGTTAATCGGAGGTGCGGAGCGCTTTCCAATAGCGCACATCTTGGCGCGTCGACAGTGCCGGCTTTTTTTTCAACCCACGAACACACTCGCGTTCTCTCTCTCCCGCCTCTCGTCTCTCTCTCGTCTCTCTCTCTCGTCTCTTTTTTTTCTTTTACGATCAGTGGAAACAATAAAATGCTCGGTGTATTCGGCACTTTGCTTCGTTCATCATTTCGTAAAAGTTTTTTTTTTTAAACTGGGCTTTATGTAACCCCACCCTCTTTAGCTCATTCTCTCGCTCGCTCGTTCTCTCGCTCACTCGCTCGCTCGCTCTCTCTCGCTCGTTGTGTCGCTCAGTCCGACGGCCTCCGACGGGTAGCTCATAACAGCATGCAGAGCTCCCCGTCATCTGCCACCGAGCACACGGCCTCCTCCATCGCCCACTGCTCGTCTCTCTCTCTTGCCTCTCTCTCTCTTGCCTCTCTCTCTTTCTTGCCTCTCTCTCTCCCGCCTCGGTGTATTCGGCACTTTGCTTCGTTCATCATTTCGTAAATGTTTTTTTTTACTTGGCTTTATGTAACACCCCCCCCTCTAGCTCACTGTCTCGCTCGCTCTCTCTCTCGCTCGCTCGCTCCTCTCTCTCTCTCTTGCCTCTCTCTCGCCTCTCTCGTATCGTCGTCCCGTGCATCGCCGGACAATGCAACAGGTGCGAGCCCCGTGTCTGCACGCTTGCGGTTCCTTTTTTTTCCCTACATTGAACCCATTTTTGTTTTAACATTGGAAAGGTGTAAACATGCCCTTGAACCTCCTCTCCCCCCCCCCACACTCAAACAAACCCCAAAAAACTCGCCCATCCAAAGCGAAACAATGGGCGTGATGATTACATTCGAGCACTTGACATCGGCGAGGGTTGACATCGACGGCTACGAGCGTGTTTTTTTTCGTTCTGATTGCTTCGCGGGCCCTGCGAACAAGTTTATTGTCCTCGATTAGATGCATTTTTTTGGAGTGGCCAAACATTCGCAAATGCGTTTCTCCGCGCGCCCGTCCGCAACCCCCCCCCCCCCACCTACTAATTGCGCGATACGTCCCGTCATCTCTTAAGTGTGGCTGTCATAATGCGATACTGGGTTTAACAAAGGCGCTTTTAATTATCTCAATTACGCACGAACCCCCCACACCGGTATAAATGCGCTGCAGGAGGGGGGGGGGCATCCAAAAGAACAATTCCCCCCCCCTCCCCCCCAGCCTTGTTTTAGTGGTCGTCATTGATTTGCGCGACTGAATGCTCGCGTCTAAATGAATGCTGTAGGGCACTCTCGGTCTCTCTCTCTCCTTTCTCTTGGAAAAAAGAAGGGGGAGGGGGGTCTCCAGTGCGGTTGAAACGGAGAGTGGGCCGCGAAAGAACGCGCACCACGCTCGGGCAATTTGATGCGCACGGAAGCCGCCTTTTTTGTTTTATTGTACGCGCGCGTGTGTGCGTGTGCGTGCGTGTGCGTGTGTGCGTGTGTGTGCGTGCGTACGGCCGGCTGAATGGATCGTGACTGCACAAGTAGTTGCACAGGGGAAGTGCGGGAGACGTGGGTTGATTAAAAACAATATAGGTTGGACGCGCAGAATCATCGTCGGACTGTGTGAGTGTGTGTGTTGAACTGCTGTTCGCACCGTACGTAGCCAACCGTGCTAATCGGAGGTGCGGGGTGGGGGGGAAGGCCAACAAACTAACGCACACACAAAGCAGTTCTAAATAAATGAGTTCTCAATCTAGACGATTTTAAAGTGCATAGCTCCAGTGGCATCCTCATATCGGAAGGAAAACTGATAGATAAGCAAATGATACGTCGTCTCTTCCCCATATCTGTCTCGGTATTTTTTCTAAATATATTTATTTATTTTACACTTCATCAGCACCACGGCCTTCCTTCTGCACCGGCAAGCAAAACTCTGCACTGGTTTTGACACGCAGGGTCTCTCGCCAGCGGATTCGGGCTCTCATGAATAACATGCTGGTGAGCTGCCTGGAGCTATTTTGGCAAGACCCCCCCCCCACCTCTCTCTCAGCTTCGTATATGGGGTGCCTTAGCTGGCTAACAAGCGCCATGACCTCGCCAACTTCGACCTGTGCAGCTGGCAATGCCCATGCACAGCCCACTGCTGGATTTCCACGTCGGTGGAGAGGATTGTTTGACGATGCTTGGCCACGCTGGTCAATGCGAGTCTGTTGAAGGGACTGGTTCCGATATTGCACATCACTGGGGAACGCAAACTCTGGCCACAAGCTTCATAATCGGGAGGTTTCGGACCTCCGATTTAGCACGGTTGGCTACGTACCGTGCGAAAGAAGTTCAACATGCACGTCCAGTGACAATTGAAGCCCTGCCAATTAATGTTTGAGAGAGGAGAGGGAGCTTTGATATGGTGGCGTTAAAAGGAATGGGAGGGGGGCCGGATCTGTGTGCGTTGTATAGTTGTGTACACAGTTAAGCTGACGTTGCAGTTTGCTAGGGCAGTTGGTTTCGAGCACAATTGACAAACGTAAGAATGTTGCCAAGGTCTCTGCGTCACGCGAGCACGTGTTGGCGGCAGTGACTGCCGTTAAAAAACAAAAGTCCCTCCTGTTGCGCAGATGCCAATCAACAGCTCGCGTTCGTGATCCACTTTAACCAGTCGGCATCTCTGTCAGAAGGAAGGTGGACCCGCAGACAGCGGTGGTAGTGTTTACACTCCAACTCTGGAATGTGCACCCCTTTCTAAACCTTTTGATCCAGGCCACTGCACCACCAACCACCAACCACCCCCACCCTCCCGTTAAAACAAGCTGACCCTCTTAAAAGGATATTTTGGAAAATAGGTCATCTGGCCACCAATTAAAGAGATCGCAGCAATAATAATAATACTACTTGTCTTCACGGCACTGGTGGAGCAAAGGGGCCTCTGTCGTTAGCACACCCAGCGACCAGAGTTCGACTCCCATTCATGGCTAACATCCGCTGTGGATTATATCTGGACCGACTAGTAACCGACCAGCATGGTGAAGTATGGTCATGGGATTGGGAGGCTTTCATACAGCAGTAGATTGACAAAGGGCTGCGACAGGAAAGGTGTTAAGCCCGTGCAACGCGTGCGCAAAGACAAAGACCCCCCGTATAGCCTTAACAGACTGTTGGGACAAGCGCTGTTAGCGAGCACCTAATGAAGGCCGGCACGGTACACGAGGAGGTGGGTGGCCAACACCACGCCCGGGCCGCCTTTGTCTCCCCAGTGGCGATATTTTACACACCGCACTAGGTGCTAATTTGAGGCTGAGTCGACCTAGGGGAGACCCAAGACCCGTTCAGATATCTGACGGTGTTTGCGGTGAACGGAAATCGAACTCAGGTCGCCTGGTTTCTTAGCGCAGCGCGCTAAGCGCTCCGCTGCCGTGTGTGTGTGACATAACAACAAGAGCTGTCAATCGCCACTAAGTAGCGGTGACGTCACCACGGCGCCTGTGCCAGGCCAGGTGCACCTTGAGGCCACGTGGAGTGTCAAAGGCTCGCTGAGAGGAGGTCGCGGGACAGATCCTGCAGGTGCCGTGGGTTGACTGACTGAGATGACTGGCAGATGCACCCGCTGTTGTACCCCCTACTGTGCCAACTTGGCTTTCCCACCTGATGACGGACGCTTGTGTTGCGCCCGAAACGTCGTGATTTATTTTATTTTCTACCTACGTGACTTTACCGAAAGAACCAAAGAGTATGGATTCCACTGCCTCCAACTGACCAGTAGCGTCCTTCTCGATCACACCGCACACTCACGCACCACAATTGGTTTATGAAACGATTAAACGGCTGGAGGATATCTATTCACGATACTTACGTCCGCTACTCGGTCAAAGGGTCCGGGGCTATGGAGTGCATTCTGCAGCGTGACGCCACCACCACCACCACCCTACTCCCAGTCTCTCTCCACCGCTAGGACAAACCATCCTCGGCAAAGCGCAAGCAAAACGATCCTGCTTAAACCTACCCACTTATATTTCTCACTAATAACAAGGGCAATTAATAACACACACACACACAAAAATAGCTTTTCTAATAAAGCGCAGTATGTCACTTCAATATATAAATTGATTGTTGGCCATGGTGAAGAAAGATCTAAGAAGTATACAGGAACTAATTTAGCTGACTTGGAGGCCTGTCGCTCACTCCTTTGTTTCTCCACCGTCTCCCCCGACTTCTCCCTCGGCCGCAGCCGCCGTGGACTTGTCAAGAGAAGCGGCGCTGCAGCGTCCGGTGGACTTGGTTCTGCCCACTTCGGCTGTCCTGGTAAGGGGGTGGGTGAGATGTCGGGGGGTGGTGAATCTTGCGCAGTGTCCACGTGTATTCATCAAAGGTTCTGCCTCTGAGAGGGCTTCGGTGACCGACACGGGCCGCTTCGCAACTGGGCTGCCAGATGGCTCTTTAAGAATGAAAAACAGTCGTGACGACAATTGTGCGGTTTTTTTTTACACACGGGAATCTTTTTTTTTTTAACCGGGAAAATTCATCAGGTGCCATTTCCCCGCTGCTGTTGTGATCTGTGTGTATTTTAGGATGTATATATCCTCCACGGTGGCGAGATGTTAATTACCCCGCCTGGTATACAGGAGGTCGTGGGTTCGATCCCGATCCTGATGCCTCCTATGTTTGGAGTTTGCGTGTTCTCCTCGTGGTCGCGTGGATTTTTCTCCGGGTCCTTCGGTTTTCTCTCCCACATTTAGAAACACGCCTTTAGAGTATTTGGTTGCATATACATTTGCACGTGATAAGCCACTTCGTTGAGCTATCATTTGTGGCCAGGTTGCTTCTGAAAAAGAAGCTAATAGCTCAGTGGGCCTTACCTGGTAGAATAAAAAGTTTGGTTTAATAGTTAATTTTATGTTGAACTTCTTTCGCACCGTACATAGCCAACCATGCTAATCTGAGGTTCGGGAGTAGTACAACAAACTCAACACAAATTATTTCTCGAGAAATTAGTTTATAAGTGCAAAGCGCAAGTGGCTTCCTGATATCAAAAGGAAGAGCGTTCCAGACGGCCGCAGAAGTGCATTTGAAAGTGCGCAATGCAGTAAACGTCCTTTATCCCATGGCTAGCCAAAAGCCGCTGCGAGGATGACCGGAGTTCATGTGATTGGTTTATGCTCCTTGAAAGGGATCAGCAAAGTATTGTGGTTCATTTGTGGCAAGCACTTTGTGTCTAATGAGTGCGATCTCGTGATTTATCCCTCCGGCAACCTGGACACCAATGCAGGATGGGTGGTTCATCTGCCAATCATCGGTCCAGTCGACTCATAACACCTGGGTCTGCTACCAATGACCGACCAGCGATCCTGCCTCCTTTCGCGTGACACCTAGCCTGGCCCAACAGTCATGGTGACCGTCACTGCCACTTAGTGGCGAACGGCGGTTGATTTTTCGGCACGGGTCATGGGTGTGGTCAAGGTGGTCGTCCAAAGATATTTGAGACAACTCTTAAAAAAATGCTTGTGTTCCGCCCCCTCCTTACATCCGGATTCCCCTTCGAATGTTGGTTATCTCTTCCCCACCCCTCCTCTCCGCCCCGCCGAC
>CM025636.2:9059829-9092551 GCA_014621495.2 Entosphenus tridentatus
CGGTGCGTCCCTCTGGCAACTACTGTTGGTACGTGGGAACAATTTTTGAAGTTGTTTGTCAGAGAGCAGCCCTGGAGCTAATGTTGAGAATCCAAGGGGTGTGTGAGGGGGGGGCATGAAATAAATTGACGGCGCAGCATCAGGCTTGCCTCCTGCCCACTGGCGTAGCTGTGTATGTATGAATGTATCTTGTATTTTTTTCGCACCGTACGTAGCCAACCGTGATGATCGGTGGTGCGGGGAAGGGCAACAAACCAAACACAAAGAGCAGCTCTAAAGAATTGACTTTACAATATAGATTGAGTTTTCAATCCAGAGGTGTACAGGGGATGCAACTACACTTGGGTTACAAGGGCCGGCTTCGACTCAGGTGGTGGGTGATGAAGAGCGTGGGGCAAGATTGTCCCCGGGGCCTCCGTCTTATTCTTTGAATCAAGGCCCCCTCCACTCATGCCCATCACCACTGCTCATGTCCCAAAGGGGTGTGAGAGCAGCTCCTGCCACACACTTCCACCACGTGACGCTTCCTCCCTCCCCCGTGTGTGCCAATGCAGTCCTTGAAGGTTCTACGCGAAGTGGGAAGCCTGCCAAGATGAGCGTGCGACCATACCCAGGATGGCTATGACTATTTTATGTACAGCGGTCAGATTGATGATGTAAAGGAGTTGTAGCCAGGGTGAGTCTAGAACTTCGTCTTTATTATGTCTTCTGCACCGCGCGTTGTAACATCAGGGAATTGTTCCATGATGAAGGTTTTTTAGGGGGGGTTGGATCACGTAAACATGAATGTGTCGTTAACGCACCACCACCGGACAGCCGATTAGTAAAGGTTTGTCACGTCAAGAAAACGTGCCAATTAGTTACTACTTCTATGAATCTCTGCAGTCACGAAAGCTTTAAATCGAAAATTAGTTACTACTTCAGCACACCGGTGTGTTGGAGAGTAAACCCACAACATTTACCATTTGTAGTAAATAATTGGCACGTTTGGTTTACGTTACAAACCTTACAAATTGGCTGTGTCTGGTGAAGGTGGGTTAACAGCACGTATATTTACGTGATGTAACGCAAAAAACCGTTATTAAGAACGAAACAGGATGATTTCTCCACAAATCTGGCTGTTGCCTGATGATGCTAGTTGTAATTTCTGGCGAAACGTTGTACTCGAATTGTAAATGTTGTAGGTTTACTCTCCAACACACCGGCGTTGCTGTACTAGTAACGAATTGGCACGTTTTGTTTAGGTGACAAATCTTACTAATTGGATGTGTTGGGTGGTGGAGGGTTTAACGACACATTCATATTTACGCGATTTAACCCAACAAAAAAAAATCTCTAAAAAAACGTCATATATCCGTTCCTTTGGTTTCTCAGTCCACTTGTACTCTTATGAAATGATGAATAATATTTGTCGCGAAAGCCTACGTGCTTAAACAGGGAATTACCCTGTGCAGGTCCCACGAATCCCCCTTCTATCCCTCCTTAAGTTATCTCTCCCATCCTTTCTGGAACTTTCCATGGGCTTTACCTGGTGAAATAAAACAAAGTTTCGTTTTATTTGTATTTTTTGGTGTGATTTGCTTAACCTTCACATTCTTTGCACTCCCATCGTATTTCTGTACTCTTTGTTGTTGTAACGTTCTGACCCGCCCCCATTGGACATCTGTGAAAAAGAGCTTTAAAGCTCATCGGATTTCCTCCGGTGTAAATAAATATTATGATTCTGCCGTTAATTTCTCCTCGCGATCCTCAAACCCATCCCTAATTTCCATTTCAGTTTTACCTGACGACCAATCCGATGTCAATGTTCCCTTAATTCTAGATTTGAAGCTTTCGTGACTGCAAGGATTCATACTCTTAGGTTTTTTCGGTAAAGTCACGTGACTTTACCGAAAAAACCTAAGAGTTTGAACGTTCTCCACCTTCAACGCCGATTGCGTGCCCCCTACGTCGGCTCCCCCATGTGACGGCTCCTGGCCAATGAGAGTCGGGCGCGCTGTTCAAACTCACGAGGAGCCCTTGGACCCGGTGAGTGTCCTTTTTATTTATTTATTGCCTAATAGGATTTGCCTCTCGGTCATCCCTGACAATTTCAATCCGATCGCACCCTCGTTACTTAGCAGAGAGTCTGTATCAGTCGCCCTTGCGCAGACAAAATGTTAAACTTGCCGAATTCAACACCACTGCCTTGCACGTGTGTACTTAGGGGCCGTCCATAAATGACGTCACGCGATTTTGGACGATTTTTGACCCACCCACCTCGTCACACGGCGTCACAAAAAGTCAGACACCCCCCCCCCCAAAAAAAAAAACATGTTTCAAATCGCTTTAAACTATTGTCATTGTAGTGCGTATTCAATGTGCCGCTGCACTCTGATGTTGTAGGAGAAAACATTTATTAAAAAGTATATTTAATGAAGTAGAATGTGTTGTCTATATTTATTTAAAGTTGCGCATTTTCATGTGACGTCACATTTCTCAACCCCCCCCCTCGTCACACATCGTCACAAATGTCTGACCCGCCCCCCCCCCCAGGTGCGTGACGTCATTTATGGACGGCCTCTTATTTGGGCCTTTCTCGATTAACTGCTAGATGAGGACATCCCAACAGTGTGCAGGTTGTGGAGGTGGGGGGGTGTTAATGAAATCGTACTTAACCACGATGGTCACTGAGAGTTGCTGAAGGTGAGGAGCAGACGTGGGAGCATAGAAGTACAATACAACAATGGGCACAACTTTCTGATGCCTACCACGCAGCATGCAACGAGCAATTGTGTGTGGTGGACGCCCATGCGAATTCTATCCAGGCCCAACACTGCTTAGCTTCTGAGATCCTATGAGAACGGGCAGCATTCTGGACGAAATGTTCAGTGTGATGAATGGGTAGGTGATGTATTGCTTCGCTGTTCTTATTCATAGCGGAGAGTGCATAGAGTGGAGTGAATGGACTTAAAATACTCAGTTTATCGTTCATCTTTACGATCGCATTTGAATGTTACTCAGAAAAAAAACCCTTCTGTGACGTCGCACGATACGACATAAGCCATTGCACATTGTCGCCGGTGTCCAGTGACTGGGCAGTGTTTGCAAATTACCACCAAGCATGAGGACACCATTGGGACAGCATCACCCCCCCCCCCAAGCCACCTTTGTCTCTCCAGCGCTGGTTGATCGACATCAACGCGCTTATGAAGAAAGGGCATTTGACCAAAATGTCACCAGGCAGTGTTATTGATGAACGTCGTGAGTTTATTATGTTCATATCTACGTTCGCTTATTTCGGGATGTTAAAAAACCTTTTGCGACGGACGTTAATTTTAATAAAAAAAAACTTTTCCGATTAAATATATTTGTTCGTGGTCATATATAAACTATTAACCTATATTTAGTTTACCAGGTAAGGCCCACTGAGCTGCATAGATATTTGTTGGAAGCGACCTGACCACAAATGATAGCTCACCGAAGTGACTTACGTGGAAATCAATATCAGCCACGCATGCTTCTAAATGTGGAGGAGAAAAACCGGAGGACCCGGAGAAAAATCCACGCGACCAAGCAGGGAGAGAAAGACACGCAAACTTCAAATCTACAACAGGCGTCAGGGTCTGGATCGAAGCCACGAACTGCTGTATACCAGGCGAGATCGTTAGCATCTCGCCACCGCGCCTCCAATATAACATTTATGAATCGCGAGCGCAGCGCGGACGGCTCGGCGCGTGGGGTGGGGGGCGATTACGAACTTTCCTACAGACATTCCTTTTAATGTCACGGCCGCTTTATTTTAGGATGAACGCGCGCGCGCGAGAGCCAATGGCTGCATCGCCCACGTGGGTCGTATTTGGGGTGGGTGGTGGGGGAAATACCCTGGAAGAAACGGGCCGTCAGCAAGCTCTACGCGTGGGTGTTCGTTCGTGTTTGGCAACGCAATTCTTTAAATTTAGCTCTCTTTTTTGTTTTTAGGGGTATTTTTTTGTTCAACATTTTTTCTTCTGTTTTGCAAAATCGGCCAAAAATAATAGTTTCCTACGTACGTTCGCTTCGGCTGGTGGGGGGGGGCGTGAATATTAAAGGTGTTCAGAATAATATCGCTGGCAGGAATGACTTGCCCGGCAGGCAGATACCGTTAATTGTGGCAAGGGTGAGTAAAGAGAGGTTGGGTTTTGAAGCCGCAGGCTTTAACAGATCCCATCGAGTTGGCAAATCTGTGACATAATTGGGTTGAATTGGAGTACAATGCGCAAAGCGAGCAAATGTTCGATTGAAGGGTTGATCAAGATTTTATACACAGAATAACTTCGCGACTCATCGCTAATCCACGAGCGGGTAAAGTCCTCGTCATGTCAGGTCACGGGTGTTTGTGCGTTTTTTCCACCATACTTCACCACGCTTGCCAGTACGGGTTGGTGCAAGTGGGGTGTGCGCACCCAGGACCGGCATTTATATCACTCGCCGCTGATGTTAGCCACAGCAGAGTCTCTGTTAATTATTATTATTATCTAGAGCTGCATCCCATTGCTCCATCTCGCTCCATCTCCACGGTTTGAGGTCAGCTAGGAACGCATTCCATTCCTCGGCTGCCACTCCATCATTGCCCTCCACCATCAGCCGTCGTCCCTTCTAACCACAACTTGTCCTGCCAAACCTCCCCCCCCCACATCCCTTTTGTCTGAAATGTCAGAATGAAGTCCTTGACCTGTGATCTCTCTCACTCTGTCTCTCAGCATCATTAACAGCGTGCATCTCTCCACGCCTCCTTCGCTTCATACACTGAGGTTGTTCTTTTTTCACATCCAAATTTCCGCCGTGAACCGTGTCGTCAGTCGTTAATTAAGAGAAACCAAAATGCAAAGCCGAACGGATACCGAATGGCAATCGAAGAACTACAACTGCGTCCCAAGAAGCTGCACTCTAACTAAAAATTATTTATTTAGCAAGAAGACTAAGCTGACATCAACCGCCTTTGGTCTAAGTGCGACTCTCCAGCCGCTGAAATGATTTTTCCCATGATCCCTGGAGGTAACTGTTGCCTTATCAGCGCAGAGCTTTTGAAATCCAATGGATCTTTGCGGTTCGGAGCAGGTGCAAAAAATAAAACTCTAATTTTGAAGAAGGTGCCCAGAGGGAGCTTCTCATGTACCCCGGGAGGCTCTGAACATCAACGTTGTCAGAAACAATCCTGGCATGAAAGAGCCATAATTGTGGTGTGTGAGTGTAGTGAGTGGTCCGATGGGGGTTACAACGCATTGATTAGAAAACATGCTGTATACATGTTGAACTTCTTTCGCACGTATGTTGCCAACCGTGCTAATCGGAGGTGCGGGTGAAGGAAAACAAACTGAACACAAACATCAATTGTAAAGAAATTAGTTTTCAATCTAGACTTAAAAGTGCCTAGCTCCAGTGGCTTCCTACCATCGGAAGGAAGCGCGTTCCAGATGGGCGCAGAAGCGCATCTGAAAGCACGCGATGCAAGCGACCGTCTCTGTTTGATGGCCAGCCAAAGACCGCTGCGAGGATGACCTGGAGTTCGCGTGATGGTTTACGCTTTGTTTCCAATGCCATCTCCATTGCCTCATTCAATGAGCCAGGCGCTGTTGCGCTTGCACCGTTTGTAGTTTTCTTAAACAGAACACAAAGCAAACTACCACAACATGTTCCCCTTTTTCATCGGGACGTGTGCCCCCCCCCCCCCCCACACACTTTTATATTCTCATTGTCATCTTCATAGCCGCCGCCTGACATGGTCTATCTACCGCTGGATGAAGGCCTCCTCCATGCCGTCGCCATCTCTCGTGGTTGTGCGATGCGACGGTCCGGCTGACACCCGCGAGCGTGCTGATCTTGTGAGCTTTGGATTCCGGTTGATGTCGTCTCATCAGCTCGCCCGCGTGAGCTGATCTCCATCTCCTTGGTTGGACATCGTCTTGACGGTGTCACGCTTCCTCTGGTTGCTTATCCGTCATTAGTCTCCATCAAATGGACATTATTCCTTCCAGCAACGTTCCCTGCCCTGAGCCCTCTCATGCTCTTCTTGACAGTCAATACGATATTCTTGGTTCTTTCGGTAAAATTCAGACAGAGTTCTCCACCTGAGGACGGCTACTTGCGTTGTGGCCGAAACGTCGTGAGAAATATTTTATTATGTTTTATTTTTGTTATTTTATTATTTCCCTTCTACGTGACTTTACCGAAAGAACCAAGAAGATGAATCCCTGCAGTCACGAAAGCTTTAAATCGAAAAGTCAATACGATGATCTAGGATCCACGTTTTCCTCCTCCTGGGTCTCATCGTAATTCCAAGTGGGGCTTCCTCTTCATGCTTCTCTGCGCACCTTTCATCATTTGTCCTCGTTTCCTTGGCAGTGTCCACGTGTCCGATCCACGTGTCCATAGCAGGTAATAACTGCATGTTAATGTATCTGCTCTGGCGTGGCCGGCTCCTCCCAGGCCACGCCTCCCTTCCCCCACCTCACGGGAGGTCTGGGTCCCTCCACCACGTGACCCCCCAGGCACCCCCTTGGGGCCCCCAGCCCTCGTACGGGCCGACACAGTAGTGACGTCTTATGTCACTACATATACACACGTTTGAATAACACAGAGCATTTTATATCATGCAATTTAGTGGGCAGTTTAACACGTGGGCTTTCGCGACGAATATTGTTTATAATAGAGGTTTTTAGGTTAGATCGTGTAAATATAAATGTGTCGTTAAACCCGCCACCACCCGACACAGCCAATTACTAAGGTTTCTTACGTAAACAAAACATGCCAATTCGTTACTAGTTCAACACACGGGGTGTTGGAGAGTAAACCCACAGCATTTACCATTCGAGTACAATGTTTAGCCGGTAATCGTCAAATTTTTATAAAATCTAAATATTACTTTGCCTGTAACCTTTATATAATTGCTTTTCTCGTCTGTATTGTCTTTCCATGGTGTATATTTGAATATTCATTTTGTTTTGATATATTTTACGTTGCTTACATGGCTCACACACTGTGGAATTCCATAACGTCAACAGATAAGTCGACAGCATGACTGTCTAAAGTTGTTTTTATAAAGGACTTAAAACGTGAACCTGTTAAGCCTGACGTTCACGGGTGATGAGTAAATGTAGTGTTATCCAAGGTATGGTTGTGGACTGACCCAGTTACGATTTTAATTGCATGCTTTTTTTAATTTCAATGAAGGATAATACATTAGCGTACAGGGGCCTTGGTTTTAAGAAATGTACCTTTTAAAAGTTTCATTGCTTGATTTAGCTGTCCGTTTAACATCATTTTGGTCATGATGTATTACGTAGCTGTTGCTAACGGTTTTAAATGCAATTTTATTTAAACAAATGGTATGTAACTATCCACAAATGTGGCTTGTACTAGTAACGAATTGGCATGTTCTGTTCACGTGACAAACCTCACTTACTTGCTGTGTCGGGTGGTGGCGGGGTTTAACGACACATTGATGTATTTACACGGTCTAACCCCCCAAAAAACTGTATTATGGATGATATTGGTCGCGAAAGAACTACATGTTAAACTTTCAGACATACGAACAAAGCTGTCCGTATGTCCAGTTGCCTGTTCGGACCAAGCGTCGTAAGTTCAATCTCCACGCTATAGATTGCGGTGGTTGTTCGGTTTTATTACCCAGCATACTCTTTGGTTTTGTCGGTAAAGTCACGTAGGTAAAACATTGAAATAAATTTAATCACGACGTTTCGGGCGCAACACAAGTTGTCCACACCTGCAGAAGGACGCTTTTGTTGCGCCCGAAACGTCGTGATTTAATTTATTTTTTATTTTTCACCTACGTGCTTTTACCGAAAAAACCAAAGAGTATGAATCCTTGCAGTCACGCAAACTTCAAATCTAGAATTACCCAGCATTCCCAGCACTTCCGCCATCGTCTGTTGTGTTGTCGTGCGTTTCACTGCAACGTTCTCGCTGTGCTCTTCACGAACATTATCAACCCCCACCATGTCTCAGAAGCGTAAGAGTGGTGAAAGTGTTGAGGGTGGTAGTAAGAAGAACCGATGGCAACATGAGATTGTACAACTTCTAAAGCCATTCCCCGTGTTTTAGTGTACATGCCGTACAACACGTTTGCAATCGACAGGAGTAAAGTTTGACTTACGAACAATTCGAGTTACGAACAGACCTATGGAACCGAATTCGTTCGTAAGTAGAGGAGTACCCTGAAATCGCCCCGTAAAGCAGCAGCGCTTCCACGGGCATTGGGGCTCGCCTCCCTCATTGCCCCCCCCCCCCCCGGGCCCCCCCCCTCCTGCACCCCCCTCCACCCCACCCCCTCGCCGCAATCCGGTGACTCACTGCCGCGATCGCTCGCGTGCGCAAGTTCACCTTTTGCGTTTTACTTTTCGCTGCAGTCGACTGACGCTTTTATGGGTTTCTGCGTTTTTTTTTTACGGAGAAATCAGAGAAGGTGAAAAAAAACTCACGCGCAACGCCCCGGAGAGAGGGAGGGGGGGGGGGCTCTGTAACAACGCGTTACAAGCCCAACACATTACAAGCCCCGCGCGTTACAAGCCCCACGCATTACATACAAGCCCCAAGCGCCTCCCTGCTTTTCGGACGCACCGAATGGCGATCGCGACGTCACGGGCGGCACCGAGACAAATCGGCCAGAGGGCAAAAAAGCCGCCGGTCATTTTCGTCGCGCTTTCCTCTCGGAGACGTCGCCGTTGGAACTTCACATTTTCTCCGGGAAACGTCAATAAATGACCAATTATTTTCGGGGGTCTCACGGGGGGAGGGGGTGGGTGAGGGAGTGGTTGCCCTGATCACCCCCCCCACCACCCCCGCGTCGAATCCACCAATTTTAAAGTGAAATTTCATTCACATTGGATCGTCTTAACAATGACCGCCATTTGCCGCAAAGTGGCGGTGACGTACCAGCAGCGCCGGTGCCAGGCTAGGTGCATTTTGAGGCCACGTGTAGCGTCGAAGGCTCGCTGGCAGGAGGTCACGGCACATACCCAAGGCGCCATGGGTTGACGACCAGACAGATAGATACACAGGCAGGCGGAGACAGCTAATGCATTGACGCCTCCATCCTTAGCTGGCAAGCGTCTCGGCACGGTAACTCGTCTTCTCTCGACGGAGGAACAGCTGCAGGTTCACTCCGTGGGCCTGGAGTTGACCGTGACCGTTGACCTTTGACGTAAGAGGGCCCGGCTCGGGTTGAGGTGGCCGCAGAGAGGCGCTCGTCCGTCACGCCAGAGCAGCGTTCTTCACTCATTTTCAGAGAGGGTTGGGAGGGCACTTTCGTCAGCGTCGCCCCACCGTTCCATTGCGAGCGAGCCACTTCGCCACTGGTTCGCGCGCCCTCAGTGTTTTCCCATCGCTCGCCAGTGATTTCATGTTTCGCCTTGACATTTTTAACGCTGACGATAACCTTTTTTCAAAAAATATTTTATCGAGAGTTGCGATACCGGTTATTCAAATTAATTCACACGGGTCGGGACTTTTCTTAATCATTTATTATTACGAAGCAGTTTTGTCAAATTGGAAACGTTACGCAAAAATGCCTTTTCTTCCACCCACGCCACCGCCACTCGTTTATTTTATTACAGTTGTGCCACGGGTGTCACATTTTGAAACGAATGCATTTCTCTTTTGAATTATTTGCGGCAAGCAGTGCATCGCCCTGCCGTGAGAGACCAGCCCTGGTAGATATGTCACAGAGCGACTTCCAAAGCGTACGACCGTGATACACCTCGTTTGTTAGTTGTGCCGAAAAACACAAAGAGTATGAATCCTTGCAGTCACGAAAACTTCAAATCTAGAATTCCTTAAGGAGCGCTGATGTACTCCTCCTCTGTACTCTCGCCGTTTTCATCTCTGCGTTGTTGTTGTTGTTGCTGCTGCTGTGCTCACGCAGCATCTCGCATCTCCCGTGCAGAATAGCCAGACAACTGGCTAAACGGGATCATCATCATCATCATCAGTGTAACAGACTAAATAAACTTGACTTCAATAATAGGCCTCTCTATTCACACTCGGGCGAACGCCTTTTATATTACCTGCTGCCAGTGTAGAACGCTTGCCAATCAAACGGATGCGTTTTATTCTCAGAGGTGGCATGAGACACCCTGATAGAAACAAAAAAACCACTTTCATTGTGATAGCTTCATGTCAGCGGCGATTGGGCCGTAGACCGTCCGCTCAGTGCACGTGGGAGCTCGGGCCCAATCACAGCGTGGGATCTCAGCGGTGCAAACTCGGCACTCTCACCTGAGCTGCCCAGCCACCTCTACTCGAAAACATTTAAAGTTGACAATTTTCTCGTGTAATTAACGCTTAAATTTCGATTTAAAGCTTTCGTGACTGCAAGGATTCATCTTCTTGGTTTTTTCGGTAAAGTCACGTAGAAAGGAAATAATAAAATAATAAAAATAAAACATAATAAAATATTTAATTACTTTTTATTTTTATTATTTTATTATTTCCCTTCTACATGACTTTACCGAAAGAACCAAGAAGATAATTAATGCTTTTCATTGTCGCGTGTGTCAGTGTGAGTCCGCGTGCGTGCATGTGTGATTGGCCTAGGGGAAGCCCAGAGCCGATTATCTCAACCGGTCCTGGACCTCCCCTAGGTCAACTCGGCCTCAAACGAGTCTCTGGTGGAGTGTGCAAACATCGCCACTAGGGAGACAAAGGCGGCCAGCACTTGCCCCAACAGTCTGTTAAGGGTACACGGGGGATATTTTCTGGTTGGCCGTGGGGACGCCCACCCAGAGAGGCCAGCGCAGACGGCAGCGTGGGCGAGGTGAGTCGGTGCCAATCGCTTTGGCCACGACGATTGCATCCTTGATCTTTTGCTACGAGGGCATTGGCGAATCGTCGTGAGATCGCGCGATTGTCAGTCGCATAAGCTGGCTGCGGGCAGTTGGCTTTCATTGGTAAGGGAGTACAGCAAGTAGGTGTCTGACCTCTGTGTACAGATTGTAAATGTGCTTCCTTGGTATGCGTGGGGTTTCCGTGAGTACTCTCGTTCCCCTCCCACCCCTACGCACGAAGATACTCGGTATTGTAGTGACTTGGCGAAATGTCCTCATCAGGTCTCACCTGATAATGAGCCTTTAGACTTGGCAAGGCTTTCCCGAGAGTAGCTCAGGAACTACTCTAGTGTAGGATTTACTTGAACCATGTTAAGTCAAAATTTTTACTTGAAACTTTCGTGTTCTGCAGGAAGTCATATTGTTTGGTTCTTTCGGTAAAGTCACGTGGTTAGAAAAATAATACAAAATAAAAGTGAATAAAATAAAATAAAATAAACACTAATGTAGACTGTAGCCTGGTTCTTAATCGGATTAAGAACCAGGCTACAGTCTACATTAGTTTTTTATCCGATTAAGAACCAGGCTAAACTGTACATTAATGTTAATCCGATTAACAATCAGGCTACAGTCTACATTAGTATTTTTATTATTATTATTTTATTTTTATTCACTTTCTTTTTTATCATTATTGTTCTTCTATCTACGTGACTTTACCGAAAGAACCAAAGGACATGTGACGTCTGTGTTTGATCTGCTGAAACCCGCATGACTTAGATTCACACCCAAAGTTTCCGTCTTCAAAGAGGTGTACCGGTCTCGAAGGCTTTCACGTTGACATACAGGACATGGACGTAGGCTTTCACGACCAATATTATCCATAATAGAGGGTGTTTCTTGGGTTAGATCGCATAAATGTGTCGTTAAACCCGCCACCACCCGACACAATCTATTAGTAAGGTTTGTCACGTAAACAAAACATGTCACAGAGTTACTCGTTCAGCACACTGGCGCGTTGGAGGGTAAACCCACAACATTTACCATTCGTTTCGCTGGTAATTACCAGCCGCATAATCAGGCGACAGCCAGAAAGCATGCCTTGGTTTATTTTGTCCTCACGCATTTTAAATCAACCCCCGTCCCCGATGATGGAAAAAATGGTTGAATTGTGGTGCAGTGGTTTGCTAACTGCCCTGTGAGCCTGGCCATCTCAGTTCGATTCATAGTCACGGCTAACAATAGTAGTGGGTGATATCTGAACTGGTCTAGAGACTGCCCCCCACCCACCACCTTCCTGCCCCCCTCCCCCCACCCCACCACCTTCCTGTCTTCTCTTACCTGTGAAGTATGGTCAAAGCCCCCCTTGACCAACACGGCATGGACTGGAGACCATCAACCAATGAGTTGGCAAAGGGTGGAAAATGACATATTGCTATAATGGGAAGGCGGGAGCGGTAAAACACTTTAATGTCCGCGCACTTAAATGTTGATTCTGGCGCGCGCAAAAGAAAAAGGGTTTCGAAAAAAAGACGCGTGTCATTGTGTTAAATGCAATTTATTGTACCCAAGGTTTGCATACAAACAAAGCCGGTACATTCATGTTGTTCCAGAGGGTTGGAAGGCACACAAGCCAGAGAGAAGTGGTGAACACAATGCCGTCTGTACAAGGCAAGGCGAGAATACATCGGAGTCCCCTACTGAAAAACGCAATACCAGAAAAAAAAGTAATCACACGCAACTTGTACGAAGTATCGCTAAAACGAGCAAATTGACAAACAGGTTACCAACAAGAATCACATCAGCAGTCATCCCTCCCCACTTCTGCAAAACACTTTTACTCTAAAAAATAATGTCATTTTCGGACCAAATTTGAAACTCTTTTTTTTAAATCAATAAGTTGACCAATAAATTACAAAATAAATTAAGTATAATAAATTAAAAAAAAACCTCCTCATCCAGAAACGGTGGTACCATACAGTATGCACGTTCACAGTTGCCGCGTACAGAAGGGAAAACGAAAAAGCGGCTGACCTCTTAATTTAATTATCCGTTCTCAAGCACGATCGTCCGAAACGCACAACTCAGTAGAATGCTTATCAAATACTCAACACGGACAAACAGTCGTGAACACACACAGTGACTTTAGACACACAGTGAAGTTAAGAATTTAAGATGTAAAAAAAAAGCACGAGTTTTTTTTTCTCTGCGCACGCTTTCATCGTATGAATTTAGACCGAGGCAGTATTTTTTTATTTTGCAATATATAATAATAATTGTGTTTATTCTTCCTGCGGGTTTTTTCCTCTCTCCAAATATTTTTTCTTCTTCAACGATCAGTCACGAGGCAAGCTTTGTAAATACTGTAGGTTAGTTTATTAGATACCCGGCGGGCGTAAAAATGCCGCTAAATAGTTTTCAAAACGACGCAAAATAAAAAGTCGCTAATCCGTGTCTACGTTTGCTTGAACACGCTTGGCTCGAATCACCGCGCTTAGTGAAAGGAGAGAGGGACATTGTGTGTGGAATCTGGGTTCAAAGTCATCTCAAGGTTTAATTGTTCGTATCGCAAGCAAGGGCCTCCAAGGGAGAGACGAAGCTGGCATTGGTAAACCGAATTAGGATTCAAACTAGCGGCGTGATACATTTCTGAAACACGTCTAATTCTGTTTGAGATGCATATATATACGTGTGCAGTAAACATTGTGGGCAGAAGTTGTTGGGCAACAGAAGACAGTTGCAGTAAAACTCCATTGTTGTCCTCTACAATGTCCCCATGCCTGTGCTCCTTCTGCAACCCGTGCTGACCCACGTGGGTGAAACGTGGGTCAAATGACCCGCCATGACCCTACGAGGCATGGAGATGCCCTTAGACGGCAGTGGATAGACTCAAGGGGCTGGCTGTAAAAGTACAACATCACAGCAAGCCCAACCGCTGTATCGTATTTCTTGAAAGGTTATTTTACTTATATATATATATTTTAGTAGAGAGAAGTTCAATCGGGCAATCAATCCTTGATTAAATATATATTTTTAAAAATTCCCACTGGGCGATTTGCTAATTCACACGACGCATCTTTTATTGGCGACTGAGGCCTGGAAACCGCGAAAGAAAACTCAACCCCCACGAAGTCGTACGCTTCATCTCTCTACATATCCATTCGCTCATCAGGGTCGGTACTCGTGCTCCGGGGGGAGGAGGGGGGGGCACCTCCGTGAATTTTTCCTCTTTTACCAAACTCCCGTAAACACGTGCGGGCTTCCATCGCGAAGTCTCACCCCAACACCACCGGGCGCTGCTCGGTCACACAATGCCCTCGTGTAGACCCCCACACCAAACGTCACACCGGCACCGGTGACCACCGGCTGCCTGGAATCCCTCGCAATCCCTCGCAATACCTCGTTTCGACATCGGACTCGGCAAAGACACCACACGCAGGAATGAAAGTCGGCGGATTAAAAGCCCCGAGCCGTCTTGTGACCAAATCTCCCAGCATGCACCTGATGTGGTAAACATTGTGGGCAATGTATAGTCATGGGTCTCTCGGCAATGGGAAGGCAGAGCAGCAAAATCCATTGTTGTTCCGAGTACACACCCCACCGATGCTAGCCCGCACCGACCACCATGGTGAAGTATGGTCAAAAGAATTGTGAATCGGCAAGAAACGTGCTGCACATAGTAGCCAAACAAAGACAATCGCTCTTCCGCAACAAAATCTTGGCGCTCCGTGCGAACTGGCCGCACCGCGTGTTTTTTGCGTTGGCTTTGTGGTGAACAGGCGTCGTGGGCATCTTCCCTTACAACGTGCCGGGGTTCTACGTCACGGATCAGCTGGGCCAAGGGGCAGAAGCGGCGGCGGCGGCAGGGTTTTCACAATGCGAGTGGTTTGGAAGTGACGCTAATCGTGGAGAGAAGGGATCTGTGAAGTGTTCCTTGAAAATGAATTATTATATAGCTCAATGGGCTTGGGGGGAGGATAAATTAAAGTTCTGATTCTGACCGGGCCAGGAAAACCAAGCATAACAAAAATACATATTCTAAAAAAAGTATTTTTAAGGCCAAATATCTTCTCAATAGAGAAGCTCTCTGAAGTTCCCACTGGTGCAGATCCTTCCATCTAGCAGTGGCATTGAGCAAATAGTTGCAGGGCTGCATCGTGACCTTTTTTTATTTGTACGTCCAAACGTACGTGTGATCACAATTTGGACGAAGTCAATTATGGACCTTATATGGGCAGACTGTCACCTGCCATGGGAATGTGGAATTTCCAGCACTGGGCTGCATGCTACCAACAAAGATTAGCACCACAAAAGGTTAATTCCATGAGTAGTTTAGACCATAGATGGAGGCCAACTAGTATTGTTTATTCTTGACGGAGCAGGATACCGTGATTTGGACTTGGTTGAATTTTTGTAATACGGGACTCTTACATTGACATTGATAAGGTGATGGGAGAAATCCTGTCCCTTAATTCTAAGAATGCCTCCTGTGGGGGCTGTTTCACACTGCCATCAGTAAGTAGGCGGTTCATGCTCATCAAATGTGTCATCATAATTTTGCAATGGTCAATCCACCGCTGGATGAAGTCCTCCCCATGCCGCTGCCACCCTCTCACGGCCCTGCGATGTCGCAATCCTCCAAGCCCCTTCGCGTAAACCTATTTCTCTTCTTCATACCCCTGGCACGCACGCACGCATGCATGTATTATTAACTTCTTTTGTACCGTACGTAGCCAATCGGAGGTGCGGGAGAAGGACAACAAACTAAACACAACAACAAGCAGTTCCAACGGGGACGTACGCTTGGACGCCTTCCACTCGTTGGGAAATTCATGTTTGTTTGTATAGCTATAGCGGGAGTGGTGGCGCAGTGGTTAGCTCACCGCAGGATTGAGCTGAAGTGACTCGAGGTCTCGACTCGCTGTGCTCCGCGAGTACAAATCTGAATCGGCCCTGGGCCTCTCCTCTTCGCCAGCGTGCACTTGACCAACATGGTGAAGTATGGTCGCACAAGCTGATTGGTTGGTCGCGTTGTGGAGACGGCTTTCATCTAGCAGTGGACTGTGATAAAGGGCTGTAAATTGGTATCATCATTATCACCATCACCACCATTACTGAATGACATTAAACTGACACAAATATATATTTATGTATTTGGAAAAAAACAGTGTGTAAACATAGGCAACTAATCTTACTAATGCTGTTCGTTTTCCTGCTGGTTTATTATGCAGGGTTCCCCTCCCCCCCAGCCTCTCCAAAATATTAACTTAGGTCACACCGATAATCATAATAACATCCGATAAGTCACAGCTGATGCTGCTGCAATGCTAATGCGTAATAATAATCATAACAACAACAAGAATTAAACTGGACTCGCAGGTGAACTTATTTGGGTAGCAGTGATTGTTGTCAGCCTCTGATTGCTGGTGCAGAATTGAGAGAGGGGGGGGGGTGCGGGGGGATGTTTGTGTGATCTCTGCGGCGTTTTACTGCCCACCCCCCTCCAGTGCTGCACGGTCTGTTCCGTGCACGGCGCAATGTTGTCGCACTCGAAAGGCAAGAATGGAGAAACGTTATTTACGAACTCCATTGGCTGCGTACATTTTTTTTGCGTACAACAAATAAAATGTGTTGTCGGCCCGATGACCCATCGTGCAAGCGTGTCGTGCACCCTCCACCACCCTCCACAGCCAATAAATATTGATTTTAAATGCAATTATTTTTTCATGATTACGATATTATAGAGATACTTTGCTGTGCCGGGTGGAGGAGGGTGTACGACACGTTTTACTTGCGCGATCGATCCAATGAAGTCAATTGATAACCATGGCATTGGTCGCGAAAGCCTACCGTGTGGTTCCCTGTGAGCGGCGCTTGCCATTTCCACACTTGAGTAATCTCGTCTCATTGTGACAAATTGCAGTTTGTCTTTCTTTTCTTCTTCTTCTTCTTTAAATATTGTCAAATGTACAATCTATCGAACCTCAAATGCACACGACCAATGTACTTCTAGTCTTTGTCTGCCTCTCTCGTCCTAAGCAACTACATTTTAATTTATTAAAGCCATCCCAAAACATTTTTTATATTGATGCTTCAAAAGTTAATTTTAATATACTTCAAAAGAAAATGTTGACCGAGATTTGTTTTAAATCGTACAATGAAGTACAATACAACACGATAAATGCAAATATATACAACTATCTTATTATAACACAGAATACATAAAACTCTTAAAATACCTAATACTCCTAATTCAAACAAATCAATGATGTCTTAAATATGATACAGATAACGCTATGCTTAATGAAACTGTGAAGGGATGGAAATCCAGTGATCAAAAACGGGAAATAACCATAAACTTTTTTTTTATATCAAACAAATCCAAGTCTCTCTAACATTTTAAATCAGTTAAGGAATGCATTGCTATAGTAATGGTTCATTTATCTTTTTTCTTTGCCCACCGATTTAACCTTTTCACCTTAACCTTCGGGAAAGGGTGGCGGGTGGGCGGGCGGGCTGGCGGGGGGGTTAAACCGCTCCGTCTTCTTGCAAAGTGGGGAAACTTTTCAGGAAAGGGACTTCAAAGCACCGACAGAATGAAGGGTCACGTGGGGGGTGCCGGGGGAGGATCCGAAGTGCCCCGGCCTTCTCCACGACCAAACACCCCGATGCTGCGGCCCAAATCCACCATCGAGCGGTAGAGCCACCGATACTACGGCCCCCCGGTGTAGCAGACTGTGCAAGCTGTTACCGAATGCGGACGCCCACGTAGCGCCCCCCTTTACCCCCCCCCACTTCCCCATCGCTTGGCCTCGCACGATCATCATCGTCGAGCGTGCGAAGCGATGGGGGGGGGTGGATGGGGGGGTTGCGCGAACGGTCGAGCGCATTTTTCACCCCGACAACGATTCCAAACTGCAGCAGCGATTTCAGAATGAGGACTTACACGAGATGGAGCGTGCAAGGGCACTTGCGTAGTTCGGTGAATTTAGATTCCTGGCCACTGCTCACCATCGGTGGTGAATTATATCTGAGCTGGTGCCGGACCCCACCATTTACCAACCCGCACTGACCACTGTGGTGAAATATGGTCGAACAGCCCCCCACGACTGATAACTGACATGACATACAAGCAGTGGATTGTGGATGTGACTTGAAACGCTCCGAACTCATTTCACATCGATTCCCGCGCCCGCCTCTCGCTCTCCCACGTGTCCCCCACCCCCCCCCCCCCCACCCACCGACACCCCGTCCTCCCATCCGCCACCACACCCCCAGCCCAAAACGCGACACCGACGAACCCCATCTCCCTCCTCTCACCGCACCCACCCCACCCGCCTTGTTAGCGGTGGCTCACGGCGATAGGCACGGGTTGTCCTGGCCGAGCATCGTAGAGCTCCTGGATCAAGTCGTGCGACCCCACAAAGTTCCGGCCAACCCTCTCTGCACGCCGCCTGGGATAAAGCACCATTTTTGTAATGCAGTCAAAACCTTCGCTTCATTTGTACCTCTAGCTTCGCGAACGCCAATTGACATGGACGTGGCTAACGGGCTTAGCGCGTCGTAGATTAGCGGTGGTTGTGTGGGGGTCAGGGGGCGTCGATGAGAAGGATCAAATTCCTGTCGGACGCAAGTTTCTAAGTCCCCGCCGACTCTGCGACGTACGCACGGTGGCGGCGAGCGCTTGCGTCGTGGGCTTGACTCGAGACTCAAACAAAAAACCCGGCCGCTCACATTCACCCTCGGGAGGTGAACGCAAAGAACACGGCTGGTTTGATTCATGAATCGTCCCTCGGTCCACCGGTTGGCAAAAGGAACGCACAAAAAAACGACCTCCGCCCATTCAACGGCTCTTCCCCTGTTGTGCGTACGACGGGCGTAACTCGTACGGAGAAAGCCTCTCTGAAGCGTAAAACCGGCGAATGTTGCACGCAGGCCTTGCCACAGCCTGAGTGTACGCGCACGGCCCATTCGCAACGACCGTAGGAATATATTTGTTTTCTTATCATCGTTTTTGTTTTTGCGTTTTTTTTTCATAATTGAGTACCAAATGTGTTTTAAAAAAACCCCGCTGCTTTATGTATGTCGAGAGAGATATAAACTACTGTGGACAGACGTCAAGCGTAGTTTGAAACGTCGACCTTTTTTTTGTCGATGCGGAAATTGACACCGCGAGAGTGTAGGAATGAACGACATGGGGTGGCTGGGGTGGGAGGGGTGGGGGGGGGGGGAAGAATCAAAGGGAAATTCGCAAATTCAAAACTGACCCATGATGCAATGCGGGACTGCAGGATTAATGATGCTTGAGCAGTTGGATTAAGATGCGGAGTTTGGACATTTTATTTAATCCACGCGATGACGGCTAACTCATTATTATCACTATAATTCCCACTCTCTCTCTCTCTCCGATTTAAGTACTCGTAATCAGGGAAAATGTGGTTCGGTCGCACGCAGCAAAAGGGGGGTGGGGGGGGGGGTGGCGGGGGTGTGTGGGAGAAACAACAAACCCGAAGAAATGCTGAATTTATGTCTATTCTCATCAAGAACCCCCGCAAACGGGAGTCAAGTCCATCGGTAGTGCTGGAACCGCCTCGCAGTGGGGGCCAAAGTCTCCCCCGCCCTCGAAGCCCCGACCTTGCAGAGGCCTTCACAAACGTCATCCGATCTTCCGTCGGCTTCGACGAAGAGCCTCCCCCTCCGTGTCATCAAAAAGAGGCTCGCTTGCCGGGCTGTTGGTGGAGATAATACGAGGTGGCGGTGGCGGCGGTGTAGATGTTTTCCGCGGACGAAAAGAGCGAATGTTGTCTCAGTCGCCCAGAAGCTCATGAAGGCAGCTGGGGGAGCGGAAAGCCTCGGGCACCTCGGCGTCCAGCTTGCAGATCACCTTGTAGATGGCCTTCTTCCACGACGGGTCCACGTCCTTACCTGCCTGGATCGCGGAGAAAAACTCGCGCAGGGTGATTTCCGCCACCTCCAGGAAACGCTCGGGAACCTGGCGAGAGACAGGGAGAGACACGGAGAGAGAGAGGGAGACAGACGTCGATGAAGGGTGTCAGGATCGAAACGCAAGGATCGGCAGGGGTGTGTGCCCCCGGCTGGCTCTGTGAGCCTTGCGGCGTCGTCACAGAACCATACACCAATTATGCTGACACTGCGATCGAGTCTTTCACTCGGTTGCACCTCCGTTTTGCGCGGTTGGCTAAGTACGGTGTGAAAGAAGTTCCGCATGCGTACGTGCTGAAGAAACGTTATCAATCCCGGAAGATTTGTTGCGGTGCGTGGATCAGCCACGTGGACGGTGACAAAAAGAGAATGGATCACATTCGAAACTTCGCAAAGAAACGTTGGGAGGGGTGCACGTTGGGAATTACACCGAGAGACTTGAAGAGGAAACAACGTGGATGGGACGGAAAACAGCGTTGAGTGTTTAAATGAAATGTAAGCGTGCATGGGCCATACATTCAAAAGCAGCCAAAAATATAGAGAAAATGTCCCAGATGACATCCGGCTAGGAGATGGAGCGATGAGATTATCTAGAGCCACGCGGATTGTTGCATCACGTGAGCCGTGAGGGAGGCCTTCATCCAGCAGTGGAGAGGTCATGGCTGGCGATGATGACGATAGGCTGTATGTGCAATTAGTTTCTATAAAACTTTCAGCCACTGGAGATTTCCAAATTCACCACAACGGAAAAAACGAAGTAGATATTTGGATCAAATGACGACCCTGAATCGGAACCATTGTGCACCCAATAACATATCATATATGTCATGTACACAGGTGTGTGTACCTAGTGCTGTGTACAGACTTGTATAGAGACCCATAGACCCACGTATACAATCATAGACTTGCAAAGAAACCCAGAGTCTAACGTAGAAATGCATGACATACAAGCTTACTGCATGTGAAGATTTGTATTGGACGTGTAAACATATATAGATCGCAGTTGCCAAGCTGAGCTCAGGCCCAAAGTCCGATCATCGCCAAGCTGCCAGCAACAAGCAGCACTTTCGAAGTTGTAATTAAGAGAGCGTTAACGATTTTCTTGCATCCGGCAAGGTTTTAATGTATGGTGTGTTGAACTTTTTTTGCACCGTACGTAGCCAACCGTGCTAATCGAAAGTGCAAGCTACAGAGGTAAAGACCTCACCCAGGGGAGCGTCCCCCTTACCTCCAAAGATAAAGATCCCCCGTATAGCCTCAAAAAACTGTTGGGGCAAGTGCTGTCAGCAAGTACGGCACACGAGTGTGCAAGTGACCAACACCACGCCGGGCCACCTTTGTCTCTCCAGTGCTGATATGAACACACCGCACAATGCACTCATCTGTGGCCGAGTAAACCTAGGAGAGCCTCAGGAACGGTTCAGATATTCGTCACCGACGTTGGCCATGAGTTGGGATCGAACTCGATGTCTCCGGGGTCTGTAGCGTAGCGCGCGATCCACTATGCTCCCCCCGCCCCTAACCAATCACTCGCACTTTTTGCTTTGAGTGTCGTCTCCTGCCGGGAGAAGCGTTGCGCGCGGTCGGCGCTCTCGGCAAACTCCGGGCGGGCTCTGCCTTGCTCGCAGCGCGTCCCCAGCGGCTCCCGAAGCCGACGCGTGTGGATGTCTTGTTATCACCGCCGCCGTGGCCGCTACCACGGCCGGCGAGACTTTGATCCGGCATTATTCGCGGCGTTTCACACACTCGCTTTTTCTTTTTGTTGCGCAGCGGCGTCGGGGGGCGATCAATAACGCGCTTAATCTTCACCATTAGCAGATTTGGTCAAAAGTGCCTGGGGTCATGTGTGGCCACACCTTCATTCGAAATCCCACGACTAGTTACTGGAAACGCAAAAAGCCTTTTCCACTGAACTGAATAAATCAATCAGTCGCCCCCGAACCTGAGATGATAATCGCCCCAAAATCTCTAAACACAAACACGCACGAGGCACCAAAGCTTCCTGTAAATGGAATAAAGCTCGGGCGAGAAGACTGGGGCGCTGTGTGGTTAAGCACATGTGGTGTTAAACGATACAAACTTCCTGCTACGTAAAAAAACAAACACCCAAGCGAGGTTCCATCCTGCCAGCCACGAATGAAAGTTGCAATGAAGAGAGGCGCGGGGGGGGGAATGAAAACGAAAAAAGAAAACCTCACGGCAAACGAAGCAGCATTTCACCGTGTGACCTCGCCACCTGTGAGGTTTGTGGACTTGCTCGCGGCAAAGTTCGGAGCGTCCGCGGTTCAGTGTTCGGCGCTCGCAGTCGTGTAGTCTGCGTCGTCACGCTCGATGCAATTTTTTTTTTAGCAAAATCAAGCAAACTCTGTCATTTGCCGGTCCTTGTTGTTTTGTCATTCGAGATCACGAGATCAGTGTTCTTCATTGCAAGACCCGCGGGGACACCGGTGGCCCCCTGACATGCAGGCCTTGACAATAACACAAATTGTGAAAACACCCCCACATGGTGCTGTTGTCAAAACCTCCAATGGTTTCAAATGTGTCTCATCGGCGAGAGTGCCCCTCCCCCCCGCCCTCTGAAAATTCGTGAAGAACATTGCTCTGGAGATTCGTGCGAGGTGGCCAGGAGATGGCGGTGACGAGTCCTATTCCCTTGTAAGCGCGGTGGTGGGTTTTCTCCGGAGAATCTCCGGGTTTTCTCCAGGTTTTCTCCGGGTTGTAGCTATGCATGCATATTGAACTTCTTTCGAACCACCACCGCACTTAGCCAACCGTGCTAATCGGAGGTGCCATGGAAGGACGACAAACTAAACGCAAAAAGCAGTTCTAAAGAAATTAGTTTTCAATCTCGATTTAAAAGTGCATAGCTCCAGTGGTTTCCTAATACTAAACTATTAAACTATTTTTATTTTATTTTACCAGATAAGGCGCACTGAGCTATACATCTCTTTTTCAGAAGCGACCTGGCCACAAACGATATCTCAACGAAGTGGCTTATCACATGGACATTTATCGTGGCCGAATACTCTAAACACATGTGTCTAAATGTGGAGGGAAAAACCGGAGGACCCGGAGAAAAATCCACTTGACCACAGCGAGAACATGCAAACTCTAAATATGCAGGTGTAGGGGATGGGATCAAACTCACGACCTCCTGTATACCAGGCGAGGTAGTTAACATCTGGCCACCGTTAATGGAAATTTCCAAGCACTAATTGCAAAAAAAACAACTCTTGAAACTCGGCGAGGCTTTCCTGGGCAACTGCAGAATAACATTAGTTATTATTCTTATTCTTATAATGACGCATACGACAATGTATTTCTATGAACCACTAAAATATAAGAAAACAAATCCCCAATTCTTCCCGAAATAAGATAAGAACAGAAAAGAAACAGATAAACCGGGGAGGAGGAAATGTTTTGAAAGTTTCGACGGCAGCGTACACAAGCCGAGGGCAGCTGAAAAAAAATGTTCACTTTAAAAAGTCGAAGGCAAGGCACCAACCCGCCACGCCTCTCACCTGAGCGCATTCATTTGAACCCAATGCGCGCGGTCGACTTTCATTTAACGGTGGGACAATCCGCCAGGCGAGCCAGGCAGCCAAGTCTGCCCGCCCGCCCGCGGCTTTGTTATCCAGCTGCAAGTGTCGAAATCTTAACGTTTTTAAACATCGGCGTGCGCGCGTGTGAAAAAAATTGTGGGAGAGTGCCGAGCGATTGTGCACTCCCCGCAGTGACTCACTCTGGAAACCAAAGTCTCGGAAAAAGCCAAGAACCCTTCTCTTCACCCTTGACCAAGCCGAGATATTGATATAGTGTTTTGTTTTCGTGCTTCGGGGTGGGAGTGATCCACCCCCACCCCCCCCACCCCCCCCCCCCCCCCCTCCGCTTTAAATGTTCCGGACATGCCGTGACCCCCCCCCCCCCCGTCTTTCTCTCTAAGTTACAACCTCAGAAATTAGCCAGCCAATAAATTGCAAACGGTTGGATCAAAAGGCAGAGTGGATTAAATGTGCTCTCCGTGTTGTGGGAGTGATGCTCCAATCAGTGAGTTACTTCATTTTTTTGTACCCCCCCCCCCCACACACCCCACACGCCGACCTTATATATTTAATGCTTCCCCCCGCAGACCCATGAAATGAGTTTGCAGGAATACCACAGACTCCTTGATTAAGTCGAGAAGTCTTAAGTTCAAATTCCTTCTGCTTCTTTCCACCACCACCACCTCCTCCTCCTCCCCTGTAATAAAATCCCCGCGCCTAACTAACTCCCACGCGGAACCCTCGCAGGCCATCCCGGTCCCACCCACGCCACCGGCAGGCAACGGGGGACGAGGCCATAGAGAAGTCCTCTCTCCCTCTTCCTCGCCACCTTCAAAGGGATAGCGAGGGGGCGGCGTGGAGGAGAGAGCGCGCGCGCGAGAGAGAGAGACCTGTGAGGCCACCGCTCCGTGGTTTGAAATGTTAAGTGTTGGGATCCACCGCGGTTGTTTGCGGCAAAGGCGCCGCCCGCTCTTGCCACCGGGGGGCCTTTGATCACTCGTGGCCACGGTGTGCCCCTTGCCACGAGAGAACTCGCCGCCCTTCGTGGCGAACGCCTCTTCAAAAGCTGCCCTACACTAAGGCGGTGCGCCTCCATAATTCGTATCAACTCTTAGCTATTCTAATCAATCGTTATTAGTAGTGGCGGTATATTATTGGTTACTTGTTGTTGTTAGTCGTATCGTTACGTGTCAAGGGAGAATTATAAGTGCCGCGTTGTTAACTACCTCCGTGATATCCGTGTTCTGGGTTCTTGAATTAAAAAATAAATAAATATCAAAACTTTCTGGAAGCTTCTGATTACGAGCAGCATGCTGGCATCACAGCGCACCTCTGACATTTCACTCGCTTTTAATATTGGCCACTACTGGCCGTTACGTCGGTCATTATATCTGTTGCCGTGTCGTTATATTTTGGGGTGGAGCGGTGCCGCATTGGTGGGTCCCTGCTCTTGTTGGCGAAATATCTAATTTGGCCGAGGGTGCCACCTCTTCACAGACCCACAGTGATGACCAGGATGACGAAGTTATGGTCTTACAGCCCCTCCTTGACGACCGACACAACAACGGCGTGGGGGAGATGCGGGAGATTAACAACGGGCTGAACATTATTATTATTAATGAATGACTCTTCATGGTCATCCTAGCAGCTATGCTGATGCAATATAGATCCTCATCTGTATTGCAAAAACGTGGCGTGAAAGCTATCGTATAAAGTGTCTCGACGGGTTGAAGTTGTAACACGCGCAATGCGTTGATCTCAGACTTTAAAAGTGTCGGAGTGTAAATCCCATCTTTGCAAAGCTCCAAGTGGCCTAATACGATGCACTCAATTATTGATTTATTTATAAAACATGTAGCCTTACTCACGTTGTCCCAATGTGAATGCATTCGGCTAATGCACATATATAAAGCGGCGGGTTTTTTTAATGTACGTGGGGGGTGGGGGGGTGGGAGAGGCCACAGGGTAGGCAGTTGCATTCACTCGAAAAACAAGCTGCTTACACCTGGACATTATTATAATCGTCATCATCCATTCCTCAATCATCATCACCATCATCACGTGCGTGCATTTTAGTTCTGTTTACACAGAGGCCACTGTCAAATGTAAAAACCTTGGAACAATACATTTTTTGGTTAAAAAAAGGCAAGATTGATGTCCTGCTCAAATGAGTACTGAAGCTGTGTGAAGCTCATCTCCTATTTACAGCCATTGAGCCAGTTGTGGAAATTCCACATTCCTATGACGGGGAAGGGGGGGGGGGAAGTCTACCCGATAGGACAACCATTACTGACTTCGTCACAAAGGTGGTACTCATTTTATTAATCCCGGAGGAATGATGGGGCTTCGTCAACCCCCAGTTTACTGGACATGTGAGAAATAAAGGGCTTCACAGCTCATCGGATTTCTCCAGGATAAATAAAGATCAAAGATTGTGAACTTCGAACGTTCAACTCGCGACATTCCGATTCTGAGCCTGCTTGCTCTGCCACCTTGGCTGGCTCTGTATCATTCGGCTACTGTGCATAGTGCAATGCGTGCGCGCGCGTGTGTGAGTGTGTACATGTGTGTTTGTTCGTCGGGAACATTGAGATCATTTATAAAGTGCTCCACTTGGTGAGCTCATAGATCCACCTGTCTCTGTGCGCACCTGTGTGCTTGCGAGCACCTGGGCTAATTGTGCAGCTGACTTGGTTTAATTACAGCTGCCCCCCTCCTCCGCCCCACAACTCCAAATAGCGCGACACTGATTTCCTCACCGAGTCCCTCAAGATTGCTTACCAGGCGTGGCTCTTTGGCCAATTTATATTCTAATGGGTTGTTTTTTTCCGCACGCATGTATGTTGAACTTCTAGCAAACCGCGCTCATCGGAGATGTGATACAAACAGGGGGCACGCGGGGAGAACGCGAGCGTTCAAGGAAGGGACGAAAGAGCGAAAGGAATAGACGTTAGAGCTGAAACAACTAAATCGACTTACATTCGTATCGACTGCTCTTTTTGTGTTCCATTACTCGGGCTCCTTTAAAAATAGCGGCCGCCCCCCCTCCACATCCTGGCCCGTGAAAGCTGGAAACCCCCTGCAAGCCACGCCCACAGTATGACGCGGCCTTCGATGCTCATGAAATCACCAAGTCTCACCCATCGCCACCCGTGCAGCGGCACACGTGCCAAACAGAAAGCGAGACTTGTTGTTTGCAACTATTTCAGTGTTAGCCGAGCGATCGAACCGACGATGGCGGGAGTAATCCATTTGCTTAAATAATTATCGTACATATCCCGGTTCGGGTAAACGTACGAGGAAGGATCAACTGCACAGGGCAAAGTCGGCAAGCCTACTTTGCCCTGTCGGCAAGCCTACTTTGCCGTGTGCCGCAAAAACCGAGAGGCATTTGCGCCGGTGTACAGTTCGTTGACGCTCGCGCAATCTTTCTTGCGACGCGTAATCTTGGGAAATGCCAAAATTGAGCGTAATTTTTCGCGTGTAGTGCGATCATCGGCCAATCCTATTTTAAAGGTGTCGCTCATTTAAAAAAACACAAAATCTAAAAACATCCCCGATTTGTTACATCTTTGCCTGTCCCTACACGTGGCGATGCTGCTGTTTTCGTGCTTGCACAATGCCTTTCATCCCAGTGGGCGTCACGAAACTGTTACAACATTCTCATAACTCGCGTGTCTATCTCGCTCGCCCTCTCTCTCATCCTCGCCTGCGTCATTTGCTCCTCGCGACAACATTTGAACCTTTTTTGTTGTTTTGGGATACGACTTCGAGTGTGTTGTCTTATCGTATCGGTATTGGCATGTGACCCCCCCCCCGCCCCCGCTCCCGCTGGAGGGATTTGACCTCGTGCCAACCGTCGAAAGGCCCACGCTCGAAAATAAGATTCGTTTGCTTCAGAGCTGCGTGCCATCAAAGCGATTTTTGTTCGAGTAAATGATCGACACGTAACACACACATCATGGCCATGTTGCCGGTCGTCGTCTGCGTCTAGGACACACGCGGATCAGAGAGCACGGACACTGACGAGAGAGAGCGCACGGAGCAAAAGCTGAACGTTGCGCGAAGAAACGTCGTAAGACTCCATTTTTTTGCACAGAGCGCCATTCACACAAGGCCTCGCAGCGCTTTGCAACACAATCCCAGTAAAAAAAAAACTCTTAACATGAAAACGAAGAGTCAAAAAAACCCCACACAGTTGGATATGCAAGAGAAAATAAATGAGTTTTCGGACGAGCTTTAAAAACCTCGACTGACGGAGCGTCCCTAACGGACATTCCACAAACGAGGCGCCTGACTACTGAAAGCTGCCACCCATTGAATGCAGATTTGTCCTCGATCCAATGGAGAGTTGCGAGGTTGTAATTGCACTCGGAGGCATGAAGGGAGACACGCGTATCAAGGTTTCATAGAAATCGTGTTGAACGTCAAGTAAAGCACGTGCATTTGGGTGGGACACGTCGCCATGAGAGAAAATGACCGGTGGGCAGGACCAATTACGGAGTGGCAGCCGAAGGAGCGGAGACCGAGAGTACGTCCACTGTAGAGACGAAGCGATGAAATCGGCTTGGGAACGTGCGGGAGTTGGATGGACGTGACTGCGAGGGATGGCGGCATCGTGGGGGGCCTATATCCGGCAGCAGTGGATAGTTCACTGCTGCTGCTCATAATGATGGTGATCGATAAGTGATTTTTGTGCCTTTTTCCTTCGCTACATTAAATGATAGTTTTATAAGAGCCCATGTATATCACTACATGTGTGTACAACATATATATGGAGGCACTGTGATGGCTAGGCCCGCATAACAGAACTCAGTTTGTAAGTAGCAGCTTAAACTCTGGACGAAAATTTTAACTAATTCTCGGCCAAGTTTCTGTAACAGGCAACAACAACAACCACGAGTATGCGTCGTAGTAATACAAAGCATTGTAAAACACGGAACATCATCGGCAGATGCTTGTCCCCATGACTTAAGTTGGGAATTTTTCTTTTTTACGGCGAAAGGTCCACGCAGCCAATTTTTTTTTCAGTTCAAACATAAGCAAGCGGCAGGAGAGAAATAATGAAATTATAAGCAAATGCTCCGTTTGTTCGATAAGCAAAAACTGCAAGCCTCGGCAAAAGGTTCACGGCACACAAAAGGGGGCTGATAAAGCGAGCTGGGGCTTGAACGTTCAGTCCGAGGCCCTTGGCAGGCTGTCTGTCTGATGGCCCCCTTTTCATGTCCTTATCTGAGTGGGCAAACACTACGATCGAAACTTCGGGAACAAAAAAAAAGGACCTCCGCTTATTTTTTTTATCATTATTCATGCACTTATTTATATATATGTTTTTTTTCTTCTCTCTCTCTCTCGCTCTCTTTTTCCGGAAAAAAAAACCCAGTGCCATTTGTGAAGCGGGCTCGAAGGACAATTACAATAATCATGTTTCAGGCAGACGGATGGCAGCGCCGTTTGTCCCGTTGGCAAAAAAAATATAGATATTGACCGTTTGTCTGAGATTCTTGCCAAGTGGCATCATTGAAATTCCCGACAGATTAAAAGTGACAACCCAATTAGGGCTTAATTAAAGGCCCTGTGATTCGGTAATTCAATGACGGGTGGCGGGGGGCTATTAAAGTAGCGGGTGAAATTGTACCGGAGCAAGATATGATAAAGAACTCATTTATCTGCCCTTAACGATTTGTGCTTACCAGTGACAAAGCCGTGGGATGTGTATCCAAAGTGTACGCGGTTTATCATCGTGATCGCCCTGTGCGGTCAACTTCATTTATATCGGACCATAGGCTGGACTGTTTTGTCAGTGAGTTGGGGCAGCGGGTTTAGGGGTCCTGTGCCCCCCCCACTCCCCCCCCCCCCCCCCCCCCCCCCAATCATCTCTTCCATTGTCCATCTTCTTACACTCTCTAAACTTTACCCACACTGCCAGATGTTTTCAACTTCCGGCACAACTTCACGTTGCGATGTCTTCCAATTGTTTGTGGGAATTGAAATTAACAAGCTGAACTGCAGTAAAGGCAATAAGTAGTAAATGTAGTTATTTTTCCAAAAACTTTTTCTTGAAATTATAATAATAACATTACAGTTGAATTGTAATTCTGCTACTATTGTCTGAATGAGCTGTCACTTAAACACTGTTGGACGAAGCCCCCGCCCACATGCGGGTTCGGTGTAGCAGGTTGCTTGATCATACTTCACTACGCTGGTCAGTGTAGGTTATGAAAAGGAAGGAGGGGGGGTAGCCCACGACCGTGTTCAGACATCGCTTAGCACTAATGTTGGCCAGAATCGTGAAACAAACCCAGGTTGCCGCGTTCATAGAGCGGTGCGCTGACTGCTGAGCTACCCCTCCCCTGCCCCTCCAATATTAAATATAATATTATTATTACGACTACCATCACGGTGTTTACAACCAGTCTGCAGCCCTTGGGTTGTATCTTTCTCCAGTTAATATTAAGAGACGAAAAAAAATCCCCCCCCCAGCAGAGCAAACCCAACATCGCAGACGCCAAGGAATGAGCCGCCGTTTTATCTCTCTCTGTCAACTTTGCCTCTCGTCGTGAATTTTCTAAAACGCTGCAGCAGCGGCGGCGGCGGCGGCGGAGGAGAGATTACGGGACGGCTCCCACTCGGTATATTTATACAAAGCAGCCTCCTCCGGCACACGCATGGCACGCGCGTGAAGGGGTGCTTGTCACGGCGGTGGTGGACGTGGGTGGAGGCGACGGTGGCGGTGTGGTGAGCGTGGTGCGTGAAGAAGAGGTCATGTTGGTGACGGTGAGTTGAGACGCCGGCAAGTGCCCAAAATCGCCGGTAGAAATGTGCCCTCTCCTAAGCAGGGCTGAGCCTGGTTGGCGATTTGATGGGCGACTGCCATGCACAATAGGTGTTATAGGCTGCGGGGGCTACATTGTGGGCAGAAGAGGGCAGGTCAGCAAGAAAGGTGTTGTACTGTGTTCATGAATTCCCGTTTCCTACGCTCTCCCCATGTCAATGCCGCCAGCATTCACCAACCGGCACTCATCATCGCGGTGAATGTTGGTCGAATAACCATCACAACCCACGAGCCGTCGCGAGGCCCTCACCCAGCAATGGATTGACAAAATGGCTTTAAATTGTTATTTCTGTTATAATTTAACAAAGCAAGCAACTCTAGAACACCAACGATAAGAATGATAATAATAAGTACAATCCAGGCACAGCTTGGCCTAGGCAGTGCGGCAGGAACTGGGTACATCATCTAGTAGTGGATAGATAATGGCTGATGATAATGGCGATGTTACATTTCGACTCAGGGAGCAAACTGAACTGTACAAAGGAGTCCAAAAAACCCCAACAAACTGAGAGACAACACGCACGAGAGACGATACAAATGAGAAATGCGGTGGACGTGACGGCGGAGGGAGAGGAACACGTTTTGCTCCTGGAGGAAAAGTCACCGCGTAGCTGCTGCCACCCAACCCCACCGCTTTGGGGACTTAAGACGGCATTGTCCATCTCAAAATACACACATTCGAAGTACGGGCGCTTCTTCTTATGGGGGAGGGGTGGGCGTTGCTATTTACATTGGGATGGAAATTCCATCGTGAGCAGTGGCCAAGTCTCCCCCCCCCCCCAATCCATCCCTCACCTCCCCCGTAGGACGAACCTTATCGACTTCCCCACCTTTACCCCTACGAAAGCAGTGCCAACTTGCAGAGATGAGAAGTTGGTACTGGTGGTGCACAACCAGGGTCCGGGTGCAAGAGAGGGCCCCAAGCACGGGGCCGACAAAAACGCGTGGGAAGGCAGAGGGGGCGACACGATGTCACCACACTGGTCAACAAAAAAAATCCTTTTTTTCTGGCCTGGACTTTTGCAGCTGTTTTAGACTAATTTCAGGGTGCTGATTCCAAATCTGATCTCAGATTTGCTCTATCACATCTCATTTTTATGCTATCGGCATACCCCCATTTCCATTGATTTTACCCGAAATTAACTCTGTCACTTATGATTGCAAGTTGTTGTGAGTCAGTGACTGCTTTAGTGTTAAAACATGGTGCTGTATTTTTAGGAGAGTGTGTTTATAATATAATTTTATGTAGATATCCACATTTATTTAATTTTTTTCTTCTGCAGTTTTTATTGAAAATGCAATATTTGATATCTTAAAAACCTGATGTGATAGACAAAAACTGATGCCAGATTTGGAATCAGCACCCCAAAACCATTGGAATACCTTATGCCAGAAAAAGTGTGTTGACCAGTGTTATCCTCTTTGCAAAATTAGCTACAAATGCTACGGGCCCCGCACTTTCAAGGGCCCAGCGCTCAATGCTTTCAAGCTATCAATTCTGGTTCAGTGATTCTGCACTTGCTCTATTACTATAGTACTATACCGCCTTCAAATTTTATGAACGACTGGGTGTTTAAGGTTAGCGATTTGTCGTTGTATCTGGCTGTATAGCAAATGAAAAAATACAATGATTTTACTGTGCAAGTAAAACATTTGTGTTTTAATATTTACGTGTTTTTTATTTTATTTAGAGCCCCTTTATAACATCATGCTACAGGCCCCACACGAGCTTCATCCTGCACTGGATGTCACGCCACGCACGAGGGGCCCCATGCCATCCACGCGTTTGCAAGATGTTAACGACCTCGCCTGGTATGCAGGAGGTCGCGTTTAGAGTATTTGGCGGCTATACATTTCCACACGATAGCCACTTCGTTGCGCTATCATTTGTGGCCACGGGGCTTCTGCAACAGAGCTATATAGCTCAGTGGGCCTTACCTGGTAAAATAAAATTAATTTCATTCATAGTTTAGCTTTTACGCACCACTGCTCACATGCACGCTCAACGGCACCGCTGAAAATAGAATTATCTGGGCAAAAAACTTGCGTGGACCAACCGTTTGTCATAAGGACATTTATGACAGCAGGGGCCTCCCCTTGCATTCATGAATTGATTGATATCGGTTAATAAATTTGTGATACAGTGCATCAAGTCACTTGAAATAAGAATGCATGCTCTCCGATTAGTACACGTTGCATGTAATTGGTCTCCCTGACCTGCATCGCCCACGATTGAAAAAAAAGACACGTCCATTTCGAACGGAACCATGACACCCGATTCGTGACAATTCGTGAAATCCATGGGGAGTGGCAGCAGGTGGGAGGGGGGCGGGGACAGGTGAAACATCGCACCTCCAACAGAAAGCTTCACAAAAGCAACTTGCGCGCGGCTCCCTTTCAACGGCGGCACTCGGCAGCACCTAAAAGGGGTTTAATGTCGGCGACGTCACGCCGATGCGCAGACGTAAACCCGGGCCGGAGTTTGTTGAAAGAGTCGACGAGGCCTCTCCCGTCCTGTGATCACGACTGCCTGGGTATGTGTGGGTACTACCTTGCCCTGTGCTGCTACTGCCTTGGCGAGTGTGGGCACTGCCTTGCCCCTA
>CM025636.2:9095783-9127035 GCA_014621495.2 Entosphenus tridentatus
TGGAGCGGGCAAAGCGCTTAGCGCCCCATTCCCCGGGGCTCCATCGGGAAGGACCTGGCAGGGCTTTCGGACGCCGGCAACGCTGGCTTGGCACAAGCGCGCGCATCGCGCGAGGGCGTGGGGGACACGCGGCAGTTGTCGCGCCACTTAGCGTAATGCCCGGAGCAGCACGTTAATGGAGATCTCGAATGCATCCGTCAAGCTGTTTTGCCTTCCAGCATTTCATTAGGGGACGGTGGGAAGTTAACTTGGTCGCCCTCCAACTCTCGTAAAGGAAAAAAAATGAGAACGGGGGGGGGGGGGGGGGGGGGGGGGGGGGGGATGGGTTCGATTTGTCGGAAGAATATATTAAAAAAATAAAAATAAGGACAGATATATTCGACCAAGCAAAAAAAAAGACACATTCTCAACCGGACGCATTCTGAAGCCACATTGTGTTGCTGACACTTATATGTCCCCCGTTGTAACGTATTGCGGAAATGTAATTAATAGCTTTGCTTTCGTGCTGTCAAAACCCTCCGCTTTCTTGATCGGTCGAGAGCGAGCAGTTTTGATGTGCCGGAAAAGAGCGCAGTAAGCGAAGTTAAACAATGGGCTTATGATCTCCGAGCCCGTGAGTAACCGGGTAAAACTATCCGCGAGATTTAAGCACTTTTGTCCTGACAGCCTCAAGAAAATGGCCCCTTTGTGCGCCATGGCAGTGGGTCAGAATGAGGGTGATCCATCATAACATTCTACAAAGGGCGTCAGAAGTGGCAGCTCTAGTTGAGCGCGAGCTTGCGGGCGCTGTTAATACTAATGACTGTGGTATTGGCTGCCGGCTGCGGTGTGAACGGAGGATGTTGCCCAAGGCCCCGGAGGCCTTGCCCCCATGATGTCGCCAAGCCGCCGCTTTGAAGGCCGAGACGAAGAGCGTGCCGAGGAGGTCACTGTCTAGGCCGCTGAACTTGTCAGGAAGCCGACAGCTACACAAAAGGCGGTCCACTGGGGGGGCGTTGCGTAAAACCACTAACTTGGGTAGTTAAATAATAATGATGATGATGGTGGTGACGATGCTGAAGATAATAAGTTAGGAATGAAAACGGAACGGCGTTCAACAGGACGGAGTGTGAACAAATCAAGTTCGTGCGCAGGTGCTTGGTGGGGATTGTTGTATCGTGGGGTCATTCAGCCGCGGATGGACCATGGCTGCTGAACAATAGTTTACACGCAAAGAAACTCACGCACTCAACACGTTCGTCAATATATAACCGACTGTTTTTTTTGGGTCCTGGCCCTTCTTTATGGCATCGATATTGATCAACTAGAAAATAACAATCAACAACAGTCCTTTGTCAATCTAGCTCCTCCCCCATTAACGGTATTGTTAATGGGGGAGGAGCTGGATTGACAAAGGGCTGTTGTTAACGGTATTGTTAATGGGGAAGAAGCTGCGTGACCATACTTCACCATGCTAGTCAGTGCAGGTTGGTGAAGGGAAAGAGGCCCAGGACTGGTTGAGATATCGCTCGCAACGGGAGTTGAGCCCTGGCTGCCAATCGAATTAATGTTTGCCCGCTTCTTTGCGAAGTGTGCTCGCCACAAACTCCATCCACCCCCTCGGGAAAAATAAGGGCGAAAGTAGTAACGTGCGAAACGGAGCTTCGTTAAATTCCAAAATCAATTTCCACATCGTGATTATTTCGGTGAGGTTTTAACGGGGTCACAAGTGCCAACGACGAGACAACCCACCGCGCATAGAAAAGATTGCACGTGTGAACGAGGTTACAAAGTGTAGCAGTTCATCTTTGGTCACTGCTTCACTCATTGCTTCCACCGCCGGTGCATGCCGAGGACGTTTTCGTCATCCGCACTGCGTTCTACCAACACCGCCTCCACCACCACCACCACCAACACCGCCGCCACCACCACCGCCACCACCGCCACCACCAATAACACTGCCACCACCACGCTGTCGGTCTCCTCTCACTTCTCGATGCGCCGCCTCCCTCCCACTGCTGCACTCTGAAATCTCCGCCCACCGTCTCTTCTCACAAGTTCTCACCATAGCGCTGCTTTTTTGTGTGTGTTAGTTTGTTGCCCCCCCCCCCCCCCGCGCACCTCCGATTAGCACGGTTGGTTACGTACGGTGCAAAAGAAGTTCGCAATACATACACGGCCCACCGATGGAGTTGTACAGTCTGCACACTCAATAGCTACGCCGCCGCATAGCCAAACCTCTTCCTCAACTTCACGCCTTTGCCAGTTGTTCAAATACAGCTTTCATCCCATGGGGTGGAATAACTGGTCCCTGCCATAGAAACGTGGAGCGAAATCCCCTACTGGTTCTGGACTGCCAATGCAGATTAGTACAGGTCCTTGTGTGTATATATATGAGCATACAGGACACTTTAGATGGTAATCTGAGTTATCGAAAGATGTTCGCACTAAATTATTATTGCAAGAAGATCGACAATGACGACGTGAATGTATTAGTACGGTTGGCTACGTACGGTGCGAAAGAAGTTCAACACACCATACATAAAAACCTTGCAGGATGCAAGAAAAGCGTTAACTCTTTATCAATTACAACTTCGAAAGTGCTGCTTGTTGCTGGCAGCTTGGCAATGTTGGGCCTTTATGCCTGAGCTCAGCTTGGCAACTGCGATCTATGTATGTTTACAAATGTCTACTACAAATCTTCACGTGGGCAACCAGCACGACTTTCCTGTATTATACGTACGTTTCCCATAAAATTTCCCAGACCACATTCCTGGAAATAATGGGTTGTGTTTTTTTTGTTGCTTTCTGTGTTTCTGTTTTTTTTTCCTCGTTTTTATACTTTCTTCCTCCTCGGGAAATTTTCCCGATTAAATATAATGAATGCCATTTTGGAGAGATCTTTATTTGAGAGAAATTTAATTGACGACAACAAAAGCAGGCGTTTTGGAAATAATATCCACCGTCTACATTTTGGGGAATTTACTTGCAAACGTTTGGTTTCAAATATCTCGCTAAAATCAGCACGCAAGTTCCTGTGCCGATTAAGTATTAGTTTGGTGATTTTTTTTCTTCATATATTGAATTGAAATAAGATTACTTGTTCAATTTTGCCATCAAAGGATCGCAGAAACGAGCTTAACGTTCTAGACCATATTATCACATCTATCGAATCTATACCAGTTCTCAGACAGTGCATTTTTTTGATAGTGTGCCCGCATGAATAATCGGGGAACTGAGGTTTGATTTGTAACCAGCAAAACCCTGAGCTTGGTCAAGTGCAGTGACCGCTGATAATGTAATTCGTTTACCTTGCAAGCGAAAACACAACGTTTTAGAAAACTCCGCCTCTCCATTGCGTTGCTACAGAGCGTACACAACTTCACTCATTCCCCCCAATTCAAATTCACTTATGGGTTTGCACCAACTTAATGCAAATTATGAATATGCCAGTGATTATGATGATACAATAATGCGAACGGATGATGATTATAGTCCTTAGCCATGCTATAAAGAAGGGTCTTTGTTCGAAACATCAACTATCATATATTTTCCTTTTATGGCCATAGTGTTATTGACAAATGCGTTGAATAATAATTTATATATTTTAAATATGTAAATATACATTGGCAATAAACCTGGATGGTTTAGAAGATGTATGATGATGATTTATTCATGGTAGTGATAATAACAATCCTAGGTGATTGATGATGATGGAAGATTTTTGACGATGATGACGATGTTGGAATATTGACAATCACGATGGTAACGATGTTACATCGTAGCGATGGATTAACTTCAACTATACGATGGAAGATTAATAATTATTGTAGTGATTCTGACGCCACTGACAATGTTGACGAGCATACGACAGCAGTTCAACGCCAACAACGACGACGATTTCATTTTAATCTTTACAACGACGATAACCCTGGCGATGAATGACACTAACGCCCGATTGGCACGAAGATGAACAATTAATAATCAACATCTCCACAACAACAACAACAACGACACCACCCACTACCACAACAACAACACCACCACCCACCACCACAACAACAACAACGCTCACAGGGGAAGGGGGTGTGGGTTACAGCAAGCAACGACATCGCGTTCTTGTGGGAAAGGCCGAACGGGCATCGCGTGGGTCCATTTGCCACAGGGGGGGGGGTGGTGGAGAGGGCGTGGGAGGGGGGCGAGCAGATGGCACAACGTGCCCACACCACGGAGCGATTGATCCGCGCCCCGCGCGAGCACGACGCACGGACAAACGCTCAATTGCCCGGCCCTGCGGGGTAGGTCGCGCACGACGGGTAAGGTCAGACGAGACATGATGTCTGCAGGAGGGGGGGGGGCGCGGGGGGAGGTTGAGGTGGGGGGGGCGGGCAGAGTGTACGACTGTTGGGAGCGGAACCAAAACTGTTGGGCATTGCCACTCCACATTCCTCCTCTTGTGTCGGATTATTTATACTATGAACAGTTTTTTTTTATTTAACCAAGCAAGGCCCACTGAGCTCTATAGCGTGATTTCAGAAGCGACCTGGTCACAAATGATCGCTCAACGAAGTGGGCTTCTCGTCGTGTGGACAATTCATAGCAGCCCAATTACTCTAAACGCGTGATGTTCATTCTAAATGTGGAGGGTGGAAAAAATGCCGAGGACCCGGAGAAAAATCCACTCGACCACGAGGGGAGAGGCACGCAAACTCCAAATATACAGCAGCAGGCGTCGGGGTCGCAATCGAACCCACGAGCTCCTGCATACCAGGCGAGGGAGTAAACATCCCGCCACCACGGCACCCAAAATTAACAGCGAATGTTCGATTTTAATTCGTGCTACCCTGCACTCTCTGCCTCGCTCGATTGGTTTTCGTGCCTTTACCTTGTTTTCCCTTCCCCGTGACGGGTGCTCACGCTCAGGGAGTCAACCTCCGTGGTTCACGTCAACATTGGGCGTCTGCGCTCTGCACTGTGCTCACGATTGTTTGACTTAAGAATCGCCTTGCTTATTAAATTCCAACACGAAATAATACAAATCTGAACAAACTAAAACAACGAATCGCCACTGGATGAACAGGAATCGAACTGTGGTCGTCAGCTTCGCAGCGAAGTGTGCTCACGACAAAGGCAAAGGCCCCCCATATAGCCTTTGACAGACTACTGGGGCAAGTGCTGTTACTACTCCCGGGGGCCGTCTTTCGTCTCCACAGTTCTGATGCGCGCACACGAACCGCACCAGGTACTGCACTCATTTAAGGCTCAGTCAACCTAGGGACCAGCTCAAATATCCGTCACTGACGTTAGCCGTGAGAAGGGCGCCCAAGAGCGGTCGGCAGGCTCGGTGCGCTTCACCGCGGCGCCACCGCTCCCCGCACTTCACACGACTTGGCACGCACATGATTTGCAGTGACTTGGGGGAAGAAATATTCAAGGCTCTTCAAAAGGCTATTTTTTTTGTTGTAAATTGAGCATTATCTTACAACCCTGGGCACTCCCGTGCCAGGGGCGTGGAGAGAAATAACTGAGAGACGCGTTTCCCTTGAGGGGAGGGGTGGAGGGCTGCAATCTTTCTTAGCTCGCGTCAAAGGAGGCTTGGGTTGCACGTCCAGCTGCTTGATCACAAGTCTGGTGTCGCGTTACAGCTGAACAATGCTCCTTACCCGCCATTGCCCCCGTCTCCGTGTGCAAGTGGCGGTGGCGAGATGTTTACTACCTCGCCTGGTATACAGGAGGTCCAGAGTTCGATCCCCGACCAAGACGACGCCTGTTGTATATTTGGAGTTTTCTTGTATATATCTCTCTGCCCGTGGTCGCGTGGATTTCTTTTTCTATCTTCATTTTTTCCTTTCTCCTTCCACGATTAGAGACAAGCGTTTCTAGTATTTGCCTGCACTTGTTTTCACTGTGAAGCCCGATAAAGATTTTTTAAAATGTTTTCTGAAGACCGGTTTTTAAATTGGCTTAATACTGTGATAGCTGTTGATTAACAGACGAATCCTTCAATAATCAAATAAAGTATTGCAAAATAATCTAATTGACATTAAAAGTCAAGCTATTACATGTTGCTATTGATGAACGATTTTTTTTCTGTTACTTATTCTCGCGCACCACACAGCAGCAGCATCACCGATTAATTTACACAATTTAAGTTCAGCATGGCGGGGTCAAGAGGTGCTACATCGTTTGGCGCGAATCAGCGAACCTGAGTTTTATTCCTGGCCAAGGTTAACATCAGTTGCTGAGTGAAATCTGAACTGGTCCTCCCGTGCCCCCCTTAACTAACCCGAGAAGACATCTAAAGGCCATTCCGTCATAGCCGTCGTTCAGTTGCCTTCTTGGTGTCACCAGCTACCGCCCTCCTCCTCTAAAGACAAAGACCCCCCCCCCCCCGGTGTAGCCTTAACAGACTGTAGGGGCAAGTGCTGCTAACGAGTATCCATGAAGGCCGGCACGGCACACGAGGGGGTGGGTGGACAGCACCCTCCTGCCCGCCTTTGCCTCCCCAGTGTCGATTTTTTTACACACCGCACCAGGTACTCATTTGAGGCTGAGTCGACCTAGGGGAGGCCCAGGACCGTTTCATATTTTTCGCACCGGTGTCGACCGTGAGCGCGAATCGAACTCGAATCGCGGGCTTCATAGTGCAGCACGCACGCCGCTACACGACCGCTCCGCGCCACCGCACCCAAGGGCATTGTGGGCGCGGGTTTTATTGTTGCGGAGGGATCGAGTCTCCTTGAAATGTAATCCGCCCCTTCCAGAAATATCATTGTGTGAGGATCATCCATCCATACCCAGACTATTGAGAACACGTATCCTGCCTCGCCACACTCAATAGATGGCTCAGAAGACAGGTGGAGGAGTCACACTGCACTCTACCCCGCCACAGGTGATACGCAACTCAAGCAGATGCCAAGGCAACACCTGAGAAGTGCTTCCGCTCGAATGAGCCTTGCGCGGTGCTCATATTCACCGGTGAAACTTAGCCACCGTTGCGTATTCCACATTGCAATGGTTGCGGGCAAGTACATCCACAGAACTATGGCTTACGACTTGACTCAAATTCATGATTACCCTCGTGGAGTGAGGTTAATGTCGAAAGGCATCCGTGTGTGACTAAGATACACACACAAACACACGTGCACACTGATCACTAACGGGCTCAACATAATTGCTGCTCCAGTGACTGTGGGGCATTGATGGCTCCGGCGCGTCACGGACTCGCGCTTTGTGAGTCCGTGACGCCTGCGTTAGATTTCTTTATTCATACTGGTAGGAACCTCCTGGTTACACCAGCCCACAGGGGATTATTGCGTCCGTCCGTCCGTCCGTCGTGCAGGGAGGGGCTGGGTGGGAAGGGTGGGGCTGGGTGGGGGGTGGGAGGGGTGGGGCTGGTCACCCCGTGGTGCCCTTATAAAACTCAACGTTTAACCTACTCACGCCGGCTTGTGCCCGCCCTCACAGTCGGGCATATTTGCGGAATACACCACGCCGCCGTTGACCCTGGCCATTGACCGAGCAACCCAACGTTCCTACCAGCACCCTCCGCAGGAATGTGTTTTTTGCGCGGCGAACATCGGTGGCGAGTTACTTCTGACATGATCCTGCCCCCACCCCCACCCCCCCCGCCGCCCCTTCGCCAATCCACATTGACCAGTGGTTGTGAAGGACGGTCAAACACCCCCCCCCCGTCATGATCACGACGACGGTCATCGTCGTCGTCGTCACCATGATGATGACTTCTTTCACACCGTACCGTTGGCCACGTACGGTGCCAAAGACATTCAACAAACATGCAGATACGCTCGCTGCGTCCGCTTGAACTAAACTCTCCGGATTTAACAAGGATGTATAAATATAAAAATTTTTTCAAATAATCCCAACGTTAGATTTGATGCGTCCTCGTTCGGGTTTTTTTTTGGGGGGGGGGGGGTACCATGCGCTGGAAGCACATTCCCTTCACACACGCGACGACGACGCCGAGTGTTTTGATTTCTACTCAATGTTTTATTTTATGACCGGCAAAGAATTCCGTTTGATCTGAGGAAAGCCGATTAAACGCGCGCGCGCACACACACACAAAGAAATAGTATCCGCAAAAACCTTGATGAAGGTTGCGACAGGCCTGCCATTGTTCCCGCGCACACACTTTGAGGACTCTGAATGGAAATGTGCTTCTGTGGGAAGGCTGTCAGATAGAGCCTCTGCCCTCGATACGAACGTCTCCAGAGGATAATTTTACAGCCTCTGCCACTTCCATCACCTCCCCCCACCCCCCTCCCGCCCGCCCCAAAAGTCTCCATCTCTCCCACATTACTTAGGGTTGCCACCTGTCCCGGATTTTGACCTGGAGGGTCCGGAAAATTGGCTTCCGTGCGTTCGGGCGGTGGGAACCGAAGTGATTCGTGCCGAGATGTGCCGGTGGCGTTGTGTTAAACTCTGCTATGGTATCAATCTTGATTTGTTATGGTGGCGTTTGGTGACAGACGCAGGCTGGCTGAGAACTACGTCTGGATTTGGCCTACAGTGGAAAAGGTGGCAACCCTACACTGGACACCTCTTCCTGAGTCCTGAGCCGTCTATGTGAAAATGAGGAGGAGGGGGATAGAGGCAGCAGGTGAGAGAAGATTGCATGTGGAGGCCTAGAGAGCAAAACAAGAAACCTGTACACTGGAGCGAACTTATTGCTCGGCTGTTCACGGTCGTGCCACGTGGCTCGCTGGACTGTTTTTTTCGGTAAAGTCACGTCGGTAAAACAATAAAATAAAATAAATGAAACAACTAAATTCAATCACGACGTTTCGGAGGCAACACAAGCCTCCCTCATCAGGTGTAAAAAGGCACAGCAAAATAACTGTTTTCATTTATTTTATTTTATTGTTTTACCTACGTGACTTTACTGAAAAACCCCAAAAAGTATGAATCCTTGCAGTCACGAAAGCTTCAAATCTAGAATCGCTGGACTGTGTTCACGGTTGCTTTTTTCCGACGCGTGTTGGTATCAAAACGACGCACCGAGTGTTTCGTTCCACGCTACCCGGGTCGATCCTTCATTCGGCTCCTGAACCAGAAGAATAAGAAGGAACATCGTACTCGCTACATCGCGACGGAACAACACGCACGGCGACAACCGGGAAGGAGTGGGGGGAGGGGAAACATCGGAGAACTGTTTTGAAGATCCGTGCGTACTTCACCGAAATCTGACGGAAGGAAAAAAAAGTAGATTCCGGGGCAGCGAAAGTTGCGGTGAGTTTTCGATCGAAGAACAAACCAAGCAGATAAATGGTTATACTGAGATGAAAGCAATTTAGGATTTTTTTTTCTTTTGTTACAAGAACACCAACAACAAAAACATTCCTTTCCTTTTTTGGGGGACGGCTAGGCAGCCCCGTGCGATGGCAGGGGACTGAAGCTATCTGACAGACGATCCCCTCTCGTCTTTCGGAATCAAACGCTCGCGGGAGAATTTTTTTTCTTTCAAAGCGCCTGTTTTTGCGATCACAAGCGGGCCACGGAGACTGTGCGAGCGTGTTGTAACCCGACTACAAAGCGAAGACTTCAGGATTATTACAGGATTGCAGCCTCTGGAGGGGGAAAAAAAAGACTTTTATTTTATTAACTGTACTTTTCTTCAACGTCGTCGTGAAGATTAAAGTGTTGAATGGATGACAGCCAATACCATGGCCACTTTAAATCGGAACGTCGTTTGATATTTTTAAACGCTACTTATTGTAGAGTTGCTTGAAATATATATTTGTGTTTGTGGCGTTAGCTTGAAGCTTAGATTGCGTCCTTTTTTTTAAAGGGCTTTGCCAAACCACCAAAAACAAAGTAACTGTGCTGCATCACATTACGCCAATAAAACGTACGATAAATGATTCCCTATATTATTGGTCTATGCTGGCTATATTCCACTGATGCTTCCTAACAAGGATGAAACCGTGTGATGCGTTTGTCTCGTCCTTCCACCGCTGCCGCCAAAATCAATACCGCCACACTTTTGAGTCTCATGCGTTGGTGGTCTAAACAAGGCTGTGCGGGCTATACGTTCACTATGGCAGGGGTCCCCAACCCCCGGGCCGCAAACCGGTACCGGTCCATGGCCTGTTAGGAGCCGGGCCGCACAACAGGAGGAGGTGAGAGTGGTGAGTCCGCACGTGGCCCCCCCAATGATTCAATTTACCACTTCTGTCCGCGCCTCTTTCCCACACTGCTCACTTATCTCAGTCACAGTGTTGGTAAGCCCACGAGCTAACCCCGAGCCACAATGAGTAAAAACAAACATCGCTGGAGAGCTTCTTTGAAAAGGGGGAAAGACTTAATGATGAACCCCCCCCCCCCGCCGGTCGGTGAAGAAATTGTCTTCCACGAAACCGGTCCTTGGTGCCAAGAAGGTTGGGGACCGCTGCACTGTGGCGATGTCATGTGACACGCAAGGCATGACGGGAGGACGGAGCTTCTGGTCATAATCTCATAATTTACACTTTAGCAGCCGTAGACAAAGCCGTACACTCGGGTACTGTTTCTGTATCAACACACTGTGTTTTAGAATTTAACGTTAACAACAACAACAATGATCACTAATAGTTGTTGTTCATAGCTCCCTGGTCAATCCACTGCTGGATAAAGTCCCTCCCCAGGCTGTGAGCCTTTCTTGACTATACTTCACCATCCTTGCCAGTGGAGGGGCGGGGTGTGTTTTGGGGGGGGCTACGACTGATTCGGATATCGCCACTAGCGGTTAGCATCGGCCCGGAGTTGAACTCAGGCGCCCGGGGGTTCACAGCGAACAGTTATAACCTCTTCCCCACCGCTCCACACGTTACGCTTTACATACGAACACAATGCACTCGCATGTTCTATGCAGTATGGATATTTTCAGTGCCCTTGGAATTGTTTGCTATACTACAGCACTATAAAAAGCGTTACTACTATTAATGCCATTGCATTGTGTGTTGCATGTGTAGGTCTGAACATTTGTCATCGCGGGCTCTTACGAAGCCAGTCCATCACGGGCGCGCCGCGCTCATCACGCAGAGCCGCTGTTTTAGGCCGGCCACAAAACTGGCTCCGACTCCAGGATGGAGTTGGTATTCATGTGTACACATACATATATATACGTCACAGGTATACATTCACACAGCGTATACTGGAGATACGAATGCATCCAGGGCTGTTGGCTCCCTGACCCCGGTTCAAGTCCAGGCTCCAGACCTTTCTTTTCTTTGCCGATGACTGCCTCGTTCTCTCTCTATACGCATATTGATGCATATGCGACATGGATACGGCCGCAGCACCTCTAAATGCGGTCACATTTACACGCTGTATGAATCCACCTTTCGACCGCGTTGTGCGATGATCGCAACCGAAACGCTCTTCGCGTTCACCAACCAAGGCTCCCCCCTCTCTCCCGTTGCATCGTCGATACAGGGCATCTCGGGGGGATTCTCCGCAATAAACACATTCCTGCGGAGGGAGCTGGTAGGAACGTTGTGTTGCTCGGTCAATGGCCAGGGTCAACGGCGGCGTGGTGTATGCCGCAAATATGCCCGACTGTGAGGGCAGGCACAAGCCGGCGTGAGTAGGTTAAACGTTGAGTTTTATAAGGGCACCACGGGGTGACCAGCCCCTCCCCACCCAGCCCCTCCCCACCCTCCCCACCCAGCCCCTCCCCACCCTCCTCTCCCCACCCAGCCCCACCCTCCCCACCCAGCCCCTCCCCAACCCTCCCCTCCCCACCAAGCCCCTCCCTCCCCACCCAGCCCCTCCCTGCACGACGGACGGACGGACACAATAATCCCCTGTGGGCTGGTGTAATCAGGAGGTTCCTACCAGTATAAAGGGGTCACCTGCGTGGCACTTGCCGTCAATGCGTGCACAGGTGTGTGGGCTTAGCTGACGATGCAACGACACGTGACCAGATAACTATTATGGACGTGCAGGTGTGTGCGGTCATAAGCGTGTGCGTGTGTGTCAAGCACACTTTGTGCACCCTTGCACCTGTGTAACCCAAGGGAGTGGTAGAATAGCGGTAAGCGCGCTGCCCTACAAACCCGGCCAACGCCAGTGAGGATTATCTGAGCCTCCCCTAGGTCGACTCAGCCTCAAATGAGTACCTGGAGCGGTGTGTAAACATCGCCACTAGGGAGACAAAGGCGGCCGAGCGTGGTGCTGACCACGTACCCCCTCGTGTGTCGTGCCGGCCGTCATAGGTGCTCGCTAACAGCACTTGCCCCAAACAGTCTGTTAGTGCTGTACGGGGGGATCTTTGTCTTTGTGTCAAGCACACTTTGAGCGCCCTTGCACCCGTGTAATCCTGCACACGCAGCGCTAAAAGCTGAAAATACCCACCCTGGTGCTACCGTGTAAGGATCCGTTCCAGTTGATGTTCTCGGCCCTTCTTTTACTTTGCTCGGTGCGATGTTGTGACATTGTGTTGCTGCGTAAGCTCGACGAGTTTGCACGCGAGACTCGCTGGGTGGTTGGATGCGTTGTGGTTACCGCTGCATTCCCAGACGCCTCGGGAAAATATTTCCCAGCCGGTGTATCAACGTTGTGTTGAACTTGTAAGTAGCCAACAGTGCTAATTGGATGTGCAGGGGAAGGACAAAGATCTAAACACAAAAAGTAGTTCTCAAGAAATGAGTTTTCAATCTCGATTTGAAAGTGCGTTGCTCCAGCGGCCTTCTAACATCGGAAGGAAAAGCGTTCCAGACGGCCGCTCCTTATGACCCCCACACACCCCCTGGCTTTCTACTGAGACGCAGAAGGAATTAATCCGAACCGATTAAAATGTTACGAGTTGAGGAACTCGCCTTTTTTTTACTTCAAAGAATTATTTTTCCATAGTAGAGTTTTTTTTATGGGTTAGATCGTGTAAATATATAAATGTGTCGTTAAAACCCGTCACCACGGACACAGCCAACTAGTAAGGGTTGTCACGTAAACAGAACGTGGCCAATTCGTCACTAGTACAGCACACCAGTGTGTTGGAGAGCCAAGCCACAACATTTACAATGTAAAAGGAAGAGAGTTGCAGACAGGAAGAGAGTTGCAATGTAAATGCAGATGAGCACATTCAGAATTAGAAGAGTATTTCCCACCGACTAAAGCCCATTGAGATAAGGAGGTATTTTTTTGAAGGGACGACTTGACCGGCAGACAGACAATATCGAAGCATTCCACATTCAATCTCAATGGATCTCACGTGGTTACATGAAGCGCATCAACAGCTGTAACATGATTAAAAGTGACGTCTGTTCCTCGTATACGTGTGATCTCTGTGCACAAACATCACTTAAAAGTGTTCGATCACACAACAACCGCCATTCGCCACTAAGTGGCGGTGACGTCACCACGGCGCTTGTGCCAGGCCATGTGCACGTCGATCACACACACACACATGCGCGTGCCACAGTTCACGTCGGAGCCGTCTCGTTCGTGTCGGAAATGAATCATCGCTCTCTTAAGTTTGACCCTTTAAAAAAACCCGCAACACATTGGTCAAGAAGCAAACCGCTCGTGTAAATGCACCACCTCGCCTGCTGGAAGCGTCGTGCAACCGTGTGTCTGTCTGTCTGGCGGGAGCACATCTCTGAGTGTGTGCCGTACGTACGCACATGCGTGTGCGTGTGTGTGTGTTGAACTTCTTTTGCAAAGTACATCGCAAAAGTGCCGGCACCACCACACAAACGCGCGCGCGCTCTCTCTGTGTATTTCATCGTCCCGTAGAGTCCCTAGGCCAGAGCAGAAATCGGTGCCACCCACGGTGGGAAAACAATGGTCTCGCCGATTCGTATCTACCGCCCACACGAGTGTGAATTGCTTGATAGTGCAACAGGTATGATCCCTGTGTCTGTACACTGCCGTTTATTTGATCGAACCCAAGTCGTTCAAACATTGGTCACAGCACCCTGCAGGGCGGCTCGTGGTGGTGTAGAGTGTGGGTACTCCCCATCGCTTCCAAGTCATTTGTCCAGCATGGAAGAATAGGCAAAATACCTCCCTTAGCAGACGTGGCATGAGCAAGCAATTGCAGCGCTGCGCCGTTAAAATGTTAAGGCCACGTTGCTGATTGTGATTCATTGTAAGACATCATTGGGTATTCATGGCCTAATTTTGTTGATTTATTTCCCCTGACCCCCGTGCCACTGTGGCCCTCACCTGAAAGTCATTGGCCTTGTTGTAGTGGAGGTTGAGCGCGCGGAAGAGCTCCGAGTCGCGGGTGACCGTCAGCTCCTCGGGGTTGGACACGCCGTCGGCCAGCGACTGCCGAGCGAACTTCTCCATCTGGATGTAGTAGAACTCGCGGAAGTTGCTGAACCACTTGATCAGCTGCGACGTGATGCACCGGTTGAACTGCGGGCACGTGGAAAAACGCGCACCAAGCAATCGATCGTCAGGATTTTATACCATGCAAGTATTGTTCATGGATACCTACCAGTGGATGGTGGCATCGACGATGAGAAACTGATCGTCAGGATGATACCATCCAACTAGATTTTTTCAAACAACGAGGCATCGATCCCTGCTCAAAATGTGCATGGAGGTGGTGCTCACCATCTGCTCACAGGCCTGAAAAGCCAGTGGTGGAAATTCAACATCCCTGGTGCAGTGGTGAGCCTTTCCCGTAAGACAACCCCCTGTTGACTTCCCCATAAAAAGCGCTACACACTTTATTGACCCCGCAGAAGATGATTGGCCGAGCCAACCCCCGAATCAGGATTTGAACTCGCAACCTTTCGATTCTCTGCGCCGCTCGATCTGCCACTGATCCGCCTTGGCTGGACTCGTCCAGAGTTATCCGAGAAACAAAGTCGCAGCAGTCAAGCCGGGCTCGGGCACTCTGTAGCACTTGCCACGAGGAAGACTGCTGTCGTAGCTGGGGCAGACCACCCAGCTCCTACCTCGTTGTCTTTCACAGAATGTAACTTGGAGCAGTCAGATTGATTGATTGAGCCAGCACTCATCGATTTACTCTGGTCACTGGCTCACCCAGCAGTCAGTCACCTTGTCACTCTTCTAGCTCAACTAACACGGTTACTGGTTCCCGTAAACTTTGCTCATTGTTTCCTCCGCCCGTGTTGAGAACGCGATCAAGCGGACTGACTGTCGTTTAATCCACATGGCATTTATTTTTTGGTCTTTAGTTTGTTATCCTTCCACTCCGCCCGCACCGCCGATTAGCACGGTTGGCTATGTATGGTGCAAAAGAAGTCCAACATACATACTTATTGAGCCACCACACTGCAAGACACAACATTTCGATGTCTGCGACTCATCTTGCACTTAGACTGTGGAATTCCCTCCCATTATCTGTTCACTCAAGTTCGTATAACCTTGCTCGATTCAAGAAATATATTGAACTCTTACCTATTATACCCTGGTTATTTGCCATTTGGGGCCATTGTGCCTATGTTAGGCAAATATTATCTCAAAAGATGTAACTGTTACTTTATATAGCTGGAACATCATGGCATCAAGATCAATGTCATTTATTTAACCCTGTAAGTACTTATTAATTAAGATACTTAACTCTTTCGCCAACAAGACCTTGGAGCCATGGTTGTGTTAAAAAAAACTAACTTTGTTTATTTTGATTTTAATTCAGTTAAGTAACTTTCAAATGTGTGGCATGTGTGCACAGTTTATTTTACTTTACATTTTTGGAAAAGTCTCGAACACAGACGTGTATCTCCAGCACGAAAGACAATCTTACTTCGAGGATTTCACGAAAAGTTGGGGTGCAGTGACACTCGAAAATCTTTGCATTAGAATTTGTTTTTCGTAAAAAAGTCTTCAAAGTAGTAAGCGGTACATGTTTGTTTCCAGGAATTATAACGTTTTGTGACATGCATGCGCAATTAACGTTTGGACAGCTTTAGTGTGCAATAATTTGCTCGAGCAGAGAATGTTGATGGGATGGGGTTGTTTAATTTAATGTCCTCTGTAAGTCGATAAAGAAAGCACACACATGTTGGCGTGAGGTCCGTTGAAGAAAACGGTGCCCTCTGACTGGGCGTTTAGCAGCCTTTTTTTATTCGGAGTCTTAAATCAGGAAACTGGCAACGGGAGAATTATCAGTACCGCACATACCACGACACATTCTTGAGTACACGTAGGTCGACAAATGTAGCTGTAAAAAAGAAAGACACTTATCGGACTTTTTTTGTTTTTCTTTTACAAAGAGGCGTATAACCTAAGACTTTAGACATGACATACTTTGGTAGTGTTTATGAAATGCGCAGTAAATGCACAGTTATTTATTGTAAGTCACAATCATCATCCTCAGCCATGACCAATCCACTGCCGGATTAAAGCCAGCCCCCCCCCACCCCCTCAAAGCCATTGTCATCTCTGAAAATTAAAACAATGCGAATAAATGCTGTCACAAAATGGGACCTTTTTTCCAATATCAAAGAAGTATGAAAAAATAGGTTTTACCCTTTCTGGCAATAAAACAGGTGCAAAGATGAATAGGTTTTTACCTATTCTCAATTTTTCAAACGCTATCACGTTTTCCAAACATCTTTTTTTTCGTCACAAATTGCGATTTTATTCGCGCGTGGTTTTTTGTTTGTGACGAAAAATCGCGGCGCCGGTGCGTTTTCAACGGTTCGCGTCAATGCCGAAACTGAACGCAAAAAAATAAATCTCCCCCGAACGTCGCTTTCGGTCGGATGGGCCGCGCGAAGCCACAATGCATCTGCTCGTTGTTGTTGCTGCTGCTGCTGTCTAGCTCACAGCCACGCCACAGATTTCAGACCCGATACAGGACGGGGTGGGGGGGAGGACAGCTTTCTGTTGTGGAAACTCGTCCCGTTTGTAAACACGCCGCGTGAGTGGGCCCGTCGATACGTCCCACAGAGCCCCAATGCTCAATTTCTCGGGCCCGCAAAGTATCACCGCGGCAGATCTTGCACGTTGTGACTCATGCACGGCCTCTCTCTTCCTCCACACCGAGTTATTTACAAAGCGCCTTTCCGCAACACGCCGACCGAATGCGTCGCACTGTATCTCTTGGAGCCGCGCTATCGGGTAAAGGCGCAGCCCTGCAATGGCTTGCTCTCGCCGCTGCCGGCGGAAGGGGGGCTCCACCAAGCGGGAGCTCCGGAGGGGGCCCTCCTTGTCGGAGGGTTTCGTGGCCTACTCTTACACGGCTTAGCCAGACGCCGTGGAAGAGGTGGCATTACCCACACTTCACCCCGCCATGCGTGAACCCGCCGAGCGACTAACTGCGGTGCTACCCATTCTCACACTGCTGGGTTATAGTCGACAGAGGTGGTTTTGGTGGTGGGGGTGCTGGGGGGGGGGGATTTAAGAAACTTTTCCCATTCTTCCAACTGCCGCGCCAGAAGATCAAACCAAACCGGTGACCATCGGAGATGTGCGGACCATTGCAGTTGGCGTCATCCCAAATAGCCACCGGACACAATTCGGATCCTCCACTTTGGCGTCGTTCACAGCTTGCACGACGCTCATAACCCACAGACCGTGCCCTTTCGGGCCGAAGTTTATTATAAGAAGTGTGCTTAATCTTAGGCTTACGTTGAAAAGGCAATAATGACGGATTTCGCAAACCAGTGACTCCCACTACAAACCATGGCTTCCCACACAGCTCTAATTGTTTTTTGAAGATAGTAGGAATGTATATTTTTTTTACTTTACCCCGACATTAGCCGTAGCACATTTTCCGATCGGCTGAAACGCTCTGAACTGAGAGCGATCCTGACGATGTACAGGCAGTCCCCTCGCTTTAACGACGACCCAACGCGTTCCTGGAAACCCGCCGTCGTAAACCGGACCACTATTTTGCCAGACCGGAGAAACGGTCGGAAAATCACTTGCCGATGTATTTTTTTTACATTATCAGCCGTAGGTAATGGGGTTTGAAAGGTAAAAATCCACAAAACATATTTTGATTACTCAGATTACTATGGAAAGTGTCCTGCATGCTTATATACACAAGGACCTGTACTCATCTGCATTGGAAGTCCAGAACCAGTAGGGGATTTCGCTCCACGTTTCTATGGCAGGGACCAGTTATTCCACACCATGGGATGAAAGTTGTATTTGAACAACTGGCAAAGGCGTGAAGTTGAGGAAGAGGTTTGGCTATGCGGCGGCGTAGCTATTGAGTGTGCAGACTGTACAACTCCATCGGTGGGCCGTGTATGTATTGCGAACTTCTTTTGCACCGTACGTAGCCAACCGTGCAAATCGGAAGCGCGGGGGGGGAAGGACAACAAACTAAGACACACAAAAAAAGCAGCGCTATGGTGAGAACTTGGGAGAAGAGACGGTGGGCGGAGATTTCAGAGTGCAGCAGTGGAAGGGAGGCGGGGCATCGAGAAGTGAGCGGAGACCGGCAGCGTGGTGGTGGGTGCGGTGTTGGCGGTGGTGGTGGTGGTGGTGGCAGCGGTGGTGGTGGTGGCGGCAGCGGTGGTGGTGGTGGAGGCGGTGGTGGTGGTGGTGGTGGTGGTGGTGGTGGTAGAACGCAGTGCGGATGACGAAAAAGTCACAAAAACACAAAAAGCAGTTCGAAAGAAATTCGTTTTCAATTTGTATGATTTAAAAGTGCGTAGCTCCAGTGGCTTCCTAATATCGAAAGGAAGAGCGTTCCAGACGGCCGCAGAAGCGCATCTGAAAGCGCGCGATGCGGTGACCATCTTTTGTTCGATGGTTATCCAAAAGCCGCTGCGAGGATGACCGGAGTTTCGCGTGATGGTTTATGCTCCTTGACGAGACCAGCAAGGTACTGCGGTTCATTTGTGGCAAGGACTTTGTATGCGATGAGTGTGACCTCAACCGAAATACAACGCAGCTCGGCGAGCACTGGACGGACACGGTCGGATCTTGCCGTACCCGTCACGACACGTGCCAGAGAATGTTGTACACACGCTGCAGCCTCGTAATGTTTTTGCCAGACGCCCCATAGAGCAGTGAGTTGCCTTGACCGAGCCTTGTCGATACTACGCCACCGTGTTGGCAATGTCACGACCATGGACCGCAGGGGCTCGGGCATGGAGCTACAAAGAGGTGGTGGGGGGAGCGGAATTGGTCAGGGGACACCATTTAATAATAATATCTTGCGCCAGGGCTCACGCGAAACCAAGCTAGGGGCATCGAGGCCAGAAATGAGACCTTTCACTGAGTGTCTCTCAGAGCCAAAGAAAACAATGGCAGTAGATCTCGCGGCCGATTTCAAACATCGTTGTTCTTGCTGGAACGGGCAGGGAATGTACCAGCAACGTGAGCGATGAACGGTGGCTCCGAGAATGTCTAAGTAGTTACTGCGGCTGCTGCTGCTGCTGCTCGAAAAACCATAATGTCATTTAAGCGTCAACAATCGGTGACAGACCTTTGTCAATTTACGCCGCATCGATACTTTCAGGAGCTGCTATGCCATACTTCGCCAAGCTGGTCGGCCAGTGTTGGTCGGCGATTTGGCGAGGTCCGAGGACTCGTTCCGATATTCACTCTCCACTGACGGTAAAACCGTTCTCGGAAATTGAAATTTGGACCGCGGGGTTGGGAGTGCAACACGCCAGTTCGTACGCCAACGTTGCCTTAAACTGAAGTTGCACATCTGCTACTTCTCATAGCACTCAAAAGAACGTTACTATTCGCTCACGTGAATCGCTCTCATTGACGCAGCGTTTTGCTACGTATCTGTGTACGATATTCAAATCGTTGGCTGTGTAACGTCACCTTTCACATTTACATATGAGTGCGAGCGTGTGCGCGCGCGTACGCACCCGTTTAACCGCCGAAAAGGGTCCGCGATTTGTAATGCTTCCGATGACAAACGCGATGAGAGTCACACTGGTTTGGGGATAAGCAAAACTTTCAACAATCAGCGGTCAGAGTGCGGCAGAAAGCGTTATCTGAGCCCGCGAGCTGAAGCCAATCTAAATTGGTGACCGTGCCCCGTAACGAAAAATTGACATTCGGCTCGCAATGGAACCTTCCGCAGTAATCTGCGGGCGGGGGAACGAAAGAAAGTGTTAAATATAGAGAAGGGGGAAAAATAACACACTGGCGTCCTTATGTCATCGCTGCTTTGCTTTTTTTTTTTGCATTTTTTTTTGCGTTTGAGATGACCAACGCAGTTGTACCGTGCGTAAGTCATTCCGGATTTGTGAAAGTTGGCAAATCATTGGCACGCACGGAATGGGTGTGACAGTGGCGTTCTGGAAAGTGTAGGAAGGGTTGTGTAATGCCACGCAAACAGAGTTTTAACGGGTACGTCATGCCAGCCCGCAAGGTTCGTAATAAGCGGGTAGGTAAAAAAAGAGTTCACGCCCGAGTACGAACACACAGTCGTGTCAGACAGACTTCAAACGAATGTTAAACGCGAACAAATAGAACGAGTGACGATATGATCCGATTTTGGCGACTCGTAAATTCTGCCGTGGTACTCACCCCCCTGCGGATATGTGGGAACGGCTCCACGCCCGTGGCTTCATTGTCCCAACATTTTATTGACAATAAGAATTTCGAAGTGTGGCTGAGTCTTCCACAAGGGGAGGGGGGGGGAGATGGAGGTGGCTTAGACCCCTCCAGTCCCCCTCGACAACACTACGAGGCTGGTACTAACTAAACTACTCACAACAGTGTAACGAAAAAAGACAAAAGATCTGCCCTATAGCGTTAACAGACTATTTGGGCAAGTGCTGTTAGCGAGCACCTATGAAGGCCGGCACGGCACACGAGGAGGTGGGTGGTCAGCACCACACCCGACCGCCTTTGTCTCCCCCAGTGGCGATGTTTACACACCGCACCAGGTACTCATTTGAGGCTGAGTCGACCTAGGGGAGGCCCGGGACCGGTTCAGATAATCTTCGCCGGTGTTGGCCGTGAACGGGAATCAAACTCGAGTCGCCCGGTCCGTAGCGCAGCGCGCTAACCACCACACTGACGCTCCCCCCACGCACGTACACGCACGTACACGCACACACACGCACGTACACGCACACGCACGTACAAGCTATTTACCTTAATTTACTTCATTATTTATCCCGATTGAAATGCACCTCGTAACCTTTGCGGCACGAGAAAAACGCGCGTATTTTTTGTTTGTCTTGCGTCAGCCTCGTGCAAGCATCGCTAGGCGAAAAAATATAAAGGGGCGACGGTGGAACATTGGCGAACGATTGAACGAACGGGCGAACGCGTTTATCGCCGGCCGGGGGGTCGGAACGGATGACCTGGCGGCCTGGCCCCGCGCACAAGGTGGGTGGGCGGCAGCGTCCTTGTGGTGGGACGGCGAGCACGCAAACCTCTCCGGTGACCATTACTGCCAGTCGCCTCGCCTCGGCAGGCCGCCGCCGCCGACGACGATAAACATCTCGCGCGACGACGATCTTCGACTCCCGTGTGTTAATGTATGCATTTGTAACAAACGAACAAATGTGTGAAAATGCATACAGCCCGCACGCGCTTGGGGCAGCTTCGGGCGGTGACTCCACTCCACTCCACCACCACCTCCTCCCCCTGTCTATAAACTCAGGTGCACAGCGTTCGGGCAGTTTCTGTACCCCCCCCTCCCCCCACACACATGCATCATGGTTTGTGTTCTCTACCGGGTTCCGATTGAAATATAATAATATGCAAATATATACTCTTTGGTTCTTTCGGTAAAGTCACGTAGGTAGAAAAATAAAATGAAACAAAAAATTATTAAAATATCACGACGTTTCGATCGCAACACAAGCGGTCGTTCTCGGGAGGAAAAAATAATCCAGTGGTAATATGGTTCAGTAGTAATATGGTTTAGTAGCAATATGGTTCAGCAGTAATATGGTTCAGAAGTTCCACTGTTGTATATATTTTTCCGCCTGAGGACGACCGCTTGTGTTGCGATCGAAACGTCGTGATATATTATTTTTGTTTTATTTCATTTTTTTTTATACCTACGTGACTTTACCGAAAGAACCAAAGAATATGGATTCCTGCAGTGACGAAAGCTTCAAATCAAGATACAAATATATAAATTTGTTCGTTTCTAATCATAGAGCTGTACAGTCACGTTTCCAAATTTTGATTACAAATTTTGTACGCGTGGTTTTACGTATTTTTTTTTTTAACAAATGCTTATTTAGGAATGCTGGCACAATGGCGGTAATGGCTGGCACACTCGGGGCTTGAATTCCAAAAGTCGCCGATTTGAAACGATTCTATCTCCCGGCGTGGCAATTGAAACAACGGTGCCAGTTTCACCATCCCCTCCCTCGCCGCCCCCACCTCTCTCTGTCCGCCCAGCAGTAGAAATGGATAACAGCGAAGTTAGTCGACCGGCAGGTCGCGTCTGCTGGGGGTAAAGTGTGGGGACCTGTTCCAAGAAGTTTGGCCACTTTTAAAAGAGTGGCAATATTTACACACCACACCAGGTACTCATTTCATGCTGAGTCGACCTAAGGGAAAGCCCAGGGCTGGTGCAAATCATCGTCACTGGTGTTGGTAACCGTGAGCGGGGCTCGAATTGGGGTTGTTGGAGTTGTATCGAACTTTCGAGCTCAGTGGGCCTTAGATGGTAAAATACAAATAGTTGATAGTAGTTAAGTCAACTCTAGTCACCGTGATCATGGCGCAGCGCATGAACCACTGCACTGCCGCCGCTCTCGTGTACAGATAAGACAAAGATCTCCCGCATAGCCTTAACGGACTGTAGAGGCAAGTGCTGTTAGCGAGCACCTATGAAGGCCAGAACGGTACACGAGGGGGTGGGTGGCCAGCACCACGCCCGACCGCCTTTGTCTCCCCAGTGGCGATGTTTACACATTGTACCAGGTACTCATTTGAGGCTGAGTCGACCTAGGGGAGGCCCGGGACAGGTTCAGATAATCGTCACTGGTGTTGGCCGTGAGCAGGGAATCGAACCCGTGTCGCCGGGTTCGTAGCGCAGCACGCTTACCGCTACAGCGCCGCTCCCCATGTACAGATACACATCTACACACATACACAAATATTAACAAATGCACAAAAAACAAAGGATACCCGATGTGCATACGACTCGATACATTTTTAACTCTATATATTTTACGACTAATAAATTAAAACCTATTTTTTTTTTAAACGAGGTTTATTTTGGCCATGACTTTGATAACCAATGTAAAAACACCGACACACAAAAATACTCAATAAGATAAAAAATATATATATATTTGTTTTTTTACCACTGAAGCTATATAGCTCCTTTTCAGAAGCAACCTGGAAACAAATGATAGTTCAACGAAGTGGCTTATCATCGTGTGGAAATTTATAGCAGCCAAATACTCCAAACGCATGCTTTTAAATGTGGAGGGAAAAGCCGGAGCACCCGGAGAAAAGTCAACGCGACCACGGGGATAGAGACACGCCAACACTCCAAATATACAGGAGTCAGGGTCGGGATCGAACCCACGACCTCCTGCATACAAGGCGAGGTAGTTATCATCTCGCCACCGTGGCGCCCCAAACCATTCTAAGCAGAAATAATGTTTTATGGAAAGCCTCAACACAGTCGTAGACAACACTGCGGCCATAAAGGAAGAAAAATATTAAACAGGCGATGTTTCAGGCAATAGCCCTTCTTCACAGCGCATCGAGAGCCCAGAGAGGCAGAGTGGCGAAGTGTTAGAAACAGCACTTTAAATACCACGGGGCCTGATGAGACTGTGCTGTGAAGGAGGGTAATTTACCAACGTAGACTTTAATATACTTTTCCTTTAAAAGTCCACAGTGTTATTGACTTAATGTATTGAGTTGTTTCCTTCTTTCTATTTGTGCTTGTGCCACCACTGCCTATTGCAGCAGCATCACCGAATGATTTCTCAACAGAATCGAGAGTTGGGGGTGGTCTCAGCTCGGTCACCGATGACTGCAGAAATAAAATAAAAATGAAAAAGAAAAGAAATCCACCACATAAAATTAGATTTTTCACATAATTTGACTTATTCCAGCTCTAAGAATGAAACGTTCAGTTGGAGTGACACGTGATGAATGCTCTTTGCAGAGAAATATAAAGGACGTTCTCCCCAGTTAATACAAAGAGGTCCACTGAAGGTGACTTTAGAAGCAGTCTGATGGCGAGTTATCTCCTGGGGCCCATTTCCTGCAGCAAGGTGATGCACTGCTAGCGCGTGCCAGGCTTGTGAATGTATACATCATCTCATAACATGACCACAGCGCGACTGGGAAAAGAGAAATGTTACTGTGAAAATAAAAAAGTACTGACGCTCCGTATTAGGTGTTTCTGAGTAAACCAAGGAGTACCCGTATCATAAGAGCACAATGAGGTAACTATGAATGTGTCGGGGAAATGATTGCCGGGGATAAGGTTAACATCTCATTAAAGGCTAAAAATAAGCGAGAACTTACTTCACAAACTGCGGTTCCGTTCGCCGCTCGCCCCCGCGACGACGACGTTCACCTTTCCACGTTTAGCAATCCTCTCCATTCGGATGCAAATTAGCTAAATCCACATTGCACCACGTTTGATAATTGATTTAAACGAATCCAGTTGCCCGTGCCGAAGTTGGGGTGGAGGAACCAGGAATTGAGAAACCCTGAGCTGAGCAGCTAACCGACACGCCCAGCCTAGCCTGATGCTCTGATGCTTCGCTCAACGTGGGTTTGCTGGGAGGATTGATCTTTTTCTAGAAGTGGGAGCTGAAGCGAATCCGCTCGCTCGAAGAAGCTCCTGGCACGGTTGGCTACGTACGGTGCGAAAGAAGTTCAACACACGTACACGTAAACAGCAGCACGTGGAGCTGAACTCCGGACATCGTGCTGAACAACGCGTGGGGGACGACCCGAAACCGCATCGGAGAGCTCGCATCGCACCGCACAGCCGCAAACGCTTACGGCGAGAGCCAGGTTCGTAGGGCGGTGTGCTAACCACTGCGCCACCACTCTCCACATACGTATCCACGCGCACAACCAGGGCTGTAAACAGGAGGTGAGCAGCTCCCTCGGTAAAACAAAATTATTTTTCATTTTATCAGGTAAGGCCTTTTTTTTCAGAAGCGACCTGGCCACAAATGATAGCTCAACGAAGTGGTGTATCACGTGGACATGTATACCCTAAACGCACGTTGATTTTAAGTGTGGAGAGAAAAAAACAGAGGACTTGGAGAAAATTCCACGTGACCACGGGTAGAGAGACATGCAAACTCCAAACATATATAGGCGTCTGGGTCGCAATCGAACCCACGACCTCCTGTATGCCAGGCGAGGTAGTTAACATCTCGCCACCGTGGCACCCAATGTTTAAAATGCATTTGAAGATAAATCCAACGTTGCACCTCACTGACACTCAGTCGGATGCGTTTGGTCACGACTGCCGACCCCGACAGACGGAGTCAGAGGCGGTGTGCCCCATCATTTCTCAACTCGTTCGTAAAGACGTTTGAAAGTTTTAGCGTAGCGCGCAGAACATCGCAAGGTCAGACGTGTGAATTGGCGAGCAATATGTGTCAATCATTAATTGTTGCTGGCCGGCATCAACCTTGCCTTGAGCTGCTAATCTAGAGTCCCCATAAGGAAGCTGTCGATGATGTTATTTCAATCAGCCGCAATTATTTATTACATTTACTCAATACATTAATTATATGTGGCCCGAACGCACTGGCACATTCAATTACGTAACGTTATGCAATATGCACACACAATGAATGGATGGCAATGCCGATTGATTTGTTGGTAATGGGTTCGCTGTAACCTAAATAAGAAGTGGCACACGCCGGTAATCCGGCACTTTGTAGGCAGCGCCGGTTAAAATCGCGCGGGCAGGCCCCATCGTGCGCGTGCACTGGCCTGAAGAAGGTGGTGTACAGCAAATAGGTTGCTGTGCAGATTTGATCGATGTCTTTTGTTCCTATATACCGCTATCCGCCTTCTTGCGTTTATTCCCGCGTGCCACTCCTCCCCGCACTGGGAATTGCCGATTGGTGAAGGGCGGGGGGCGGGGGGCGGGGGGTTGGTGCCACAGGCCAGGTTAGGATGCCACTCAACCGTTGATGTTCGCCGCGGCCGGGAATGATCAACTCCACATCGCTGGGATCAGGCAAAGGTTCAACTTACGCGCACGCACGCGCAAACGCGCTCACGATAGCGCCCACCGTTCCGCACCGATACATCGAGGAGCGCCACTGCAACTTTTCGAACACGTGAAGATTACAGGGAGAGGAAAAAATGCTCCATCGAGCTTCATCTGGGTCAATAGGTTGATAACTATCAAGCCTCGTGTGAGTGACATTACAGACTTTAAATAAAGAGCGAGGGGATGCAGCGGGGGGGGGGGGGCGGGGGGCGGCGAGGGGGAAGGAAATAATGGGGGAAAGCAATTTCCCAATCTGTGTATGTTGCATGTTGAACTTCTTTCGCACCGTACGTAGCCAACCATGCTAATCCGAGGTGCGGGGGAGGGACAAAAAACTAAACACAAAAAAGCGGTTCTAAATCAATGAGCTTACCATCTTGATCTAAAAGTGCGTAGCTCCAGTGGCTTCCTAACATCGGAAGCAAGAGCGTTCCAGACGGCTGCAGAAGCGCATCTGAAAGCGCGCGATGCGGTGAGACCGTCTTTGTTCGATGGCCGGCCAGAAGCCGCCGCTGCGAGGACGACCGGAGTTCACGTGATTTGGTTTATGCTCCCAAGTATGTGAGAAAGTGTAACATTAATCCAGAAAAATCTGCACATCAAAATCATTCCGGCCTCCCATCGCCAACTCCATTCCGGCCGCCCCCCCCCTTCTCCCATAGGCCTCTGTCCTTTAAACCCCCGTATTCCTCTGACCCCACCTCTCACCCCTGAGCGATTCCCGTTGTTGAGCACAACTCAAAGCAAACAAGGCCGGCCGGAAAAAGCGTATGCTCGCCTACGGAGAAAAGACAAAAAAACAAACAGGGCTTGCGATCAACCGCTGATGGGTGAAACGCGCTCGGACGGGAGGATTACAGGCCAAACCGCGGCGAGACATTGTCTGGACCGTGGGCCCCCCCCCCCCACCCCGCCCCATAGCTCATCCCATGCCCTGGCCACGCAGAGCCCGGACTGGGCCAGGGCTGGGATGGGAATAGAGAAGGGAGGAGGGGCGCACGAGGTGGTGGAACGGCGCTGCTCGTAACATAACATATATATATACAAAAACACAAGTAAGGAGATTTTGCGAAGCCCCCGTTGAATGCCCTACGAGTGAGCTAATTGCGAGCGAATTTTTCTTTTTGCTCTCGGACGAACGGACTTGTTTGGATTACGGACGGATGTGAGTGGATTGTGGGGTGGTGGGAGGCGGGTTGGGGGGGATGGAGATTGGAGGGGAGAGATGAGAGGATGCAGTGGTGGGGTGATGTACTGAAAGTGTACAAAGCCGGGCGCGGAAGAGCACCCGGACACCGAGGAGGGGGCTGTGTATACAGCGGTGAAGCAAATAAAAGGGGGGGGGGTGTGGTGGGTGGAGGGGGGTGCGGGCGGTGAGCGGTGGCGGAGCGGTTAGCGCGCTGCGCTGCGAACCCGGCGGGCCGGCTTCTATTCCCGCTTACGGCCGACGGCAGTGACGATTTATCTGAACCGGTCCTGGACCTCCGCTAGGTAGACTCAGCCTCAAATGAGTACCTGGTGCGGTGTGTAAATATCGCAACGAGGAGGACATAGGCGGTCAGGCGTGGTGCTGGCCACCCACCCCCTCATGTGCCGTGCCGGCCTTCATAGGTGTTCGCTAACAGCACTCGCCCCAACAGCCTGTTAAGGCTACACGGGGGATATTTGTCTTTGTCTGCGGGCGGGAAGGTAGTGGGGGGGGCAGTGGTATGGATGAAATGGAGGAAATACGGGAGAGGAGCTTTCGGATTTCAAAAAGCTTCGTCCTCTGAGCATATTGGATTCCAGCGCCGGCTCACAGCTGCCCAAATGGCCTGGAAATATTTGCTTGGAGTTGTAGATTTGCTCACGCGAATTGCAAAGTGTTTGTTTGTTAGACGCCTGACGGCAAAAATCCAGGAGAGAAAGATAACATCGACGCTTCTGTATGATCACAACGTCGTGGTCGTTGCTATTAGGATACAAAGCTGAGAAGGAAAAACTGTGGCGTGTTGCACTTGGTGTCTTTCGTCCTGGCTCACAAAAAATATAACAATATCAGAATTATTATTCACCCAATCATTTGCAATTAATTGTTATACCATAAAAAACACGCCAAAAATTTAGCTTCGAAATTCTAAAGGGCACTTTCGTGTAACTTTAAAACAATTTGCGGAATACAGCACTGAGTGGAAAATAAGAATATTCTACAAACAAATATAAAGACCACCCCCTCCCAACCATTATCATGAAAACTAAACAGAAGTTGTGCGCGTACTCTGCTACGAACAACTGCTACCGGAATTCAGTTCCCTGCGCACGGCTAGACCATTTGAGCCGGTGCTAGGCTGTATACACACTTCACCCACCCGCGTTGACCAGTGCGGTGAAGTATGGCCAACCACCCCCCCCCCTCTACCCCTACCAAGACCGACACGGCATGGACAGGCCTTCATGCTGTAGTGATTGGACAAAGGACTCTAAATTATTATTATAATTATTAATAATAATGATGACTAACATCACACCGCGTTGTAATGTAACCTTAGCAAATGTGCAATGTTGCAAGTAAATTTTTTTTTGTGCAGCAATGTCGTGAATTCATTTGCATGACTCGAGGCCGTGCGGGCCCTTCGGCTTCGAGCGAGAAGCGGGCGACTCATCTGCGCGTGTCACACTTCTTCACGTCGTCGTCGACGGAGGAGAGGGAGGGAGGGAGGCAGCGGACGCCGAGCTGAGAGCGTTTGTGTGTGCGTGTGTGTGTGTGTTTTTGTGTTGTTGCCCTGTCCTAAAAGCAGCAGCAGCAGCAGCGGCGGTAGTAGTAGCGGCGGCAACAGCGGCAGCAGCAGCCTCTATCTTATCAGCTGCGTCCCCGTGGTCAACGACAGCTGCGCCTCATGATAGCACGCATCTCACCCCCGCAATTTAAAACAAAAAAAAACCCAACAACAAAAAATCGTAACGCCCCCCCCCCCCCGAAAAAAACCAATGCTTCGTTAAACAAACAAAAGGCATTGGGCGGGGGGGGGGTTGGTGGGAGGCTGTATTGGTGCAGTGGGGGGGAATGAGATTGTTGTAGGGATGGTGACGGTTATGATGATGACCACGACGACGACGACGATGATGGAGAGAAGGGAATTGGCTTGGGTCGACCTACAGATTTTAGCCCGCCCAGCCCAGCCCCGCGGGCACAAGCCGTGCTCCCCAAACGTCGCTCTGTCCACGGATTTCGCCGCGGTTGATTCCTTCATCCGTGACCGATGGCCGATATTCGCCGGTGATCACTGTCCTAACCCAAGGCCCATAATTTCTGCCACTCCCCAGGCACCAACAATCAGTAGTGCCCCCCACCCCACCTAACCTCCCTTCCTTTCCGCCCCCCCCTACCCCCCAGAGACCTCTGCCCCTTGTTTCTTGCACGTCTTCCCATGATTAAAAATTTCCCCATCGTTCAGCAAGCATTGTCAAAGGGCGCATTAAGTCGTCACGGGTGACATCTCAATCTGACGGACGCGGCCGGTTGCTCCAACAAAAGAGCCGATTGTTTGCCGTTATGCGCTGAGCCAGCTCTAAAGGAGCAACACACACACACACACACGCGCGCTCACACACGCACGCACACACACACACGCGCGCTTACGCGTGTGTGTGCGTGCGTGTGTGTGCGCGTGTGTGTGTGCATGCACGCGCGCGCACACACACACACACTCTAGCGGTAATCTACTGTACGTCCGCCTAATCTATTCAAACACAACCGTACACAATATTCGGTGCAAGTCCACAGATACAAACACTAAGAGCGGTTGGCGATCGTGAAGCTGATTGTCCTTTTTCTGTTTGGTACGCGCCTTGACGTCGCTCGGCGTTTGCCACCAAAAAAAAACCACACAAGGTGGCAATTAGCTCCGCGACGAGTGTAAATGTTGCTTAAAAGATGCAGGTGATGCTGCTGCTGCTGCTGTTGCGTTGGCAATGATGCACAAGCACAAATGACAACATCGGCGACATCTAAAGAACTCAACACGTTCGTCAATAACCCAGCGTGGCCTTAAAAGGAAAAATAGATAATAGGAGACGTTTCAGGCACGCACGCAGAGAGGCTAGAGAGACAGAGTTAACGAGAGTCGTTGCGCTTTACACCATGGTGCTTGATGAGAATTAAATTAATTTAAACAAAAAATAAATCCTTCCATGTTTTATCATCAATGCGCAATGTGTCGACCCAACTTGTGTGGCTAATTCTCTGAGCCCACTTACCGTTAATTTAATTTTTGTTTCCAAGAATACAATATTAAGATCACACAATGCCAGTTGAATGATAGCAGAGATCGCAGCTGAATTAATTAAATGGATAGCTTACAGATATTTAAATGGTCAATTCGAGTTTTCCGTTAAAAAAATCGCATACGTGATAAACATCACACAGGTACTGAAAATCACTACATCGTCAACGATGATAATAACAATACTAAAATAAGATTTGTTATCCCAAATACCAATAGCAATCTACGTCTACAAACGGTTACAAGTCTCTGATACTATTTTTTCTATTTTACCAGGTAAGGCCCACTGGGCCCTATAACCTTTTTTCACAGGCGACCTGGCGATCATAAATGATAGCTCAACGAAGCGGATTATCATCATCATCATCACGTGGACATTTACAGCGGCCAAACACTCCAAACGCGTGACGTTGCTTCTAAGTGTGGAGAGAAAACCCCCAGAGGAGCCAGAGAAAAATCCACGCTACGGCGGGGAAAGAGACACGCAAATTCCAAATATACAGGCGTCAGGATCGGGATCGAACCCACTATTAGGTGCGCTCGTGCCCGATCTGTTACCACATGCAGAGTGAATGTAAATTATTGACCTTTTACAAAGTACCCCCGTTCACGTCCTCTGTCAGTGCTCACGTAATGAATGTAAAGCCCCTCACTAAGCCTCAGACTGCCCTCTCTGCAGTCTCGAAAGTGCGAACGCGTGCGCGCTCGCTCGCTCGCTCGCTCGCCCCCATTCGCTCGCTCCCTCGCTCGCGATCGCGATCACGAGGGGTCCCGGCTGCGTTGGCAAATTGCGGAGCTCCGGAACAACTAAGTTGGCCCAAAATCTGCTGCTTTTTATTTCTCCTCTTTTCTAAAGAGGAGGAATAATGGTTGTGCTGAGATGGTTCGCGCGAGCGCGAACCGTGATTGCTGACGCAGCGCGCGC
>CM025636.2:9141703-9151735 GCA_014621495.2 Entosphenus tridentatus
GCCTTCCTAGCCAAGGCACATTATGAGTGGCCAGCTAGCCCCATCCAAGCTAGTTGCAATTTCGTCATTTCGCCCAACCCCACGGCATCTCCTTGCAATTACAACTCGCAAACAAGGGTCAGTCTGGGTTGGGTTCACCGTGCTCCGTCATTGCCGTCGTACGCCTGTTCACGCGCCGGCACACAATGACACCACGGCACGGCGAATCTGCATATATTATCAGAGTTATGTTTTTTGTTTGCATTATGGCTGCAGGTATTGTGGTCTATGCAAACATGACTCCTTGTAAAAAAAAGGTGTCAGTTTTGTTGCCATATAGAAGGGTAAAAAACCAATTATCATATTTTTTACTGGCAAATGAAGTTCCAATGGTGGTGAATCTGCCGTCCACAAATCGTTGCTCCCGCATCTCGACGCGCGACCCGAACAAGATCGACAACAGCCACCGACAGCGCGCGCGCGCACCGCTCGAGTCGACGACGAACACAAATAAAAAGCGCCGCAATTTCATAACCGCGGGCTGCGGAGCGCTCTCGATGTCCGCAGCCGCAGGGAGCCAAACAGGCAGCGTAGCGCCCAGGCAGTAGGCACCGAGGCAGCACGGACGGTGGCACCACACGGTGGGGTCACTCGAAATCCGCAAATTCGAATAACCGCTCTGCGCGCGCGCCCCGTGCCTCGCGCGGTGCGGCCGAAAAAGCGCGCACACAAATAGCGCAGCGCCATGAAGAGCGACTGAGCTAGGAGGAGGAGGGAGGGAGGGTGGGTGGGTGCGGGGGAACGACGGCTCTGGACAATGGGAGAGAATGCCCGTGGCAGCAGCAGCAGCAGCAGAACTTGAGCGTCTGGGACCCCCCCCCCTGCCCGAGACCGCACGCACCACCCCACCCCACCCACAACCACCACCCCCGCTATGGTTCTAAATTTAGCGCGCGGCGCTATATTTACTTGTGGCGCGAGCACGCGTGTGCCACAAGCTGCGAACACGGCGAGAGATGTGGCCTTGCGGGGGGGGGGGGGCACCATCTAGGCCGCAAATGTTTCCCAACAGCGCGGTCGCTCGGCGGGACCCCCACCTCACCCCGCTCCCAAACCTCAGGCTCGCAAGTCCCACTCACTCACCCGCTCACTCACTCACTCACCCACTCACCCATTCACTCACCCACTCACTCACTCACCCACTCACCCACCCGCTCACCCACCCACTCACTCACCCACTCACTCACTCACCCAGCCGCACACTCACCCACTCACTCACCCACCCGCTCACCCACTCACTCACTCACTCACCCAGCCGCACACTCACCCATTCACTCACCCACCCGCTCACCGACTCACTCACTCACTCACCCACCCGCTCACCCACTCACTCACTCACTCACCCAGCCGCACACTCACCCATTCACTCACCCACCCGCTCACCGACTCACTCACTCACTCACCCACCCGCTCACCCACTCACTCACTCACTCACCCAGCCGCACACTCACCCATTCACTCACCCACCCGCTCACCGACTCACTCACTCACTCACCCACCCGCTCACTCACTCACTCACTCACCCACCGGCTCACCCACTCACCCAGCCGCACACTCACCCACTCACTCACTCACTCACCCACCCGCTCACCCACCCACTCACCCACCCACTCACTCACCCACTCACTCACTCACTCACCCAGCCGCACACTCACCCACTCACTCACTCACCCGCTCACCCACTCACTCACTCACCCAGCCGCACACTCACCCATTCACTCACCCACCCGCTCACCGACTCACTCACTCACTCACCCACCCGCTCACTCACTCACTTACTCACCCACCGGCTCACCCACTCACTCACCCAGCCGCACACTCACCCACTCACCCACTCACTCACTCACCCACCGGCTCACCCACTCACTCACCCACTCACCCAGCCGCACACTCACCCACCCTCTCACTAAGCCACCCACTCACTCACCCACCCACTCACACACCCACCCTCCCACACACTCACCAATCCACTCACACAGTCACTCACCAACGCACACACTCACCCACCCACTCACCCACCCACCCACACACTCACCAACCCACTCACACAGTCACTCACCCACCCACTCACCCACCCACCCACACACTCACCAACCCACTCACACAGCCACTCACCAACGCACACACTCACCCAACCATCCCCACCTCCAACCCCCCCGCTTCCTCCGCCACGCCGTGTCGTCCCCTCCTCCTGCTGCTGCCGCCGCCCCGCGTGTCATCGGCTGCCACTGTACACAGCATTTAAAGAGACTCAATTTAACGCTATAAAGATCGCCTTCAACGTGCTCCCCCTTTTGTGCACCGAGAGCGCTAAGCTACAATTGCCCCTTCGCCTGCCTCGCCCCTGCCTCTCTCCCCCTGCCCTCAATCTCCACATTCCGCGCTCTCCTGGAGCCGACGCGATAAGGGCCCCGTGGCTAAATAAATGGGACATTCGTCTTGGGCGGAGCTGAGCGACGGATGGCGGAGTTGGTGGTGGTGGGTGGGTGGGGGGAGGGAGGGAGGGAGGAGGGTGGCTATGCCGAGCACTTGTTTGGCCTCTCGAGAACCTTCAGCCATCGATTATTGCCCCCCACCCCGCCACCCCCCACCGCACGCTCACGGCGTCGCAGGCGCAGTATCTGCTACCTGCAAACGCGATTACGACAAGCGGGGAGTGCGCTGGGTGAGCTGTTAAGAGGCAGTGTCTGCACCCCCCCCACCCCCCGATCTCCCCCCCCCCGATCCCCCCCACCCCACTCCACCAGGCTTCCCCCATTCAATTCGACCGCTCTTCATGAAGAATTCGATTTCTCAGTGATTTCCAAACGTTCGTATTATGATTCCGTTCCATTATTGCGTGTGGCAGCAATGATGATCAGGCGCTAAAGGAAAATGCCTTGGTCTGATTTGCCACTGCGAGAGAGCTTCAGGAGAGAGAGAGAGTTCCTGTAGTTTTTTCTGTTCCCTCCTTTGAAGGAGCGTATACTACAGTGGTTAATGATCATGATGAAAGGAATAAGTACATTCCTTGCTGTACGTAAGTTTAACTTCTTTCGCACCGTACGTAGCCAACCGTGTTAATCGGAGGTGCGGGGAAGGACAACAAACTAAACACAAAAAGCAGCTCTAAAGAAATGTGTTTTCAATCTGGATGATTTAGAAGTGCATAGCTACAGTGACTTCCTAATATCGGAAGGAAGAGCATTCCAGACGGCCGCAGAAGCGCATCTGAAAACGCGTGATGCGGCATCGTCTTTATTCAATGGCTAGCCAGTGAACGACTGTGTGTGTGTGTTAGAAATTAATATCTATTTTTTTTGTGTTAGAAGTGGAACAAGGAATGTCCCACATGAGGTCACGAATGTCAATATTCTGACCCTACCATCTTTAATCTGCATCGAAGACGCTGCTTGGTAACTCCTACTGAAACACATGTGAGTGCCAAGAATTTAAGTCATTCGTGACTGAAACTCGAGAAAGCCACTTATTGGAAAGATTTAATTAAAATTTGAGAAATGCTATTGTAATTTTTGCGGTAAAAAATGCCATTTTTAAAACGCCATATGTGGGTTCCTCTCACTCGTGCCATGCATAACTTGGTTATTTTGGATTGCTTACTAGACATACATTATACGCAGTTGTCCTTAATGATTGTTTTTCTCGTGTGCCATCATTGATGAGACACGTTTAGAAAATGTCTCAGCTTCTGTTCCATGTAACCGCGGCATAAACCCTTCCTTCTCATGCAACAAGCCCAGCCGTGTCGGCCCGGCTCGCTATTGTACAACAGCTTCTGAGCTCAGTGGGCCTTACCCGAAATAAACCGACTGACCGACCGACCGACTGACTGCACATGATTGTAATTGTTGGGTTCGGTTAGCAGCCAACTTGCTCATCGCCGAGCTGCTCCTCGTGGTGTCGAAACATCCGACTCCTTCGTACCTCCCCCGATAATTGCTGCGGCGAACGACGCAAAGAATGCCGCGAAACACCGGGGGGTCGTCATCACTGGGGGCCGGGAAGCAGGGAGCAGTGGCGTAGTGGTTAGCGCCCTCCGTTGCAAGCCCCGTCGCGCCGGAGTTCGATTGCCAACCGTGGCTAAGATCGGCGACTGGTGACACCTGATCCAGGAACCGGATTGGATGCCAGAATTATTATGCTGGAGGAATCTGATGAGCTGTTAAGCTCTTGTTCTTAGGGTTTTTTCGGTAAAGTCACGTAGGTAAAAAATTTAAATGTATTTAAAAATGTAAATGTATTTAATTTTTTTTACCTACGTGACTTAACCGAAAAAACCTAAGAATATGAATCCTTGCAGTCACGAAAGCTTCAAATCTAGAATGTAAAGCTCTTGTTCACAGATATCAGTAGGAGCGAATATGAACGTTAACACCAACGAACAATACAAATATTATGACACACAAATCACCCAAAAACATACGAATAAAAAATAAACCATTCCCCATCCTACCAGGCAAAACCGACTGAGGTACAAATGATAGCTCAACAAAGTGGCTTGATCACGTGTGAATTCATAGCGGCAATATAATCGAAATAATCTCAATTCGTGTCTGCTCCCACACTTTACTCGGACCATTTCCCAACCCCCCCACCACCCACCTCCCCACAAAGCGCCCAATTGCATGTACGAAGCCGCCCACGAACGCACGCCGATAACATCTCACTGTCGCCGATCGTCCGGCCGATCCCGGCACGGAGCGCAGAGAAGGAGGGGAGGGGAGGGTAGTGCGTGGTGCGTTGCGTGACTTTTGATGTCTGCTCGCCAGCACAGAATCGTCGGGGAGCACGTGAATCGATTGGGGTAGAGGATGTAAGAGGAGGCGGGCTGCGGAGGGAAGTGGCTGAGTCCTCTATAAAGTCGCAGAGCGCGGCCCCCCTCTCCTCCGAGCCACCTGTGTTATTCCCCCCCCCCCTTGCACTTTCCAGTAAAGTCCCACAGCTTCCAGATGTTGATAAAAAAACGCCCCACGGCCACTGTTCTAATATGTACGGTATCGCGCCGCGCACTGTTGTGTAGCCTGATTAATATGACCGCTTGCCGCAAGCTTGAAATTGATATCCAGAGCCGGTGTGTGTGTGGGAAGCACAGCGGTGCAGCGGGAAGCGAAAAATTAGCTAGTAAACACGACTTAGCCAGGTTCGATGCCTGGTCAGTGGCTAACGGAGGCGCGGTGTGTGTGGTAGGGAGGGGGGGGGTGAAACATCGACACTGGGCAGACAGCGAGCAAGATGGGCACGTGCCATGCACACGCTGCCCTCAATAGAGGCTCGCTAACATTACTCACCCCAATAGTTTAAAAGGCTCCACGGGAGGATCTTTGTCTCCGTGTGGCGCTGCAGGAGTTAGCGAACTACGCTACGATTCACGCGACGACTTCAGTCGCAGGTACTGTCTGAACCTATACTGGGCCTTCCCCCTATGGTCAAAGTCAGTTTTAGTTATTAGGTATAGCCCTGTGAGCCATGCGGCTCTTGAATCGGTTGCAACCGCAACAAACAAAAATACGAACAAGGAATATCTTAAAGTGACTACGCGCAACAGAAACAATTCAGGAAAAAACAGCAAAGTCTTCCAAAAAAAGCACCGTATATCAACGCTGCCAATCTAAAATGCTCGCTAACACGACACTGCGAGGCTATACCAGCAGTCTCCAAGGCGATATCGGAGCATCTTCGTCTGGTGCGCTGTGCGCGGTGCGATCTGCTCAAGTGAGAACTCGACGTACACAAGCGCGTCCGTCGCCTTGCGTGAGCCTGGCGGATTGCTCCGTCTTTGTGGAACCAATGGGAAACGGGGAGGAGGAGGAGACAGACGGAGTGATGAGACGAATTCACACGGAGCCCTGCCAAGGTGTGAATTTCACCCGCTAAAGTTTAACACTGAGCATTTACCATTCAGACTCTGTCTTCTCGACAGACCTGTTCTACACCTGAGGACGGCTGCTTACGTTGTGGCCGAAACGTCGTGAGAATTATTTTATTATGTTTTATTTTTATTATGTTATTATTTCCATTCTACGTGACTTTACCGAAAGAACCAAGAAGACATTTACCTACTGAGCCGTCGTAAGTTCAATTATTGTGGAGTATGGTGAAAAGCCCACACACGACCTGCACCGGTCCTGCCTCCCCCCCCACTTCCCTCGCCACCACCCGCTCTTCAACCTGCGCTGACCTGCATGGTTAATTAGGGTTAAACAGAAACCCATCAAAACCAATGCGTGATAGGGAGACCTTTAACCAGAAGTGGATTGTTCAAGGGCGATAAATTATGATTGTTGCTAGCATAATTTTCAAATTAAAATCCAGACGGGGTTCAACTTGAACCTTTGACAAACGTTGTTCAACAACTGCCAGGGTATTAATTTTCAACAAATGAAAGTGAATTATTAATTTAAAAAAAACCCCACACAATCAGAATAACAGCAATAATAAAATAAATATTTTTCGATTTAAAACTTTCGTGACTGCAGGGATTCATCTTCTTGGTTCTTTCGGTAAAGTCACGTAGAAGGGTAGTAATAAAATAATAAAAAATAAAACATAATAAAATAAATAATTGCGCATCAGCATAATCGGTGGCCGAGGCGTTTCACTGCTTGTGAACGTCGCGGAACAAACAGCTGGCTCCGTTCGCTAATGCAACGCGCTGTTTTCACCAGATTGTGTCTGTTTGTTCTGATAACTGCCGAGGGTCCCTTTCCTTTTAGAAAAGAGGACTTCTGGGAAGGCGTGGAATCTTGTGCCCGCTGACCGTCCCCTTGCGCAAGTGGCTCGCGCGTCGCTCCAAGTCCCACCGCGAAGAGCTCCGGAGAAAATGGAGCTGGCAAATGCGATTTTGAGAATCTGGACCGGTAAAATGGCCAAATCCCCAACATTTGAAATAGACCCACTTGGCGGTTATTTTTTTTCCCTCTAAAACGAGCATTGAACAATCACATTTAATTTGACGTTTCCCCACTTGTGGCCACCAGTGGCCACCAGGGGCTGCTGGTTTTGAATAAATAAATAAATAAAGGTCGGGCGACCAAGCCGACTAAAACCTGTCCAGTTGGCGAGCTTCAAAACCACCGAATGGCATGCCCAAATATAGAAATATGGGGGAGCTTTGTAAATTAAGCAGAAGTAGCAACGCGTAATGTTACGATGTCACTTGTTAATGCCAGTCCACCAAACGTGTACAATTGATAGAAAAATAAACTCAACACATTTGTCAACAGCAATGCCGTTAAAGAATAATGTAACAACTGATGACGTTTCATAGCACATAGGCCCAAGCGGATATTAAGAGTGAGTCGGAGGCTGCACTGAACGGCACGGGGCCCTGACGAGACTTACATTTTAAATTGGCACTTTAATCGTGATCAAATAGTAGCTACTGAGAACCAGACAAACCCCTTCAATAATCAACAGTGTTCCTAATAAATAAACACATTTTTACTTCATCAAATAATAATAATAATATTTGCTGGCACCATGCATTGTGTGTGAAGGTGTGTTCTAATGATGACACACAAGACACGAACTGCTCTGCTTTTCTGTAGAACTGCGTCGTGTGTCTAGTTTGGTGTCCTTCCCTCGCACCTCCGATTGACACGGTTGTCCATTACGGTGCGAAAGAAGTTCAACATACACGCACACACGCACATACGTGCACCAGTGCTATTTTAAATCACAAAGGCTCACCAAATACACCCAAAATGACCCATCAATAACAACAACAATAATAATAATTTGCGACCACTTTGTCCACTTTGTTGGATGAACTCCTCTGCCTGTGCCGGGTCGAGGTTTTTTTTTTAGGTTTTTTCGGTAAAGTCACGTAGGTAAAAATAAATATTAAAAACAATATAAATAATAATAGAAATAAAAATTATAGATCACGACGTTTCGGAGGCAACACAAGTCTCCGTCATCAGGTGGGACCGTCACGCTAAATTTACTCTATCAAGTGAGGCAAAATTCCAAGAGACGAGCTCTTAAATACGAGTCTTAACTTGTATTTCTATTATTATCTCAATTATTTTATTATTTATTATTTATTTTTACCTACGTGACTTTACCGAAAAAACTTAAGAGTATGAATCCTTGCAGTCACGAAAGCTTAAAATCTAGAATTAAACTTTCACCACTCTGGCCCGTGTGGGTTGGTGACGTGGCAGGCACCCACCCCTGGTTCAAATATCACTCGCCACTCTCCGTTGGCCAAACAGTCACTACTTATCATGGCAAACGATTGTTATGATTCAAATTCTGCATTATCGGCGATGAATCGCGTTGAAAATGAAAAAAAGAAAAATTGTGGGCTTTAATTATGATTCATAATTTATTATCATATCAACTGTGTGGCGATAATGGCCTGCCTGGTGTTTAGCGAAGCTCAGAGGCTTCTTTCTCGGAAAAATAAGCTAGCAGCGGACAAACGCAGCTTCTAGAAGCTCTCGTGGACATCACAGCAGATGCTACAGGTGCCTACAAACACATCGCTATCACTCCCTTCCCTCTGCCAGCTCCCGCAACTGTCGCGCAGTAGATAACAAGCTGGGCGCCATGTTGGCGAGATGTCAACTACCTCGCCATGTAAACAGGAGCGTATGGGTTCGATCCCGACCCTGACGCCTGCTGTATATTTTCAGTTTACATGTTCTCCCTCTTTCTCTCTCTTTTTCTCTCCGTGGCCATGTGGATTTTTCTCCGGGTCCTCCGGTTATGCCCTCCACATTTAGAATTAAAATGCGTTTCGATCATTGGGCTGCTATAAATTCCCACGTGATAAGCCACTTCATTGAGCTATCATTTGTGGCCAGATCGCTTCTGAAAAAGAGCTACATAGCTCAATGAGCCTTACCTGGTAAAACAAAAAAAGTTTAGTTTAAATATATTTCCTGTTTCTGTCTATTATCAATCCACCAATGGATGGAGACCTCCCCCGGCCGTCCCACTCGTGGGACGTTTTGACCACACCTCATGACGCTCATCAATGTGGGTCCGTTGGAAGGCTGCAGCCAGGAATCAAACTGGGGCCACGGGGTTGACGGCGCAGCGCGTCAATCACCCATGCTACCGCAGCGCCCACGGACTGCAGCATTAATCCCGTGCCCCTTTATTATATTTGGATAACGTTAAAACTGCAACAAATATCTGTAGACATTGGCTTCGCCCCGTTCTTGCTCAGGATTTCAACGCTCCGATAACACGACCCAACCTTTGCTCTGGGGCAAAGGTTGGGATTAGAGTTGCAAAGAACCCCTGACGATCTCCCGCCTCAGTGGGAAATGCTCGATGCGTGCGGCACTTTTCAGCGTCTTCCCCCCCTGGCACGCGTGGGGGTTTCTCCCTTGGGTGCTCCTGGTCTGGCCTTTTCATCCCGCATATCCAGCCATCCCATCAGTGGCACTGGCCAAAAACATCCTTAGTGCAGGACCATCCTAATAATGTGTAAAGGAGATTCGGTGAAGCTTTTGTGGATATATCAAAAAAGAAAACTGAAGAGCATGAGTGTGTTTACATCGCAGCAGAAGATGGAAATATAAACGCAACCTTGGGAGTGTGCCCAGCTGTTCCTATATCTGAAGTATGTGCGCTTATATCCGAAGTTGCCCTTTGCCTTCCCCTCCACCAGTGCAATGTCAGCATGAGTCGCATATATCAGAACTGTGCTCATATGGGTTGTGTTAAAAGAAAATCATATTTTTACGTGGAGGGACAGGCGCGTGAAGGAGGCCCTTTGCCTGCTTGCTTAATTTTGCTCCTTGAATTCTCCACAACGAGGCTAACGGCTGTTGCTGCGTCGCGCATTGCATTGGTTCGCGTCGAACGAGGGACCCACATCGAAGCAGAGAGCGCTCCTTGCCAACAAGCATCGGGCAGTTCTCACCGAGCGTGGCTTCAAGCGAGCCCGACTCTGAGTGTCGACACCGGTCCGGGAGCTTTGGCTTCCGTTGAACCAATTCTGCTGAAACTTTGCCCTCCCGGTAGGTGGGCCGTGTG
>CM025636.2:9168667-9200991 GCA_014621495.2 Entosphenus tridentatus
AAAATTAATAAGTTCTCACTCAAGAGTAATTAATAGATGCTCACGCAGAGTAATTAATAGGTGATCACTCCCGTGACTTTCCTTCTATGCTGGTTAAGCCACTCAACGAAGGAACCTCCTTCTGACGAAGTGTAGTCAGTGGACGTTTGCCTGGTCGGATGGAGACGTGGTCTCGTTTATAATTTGAGTGTTTTTGTACGATCTGCTTGCCTTTACCGGACTTTGCATGACGATCGTGTTTTTGGAGCTGTTTCTTGGGCATCTGTGAGAAAAATAGCTTTATAGCTCATTGGATTCCTCCCCCAAGTCGAAATTAATATTCTGATTTTGAATCACGGAATTTCTCGTTGAAAAAGAACCGCCTAGGTAAAGTCATACAATCAAGAATAAAATAAACACTCACCTGTATCAACAACACTCATAGCAAAACGCGCATATAAAACAGGCCAACGTTTAAGGCAATGGTCCTCCTTCAGAGTGACTACGAAATACACAACTACAGTGTTGCCGTCTATATTAATCAGTTTTATACACGTACGGTACTGATTAGCACGGTTGGCTATGTACGGTGCGAAAGAAGTTAAACATACGTAAGCATAGGTAGATATGGTGGTGAGTGACTGATGTAAATTCGAAATGATGTTCGAGAGGGTCTAGAAGCAAGACATTCGCGTATAAATGTCGTGGTGGAACGTTCACGCACAGCGGGGGAAAGAATGAAAACCAACATTTTCCACACTGGGACCCCACACAACTTTGCGGGGCCGGGTTTTTGGTTGATTTTTTTCTCTCAAAAGGGCAGGGTCAAAGCCAACTTTCCACATTAAAACGATCGTGATAACCACTCGAGCATATACGGAGCCACATTCTCCGTGAACCGAGTAACTTGCCTCCCGGGTTAACAGTCGTAGGCGGTCATCACCGTCTTCTCCCGATTATAAGACGCACCCCACCCACCCCCAGACTTGTGCCCGGTTTTAATAAAGGTGCGTAAATCGGGTCGCGCGCACGCAGACACACACGGGAAGACAAAGGTCCCCCCTATAGCCTTAACAGACTGTTGGGGGCAAGTGCTGTTAGCGAGCACCTATGAAGGCCGGAACGGCACACGATGGGGGTGGGCGGCCGGCACCACGCCCGGCCGCCTTTATCTCCCTAGTAGCAATGCTTAACACGCCGGGGCCAGGTGCTCATTTAAGGCTGAGTACACCTAGGGGAGGCCCAAGCTCGGCGCCAGATTATTCGTCGACGAAATTGCTCGTGAGCGGGGAATCTCACCTCGGGCGAGCCCTGCCCGTTGCGCAGTGCGCTCACTGCTGCGCCACCGCTCCCCTGCCGTAAAAAAAGTGTGTCTTATAATCCGTGTAAATACCGTCGTAGATTGTTGATACGTTCGCTGCGACGGGGTTTGTGGCCACAATTAATATATTCAGCATCCATGGCCAGGCCGTGACCCCCTCTGTCGATTGATAACAAACACCAAAACGTGGCGTGTTTTGTGAAACTCGGCACCGCAGCGGTAATGAGAAACATGAATTCGAGAAATTTCTTCCAACTGAGCGAATTACCAATTCAACAGCCAGTTCAAATCGGCAGTTCGACACGTGGGGCAATGACGGTGATGTCATCTCGACACGCACAGCATGCTTGCGACGCCTGTCCCGTGTTTCTGTTTCACGTTCGAAATAAGTAAAAAACAATCTTTCCACACCGCCAACTTGCATTGATAATGGCTGTGTCGGGTGGAGGAAGGGGTACACGACACACACGTTGGCGTTGCTGAACATCTTCTTGTTGCGTAAGTTTAAGTGAGGCTTTAAACAAGATCCACTCCTCCGCCGGGTCGATGCATTGTCGAGATTCGATTCAAGAATCGATTATTATTATGATTATAATTTAAAGTTCTTCTCGTTTTTCACGACCCGTTTGTATTGTTTGTTTTGCCCTTCCTGATGCACTTTTTTGTTGTTGTTTTGCTCACTCCACTCGTGCTACAACTTCATAAATCGGACTTAAGAGTATTCTTATTCCGCGTAAGCAGTGCCGGATTATCCTAGTAGCAAAAGTAGCTACATATGTAGCCACGGGCCCTGCACTTTCAAGGGCCCCTCGCTAAATGCTTTCAAGCTATCAATTCCGGTTCAGTGATTCTGCACTTGCCCAATTACTATAGTACTATACTGCTTTCAACTTTTATGAACGACTGGGTGTTTAAGGTTAGCGATTTGTCGTATTATCCGGCTGTACAGCAAATTAAAAAATGCAATTGCTCTACTATGCAAGTTAAAAATGTACGTGTTTTAATATTTGTGGTGTTTTAACTTAGGGCCCCTTTATAACACATGCTACAGGCCCCCGCACTAACTTCATCCCGCACTGCGTGCAAGTCCAAAGGCGTCGACTATTGCGAGCCTTAACAATCGATAGCAAATTCATCAATGCATTGTTACGCCCCGCCCCCCCCCCAACGACTAACCAACAATATTATTGCGAAATTCCCAGCCTCTTGAGTGGGGAAGAAAGGAGGCTTCTAGCCAGTGATTGTCCGTGAAGCTTCCCGACTGTTGCCGGAGCGTTCGTCGTTTGTGGACTTCAAGTGTGTCCCGTTAAGGCAACGCGCGCTGCAATAGGGCAAAATGAACCGGCGACAAGGATCAATTGGAAAACATGTTAATGTTTTAGGCCCATGTATGGAGTCATTGGGCGTGGCTTTGCCCATATAAGGAATGCTGGAACGGGAATCTACGTACCAGTAAAACCTTGGATTGCGAGTAACTTGGTCTGCGAGTGTTTTGCAAGACGAGCAACATTTTAAAACAAATATTAATTTGATAAACGAGCGAGGTCTTGCAATACGAGTAGTACGTGTATACGCTTTGTCTGCCGAGCGTCACGTGATCACAACTGATATACGAGTGCTTTGGATTACAAACACGTTTCCGGAAATAATTATGCTCGCAATCCAAGGTTTCACTGTATTTTGAAACGATATAATGCTCGATTCAACGGTAATCGACCCGCTGTTGACGATACGAAGCTCGATCCATACTTGATCGTATGCTCGTGTTCGAGCATGGATAAAGTATGGATCGATCAGTGATATTTTAACATACATTTTAAAATGGTTAAAGTGATCCCTCTCACATGATTGCTGCATCTAAAGAGACGATTTGTAGATCAAAACGCCCCATATTAGGCCGCCCCTTGACGCCGATTGGCTTCCTTCCGCATTAATGTAACTTTTTCATGCATTGTCGCGGATTCGTTTTTTTTTCATCTGTTACAGCGCGCAAGTGTGCGCGCTCTGGGAGTGAAAACGTGCGGATCGCGTGCTGTAAGAAGTCGGAAAGGAGCGCTATGACGCGTTTTGAGAAAACCTGCGGAACTGCCGAGTCCCAGTGGTTATATTACAGTTTTAAGAACATTTTTGGGGAACTTCTGTAAGGAATGATCTTGGTCCTTTTTTAGTGTAAAAAAAATGGGCAACAACATCTGGGGCCACGTGTCAGCGGCGCAGTGGTTGCATGCAGTCAACCGCAACCCGCCTTCATTTGAGTTCGAATCCAGGCAACGGCGAGTGATGATGACATCCTGACACTGGCCCTGGCATTCCTCCACCCCACCCCACCCCACACCCTTCCCCTTCACCATCCCCCGTTGACCAGCATGGTGAAGTATGGTCAAACAACAACCATTAACCGACATGGCTTGGAGAGAGGCCTTCGTCCGATTAGCACGGTTGGCCTATGTACGGCGCGAAAGAAGTTCGGCATACCGACAGTGGACTAACACAAAGGCCGTGCATTGTTGGAATGCTGCAGCCCAACTATCCGTCGACTGTTGGATACATTTAAGTTAGAGAGCATCTATTGTGGCAGCAACGCCGTACCTGTTAGAAAGTGGCGGGCGGTGTGGCTAGTAACACGCACACCCGGACGAATTCGTCTTCCCAGAAACTGCCACGAGTTACGCAACTGCATTGGGTATTCGGTGGAGGCTAAGTTGACCTAGGGGAGACACGAGTCGGGTTCAAATGCGAATAACCAACGGAGCACGTGGCTCGGGCATCGAACCCAGGTGGCCAGAGTCGTAGCCGCTGATACGAAATAACACGTGGACATATTGCATAACATGAATTAAAGTGCATGTTTACAGCAGTTTATCCAGTACCTATGAGGAAGATTAATTACACGTAACTTGTATACCAAGTACCTATACGTAATCTACACAGTACTTGTGTATCGAGTACTTATACATAATACGAATTACACGAGAATCGTGTATCGGCTACCCACCTATACACAACATGAATTACACAGCGATTGTGTCTAATACCTACACAATATATGAATTATGCAATGCACTTGTATATCACGTACCTATACACAATACGAATTACACGGTACGTGTATCAAGTATCCATTCATAACCTACACAGTACGTGTGTGTCAGCTATCTACACACAACACGAATTACACAATACCTGCGTATAAATTACCTACCCCACACACAACACGAATTACACACAGTACTTGTGTGCATGAGACAGGCAGGGCCGTCCGAGTTCCGGTGTGAACTTCACTGTGCCCCCCACCGCAACGCCTTCAAACTAAACCGGAAATATTACATCTGATGACGCCGTCAGGTCGAAGCGCGCCCCCCCCGCCCCCCAAAGCGCGGGGCCCGGGGCGGTCGCTCCGATTGGCCGTGGTGTGTACCCTATGGACTGCTCTGCCAATATATAACACCGCGCTAATCGGAGGTTGCGGGGGGGGATGACAACAAAATAAACACGAATAGCGGTTCTAAATAAGAGTTTTTGATTTGAAAGTTAACAGCTCCAGTGGCTTTCCTGATATCGGAAGAGTGTTCCAGACGGCCGCGGAAGCGCATGACTGAACGCGCGCGATGACGGCTCACGTGGTCGAGACAATGACGGATCGGATGGCTAAAGGAGTGAGATTAAAAAAGGAAATGTGCACTCTCCGGTCGGATGTCCACCAAGGGGATGATGGAGCGAGCGCGAGTGTCCACCGTGTGACAACAGCAGCAGTAGCAACAACCGCGTTGATCTGGCAGATGGTGGAAAGCGTCGGTTATGGTGAAGATTGGTGGTGGTGGTGGCGGTGCTGCTGCTGACGGTGGCGTCAACGGCGTTTGGGCCGCGGTGACATCTTGAGCTTTTGCATTGTGAAAGCGAACGAGCGTTGTTGCGTAACGATGATTCTCGGACGTAGCGGCTTCGGGTACGCAGCCCTTTCCCCCCCCCCCCTCCCGACAAACGGCGCCCTCGGCAGAAGCCGGCAGTCGAGAAGGAACGCGGAGCACACAATGCGGCACTTGCCCATCAAGCGCCCGGTGGCGTTGTAACAACCACATCGTCAGCTCAGGGGGGCGAGCAGCAATCGGCCAGTTGGGGCACCCAATTTGAGTTGTCTCGCACGGTCGCACCTATGCTATGTTTGGCGGTGCCTCTTGCCTAACCACATCGTTACATACGTTTTTGTTGTTACTTTACAAAGGTGGGGGGGCCCTACTCGTAGCTTTGACTACCGGGGGGCAAGGCACCCGCTGTCCCATGCTCGTTACAATGCCGTTCAGCGCCCCTCGTTCAGGGTTTACAAAACTCCGGTCCTCTCAACCCACCCACCACCACCACCACGCTGCCTCGTTCCGCCTTCGCCAATTTACGCCCCATTCAAATACTGACTTAACTCGTCCCACGCCGCACGCGCCCGATCATTGTTCAACACGTTCCGCGTGACGCGCTGACCAATTAGCGCCGTCTGCGTCACGCACACGCGGGACACAAAGACAAACATCCCCCGTATAGCCTGAACAGACTGTTGGGGCAAGTGCCGTTCACGTGCACACACACGCGCGCACTGAGATATCGATGTTACATTTAACCGACTCTCTATTAACGCCAACGGCGTTAATTGCTCCGCGCGTCACGTGCCGCGTGTTTAACAATCATCCGGCGCGTGCAGCGTGGGACGGGTTTAATTTGCATTTGAAATGGGAGGCGAAAATTTGGTAAAGGCGGATGGACGTCGTGCGCTGGTGGGTCAGGAGGGACTGGAGTTGTTTGAGAAACCCCGAACTATACACAGCGTGACCAACTATGACTATCGGGCAATGTAATCACCTATAGTTTAACACGTAGGCTTTCGCGACCAATAGTATTCACAATAAAGGAGTTTTTGGGGGGGTTAGATCGCGTAAGTATAAATGTGTCGTAACTCTCCACCACCCGACACAGCCAGTAAGGTTATTCACGTAAACAAAACGCCAATTAGCAACCATCATCAGGTACGAATGAAGGAGAAAACAAACATAGCAAACTAGGAAATATAATGCGATACAACCCTAAGTTTGCGATGTTTGCTTTCTCATTCATTCGTACCTGTTGATGGTTGCTTGTGTTGCAATCGAAACGTCGTATTCTATTATTATTTAATTTCTTTTCTTTCCACGTGACTTTACCGAAAGAACCAAAGAGTAATTCCTGTAGTCACGAAAGCTTCGAATCTAGTTTGGTGATGTAATCTTGGATATGCAAAGCATGTTCTGATTGCTGTTATTAACAAATGCAAGGCTTAGCCGTTCGAGACGCCCAATCACGTGCATATATATAATAATGTTACAGATTCAAGAGAGCCTTTGAAGCCAAGCAGGTTCGAGCCTGGATAACTGCTTGGATGGGTGACAGCCACGCGCACGTGACAACACAGGTGCAATAGGATGTATGGGCAGTAGAGGTCAGTACAGAAACATCAGCTAAAGCTTACCTTAACCAACCCATAACAACAACTGGCGTGGTGAAGTATGGTCAAACAACCCCCAACGGCCACACCACGTATATAAGAGCTGTTGCAGAGCTGTGATACGGCGTTGTGGGAAGTGTGTCAAGCCCCATCGTTGTACGGTACACTGCGTCTATGCTACCGCGTCTATTGCACCCAGTTTTCACCTCGTCGCACTTAACCATCGTGGTGAAGTATGGTCAAATGACCCCCCCTCCTCCTATTAACGATACGTCGTGGCAAGACGCATCATCGAGCAGTGGAATGACGTAACGAGCTGTACACGTGCGGACTTGCATGCGATGCTTAATTTATCTCTCGACATTTTCCGGAGCACGTGCTCGGGGCAGGCTATGAGTAGGGGGGGGTTATCGGCGAAAGGCGGCACCACCACCACCACCACTAAGGGCACAACGAAACACGACTACCGTTGTATCCTAACCCTGTGTCCCTACAGCTCTACATGGCAAAATAAGGCGAGACGAATGATGGACGTGTCCTGTGAACATAATCCTCACGCTGTGGGTGTTGCAGACCATGCCGGCTGCAATCAAGCATTGCCCGTACAGGATGTGCATGGGTATGTACGTGAAACTTATTTCGCACCGTACATAGCCAACCGTGCTATTAAGGGGTGCGGGGGGAAGGACAACAAACTAAACACAAAAGTAAGTTCTAAAGAAAGTTTTTTTTCTCTCTCTCTCGCTAGATGATTTGAAAGTGCTCAGCTCAGAGTGGCTTCCAAATGTCTGCAGGAAGTGTTGTCCGTGCGTTGAACTTCTTTTGCGCCGTACGTCGAGCCAAGCGTGCTAACCCTTGCGGTGCGTTCCCGGCACGGGGTTGTGCGGGTGGAGTTCGTTCCGTTGCGGGAAGCACCGCGTGGCAACTCATCGCGTGAAGATGGATAGGCGCGGTCGGTCGAGAGGTGTAATTTTGAAATCTCTGCTCTCATCGCTTGGGAACTCTCTCGCCCCTCGGTCTTACCATGGACCCCCCCCCCCTGAACCCCCCCAATCACGGCAGGGGTAGTTCGTGCCACGAAAACAGTCCGAACTCTGAGCTCATTTGTTGAAACCCTCCCGAGCGGTCTCACTTTAGCGCAAAGAGCATTGTAACACCCCCCCCTCCCACCCCCCTCCCAGTAGAGACTTTAATTATAGACCTCTTCACTTCTACATATAGACGACACGCGCAGACGTACATAGAGAGAGGGGGGGGGGCGGAGGGTGGGGGAGGGAAAGATTCGCCGCGCAGAGCACGTCCGATCTGACGACAGCTATTGTTCGTCACGCGTCCCCAACTCGTGTGCAAGTCCACCGCTGGTGTGTGCGTGTGTGTGTGTGGGTCAGTGGCGGTGCGCTGTGCGCGTGTGTGTGTGTGGGTCAGGGGCGGTGCGCTGTGCGTGTGTGTGTGTGGGTCAGTGGCGGTGCGCTGTGCGTGTGCGTTTTAAGTGGTGTGTGTGTGTGTTTTGTGCGCAGTGGGGAGCGGCAGTGGAGTGGTTAGCGCACGGCATCACGGCCGAGACTTACAACCAGTCCTGGGGATTCATATTCTTAGTTTTTTCGGTAAAGTCACGTAGGTAAACATTTAAAATTAATAAAAATAAAATAAAAATCACGACGTTTTGGAGGCAACACAAGCCTCCGTCTTCAGGTGATTTTTATTTTATTTTACTTGTATTAATTTTTATTTTAAATTTTTACCTACGTGACTTTACCGAAAAAGCCTAAGAATATGAATCCTTGCAGTCACGAAAGCTTCAAATCTAGGATCAGTCCTGGGGAGACAGCGGTGGCCAGGCGTGGTGTGGTGGCCACCCACCCACCCACCCCTCGTGTGCCGTGTCGGACTTCGGAGGTGCCCGCTGACAGTACTTGCCCCAAAAGTTTGTTAAAGGTTACACGTGGCATATTTGTCTTTGTGTAGATCATTCACATGTAAATCCCACGTGACAACCCACTGCTGTGTGAGGCCATCCCCTTTACACCATGCGGGTCGCAATGGTTGTTTGACCATACTTCACCACGATGGTCAGTGCGGGTTGTAGTTAATGCCCGGGCCCGGATGGGGGGGGGGGCATAGACGTGGTAGACACAGAAGTACAGTACAACAATGTGCTGTGCTGCAAAGCACCCCTGCTCCTCACACCACATCGCTGCAAAGCGCCCTACAACAAATCATCTGTGTGCACGCTGGTAATCGGATAACCCGCACACACACACACACAGCCTCAAAATATGACCGCGTGTACAGATGCATGGGTAGCGACTTTGAACCATGACGCTGAACACCCCCTTCACATTCTCTCTGATTTGTTAGCGAGCACCCCGTGGTGCCATCACTCCTGCAAAGCTATGGAACAACAAACAAACAAACACCGCGCGCAAAGATACAGTACTCAATTTAGGCCGAGTCTACCTAAGGGAGGCCCACGCCGAATTCAGGCATGAAGAAAAGCATCCGTCCATAGATAGGTACAGTACTAAATTCATAGGTACAGTACTCAATTCAGGCCGAGTTGGGACTCATGAGAGGAGGCTGGGACCTTGGTTAGACACAAACCGAAACGTCGCACGGGATACCCAAATTTGGGCCGAGTCAACCTCGAGGATGCCCACGACTAAACTCAGATGCAGATGTTCCACAGGCGCCCACGACGATCTTACATCGGAAGTAGGTCGCCTAATCTTCTCGGCTTATAATCGGAGGAGCAAGCCACACCACTCTGTGATGGTAAAGATGAATTACAACCTCCCCATGTTAGACTCTGTCATCCCCCTCCCACTGCCCCCCTTTCTCTTCCAGAATCCCTCCCCACCCCTCCCTACCCCTCCCCACCCACCCTCTCCGCAACACACGCAAAAACAATCCTGGGACAAGAGCCGAGAGCCTTAAGCGCGAAGTCTATTTGCGTGCAAAGTCCGTGGCATCGTTGTGTCCGAGGTATCGCTTCACGTCGGAAAAGTGTCCCCCAGAGCAATGAGGCATCGGGCTCCCTTAATGCGTCTGTCATAACAACACCCCTCTGACGCTGTCGTTCCAGTGCGACCCATCGCTACCCTCCCCAGACAAAAACAAAGATCCCCCGTGTAGCCTCAACAGGCTCATGGGGAAGGTACAAGAGCAAATTAAAACCGCGCTCTTAGCGTGACGTGGCCAACGCTACGCCCCGACCGCCTTTGTTTCCCCCAGGGGCGATGTTTACACACTGCACTGGGGACTCATTTGAGGCTGAGCCGACCTAGGGGAGGCCCAGGACTTGTTCAGATTATTCGTCACTGGTGTTGTTGGCCGTGAGCGGGAATCGAACTCGGGTCGACGATGGGGTTCGCATCACTACACCGCCACCTCTCCCCCCCCCCCCGCAAAAGAGTTTAATTTGAGCCTCAACCTATCGCGGCTCGCTTGTGTGGCTATTCATTTGCTTCGTAAGTTGTTCGCGCGATGCAATAGAAGCCGTAGGGGGATGTGGTTGGGGGGGTTATATTATATTTAGGGAGCGGCCCTCTCCAAAAACGTCTTGGGGGTAATAAATAAGCCGCATTTTTGTCGATTTGCTTTCATGAGCACCACCACCACTACCACCACCGCCTCCTGCTGCCTTCGCTGACGGAGGTTCAGAAGGTTCGACCACCGCCCGCCCCTGGAAATGGGTCTTAACGCGAGGCGAACGCGCTCAATAAAATGGGTTGATGGGGGACTGAAAAGAAATGCGTTGTCGCACTGAAATTGTGCGCGGAGATACGGAAGTTGATGTTCTTCATTTGTTACCCAGAATACAGGGCTTTTAATCGTCTGCAGCGCAGAAAGCGAGAGGACAAACCAAGAATCAGGAAAACGGGCAGATATTTGTTTAGCGAGGTCGACGGAAGACTAAATATACACATAATAAACGTTTTTGGGTTAGATCGCGTTATTTATAAAAGTGTCGGAACCCTCCACCACCCGACACGGCCAATCAGTCAGTAAAAAAGCGTCACGTTCTGGCAAATTGCCCGATGATGCTGGATGTAATTACCAGCGAAACATCGTACTCCAACATTTTTTTGGAAATGTTGTGGATTCACTCTTCAACACACCGGTGGGCTAAAGCAGTGAACTATTTTGTCTTTTGTCAACGTGACACTTTTTAACTGATTGGCCGTGTCGGGTGGTGGAGGGTTACGACACTTTTATAAAAAAAAAACGCGATATAACCCAAAAACGTTTATTATGAACAATATTGGTCGCGAAAGCCTCCGTGTTAAACTAAATATACACAGATTTTAGGGACACATAACAGCGACTGATTTACATATTTTATTTCTCTCGTTCCCATCCATCAAATCCTCCGCTCGCGCTGCCGTTTTGCATAGTTCATGCACTGTGTCTGTTTATGCAATAACTTCATTGATGTGTTTATCACAGTGTGTGTGTACATATGGATATTGTCAAGTGGAGCAATCTATGGTTGCACTCTACTGTCGAAACATCTATGGTCCCCCATGTGCCCCTCCATCCCTCCCCTTCTCAATCCCGCTGCACGCCAGGGAACGCCAGATACAACGCGGGTGAAGCTTCGTTTATTCGGAGAACCAACAATAACAAACAATAAATCTGACTTTTTAAATTTACCGTCAAACCTCGTCATTATTGCTTTGCCGTGACGTCACTCCCGCGGTGACGTCACGGCGGCGCGATATTTACACCCCTAACAGCAACTTTTAAAGTGTGTTTTCCCCCACCCTCCCTCTCTCTCTGTCTTTCCCTTCTAGTTACCGAAACGTTGTGTCGGACAGACTGTGGAGCAGATAACCTCGGCATTGTCTCTGAAGGATATAAATGAGAAACTCGCGACTCTCACAGCTGTTCCGCGCGACCCAAGAGAGCTGCAATGGAGTTTGACACGCAGGCTTCTCACCACCGATGTTATTTCATCGCAGAGGTTTCATCCGTGATAGAAGTCACAGTGGAGCCAAACCAGCCGTATTAACAACAGCCCGGCACGAGTCAGCGGTGGAAATTCCACATTCCTATGGCGGGAACGAATCTACGGGCAGCCGTTGGGGAATTGGTGGGTTTAATTCTAGACGCACTTAAGCGGTTGCGCTTTCGCTACGTTGTTCCCACCTGAAGAAGGACGCTTGTGTCGCGCCCGAAACGTCGTGATTTAATTTAGTTGTTTTCATTAATTTTGTTTGATTTTTTTAACAACGTTACAAGTGCTCGTTTTGGCCGTGCTATGAATTGTATATTGCTTTAAAAGCATCGAGAGCGAATTGATGGTGATATTTACGCATTCACAACATTAACCACTGTTGCACGCAGTACCAACGAGTAATTATACTTGACAGCCCTTTGGCAATCCGCTGCTGGATGAACCCCCTGCACCTACATCCGCACGCTGGCTCGGCTATTGAGGGGGTTGTTTGACCACTTTGGATGTGGCTAAGAGTAGTCAGGAGTTGAACCCAGGCCAGGTCGGCAGCGGAATTTATTCGGCGAATCAACGACGCCACCATCCGCTGAGCTGCGTGTGTACACTCATTATTTTAGAGACGTATCGGCTCTTTTTTTGTCTATCCGCTACTACACATTGTCCGATAAGTAATTGCTTAATTTATGATTGCGAATCCAAATTCAACGTTTTCACTTAAACAGTAGCAATGCGTGAGGGTGTTAAACCTACTCTTTGGTTCTTTCGGTAAAGGCACGTATAAAGAGAAAATAATAAATTAAATACTAGCATACGACGTTGCGATTGCAACACAAGCAATCATCATCAGGTATAAATGAAATAGAAACACAAATCTAGTATACTTAGAAATGCAATGTAATACAACAGAGAGTCGGATAACATAACAGTCAACAACCCTACCTGGTTGATTACGTTCTTCCTGAGAATGCTACATTTCAGAGAGCGATAAAACACAGAACCAGAGACATATAGACAGACATATAAGTAGAGACAGATATCACAGAGATACATAGAGAGAGAACAAACATAGGCACACAGAGAAACCACGCCTCTGTCGAGGCCTTAAATAGAGTTACACCTATCTATATATATATCAATGAACGCAAAGATCCCCCGTGTAGCCTTGCCAAACTATTGGGGCAAGTGCTGTTCGCGAGCACTTATGAAGGCCGACAGGGCGTACGACGGGGTGGGATGGCCAAGACCACGCCCCGTCCGTCTTTGTCTCCCCAGTGCTGATGTTTACACACCGCGCCAGATACTCGTTTAGGGCTGAGTCGACCGAGGGGAGGCCCAGGACCGGTTCAAATATCCGCTGCCACTGTTATTTTTTTCGTGAGCGGGAATCGCCGGGTTCGTAGCGTGCTAAACCACGCCGCTACCGCTCCCCACTCCTATTTATATACGACCCGACAGTCAGGCAGATTATTTAAATCGGAGATCATGTTTTCTTAACTTTAAATTAATTGCCGTATCATATGTACACACGTTAATAGATGAGACACCTCTTTAAGAAAGCGAATTAGACTAATGCCAATGACACGGCTTCTTAGATGAAGTCATTTAACACATATACGTGATTATCTAATAATAGCCCGTATTGTGCTCACTCATTGTCTAAATCTGCCAACACTTTTCTGCCCTCGTCACTTAAAAAAACACATCTTCACGCAGCAAAATAACGTTTCAGGCAACGTCCCTTTAACAGAGCATTACAGATTACAATAACCTCTTTCGGTACACTGCTGGGGCGAAACAGAAACGCTGAGGATCGTTCTGCAATCTCTACACGTACAGACTTTTGGGGCAAGTGCTGTTAGCGAACACCTATGAAGGCTGGTAGGGTACGGGGGGGGGGGGGGGGGTGTGATCAGCTCCACGGCCGGCCGCCTTTGTCTCTCCACTACTGATGTTTTACACACCGCACCGGGTTATTCATTTGAGGCCGAGTCAACTCAGGGGAAGGCCCATGTACCCGTTCAAATATTCTCCACCACCGTTATCGATCGTCAGCGGGAATCGAACTCGGGTGGCCTAGTTCGTAACGCAGCGCGACAACCACTGCGCCACCGCTCCCCACATGTACACATACAAAGATTACCCCCGTGTCGCCTGAACAGACTTTTGGGGCAAGTGCTGTAAGCGATTATCACGCATGTACACAACGATAAAGATCCCCCGTATAGCCTTAACAGACTGTAGGGGCAAGTGCTGTTAGCGAGCACCTATGAAGGCCGCAACGGTACACGAGGGGGTGGGTAGCCAGCACCACGCCCGACCGCCTTTGTCTCCCTAGTGGTGATGCTTACACACCGCACCAGGTACTCATTTGAGGCTGAGTCGACCTAGGGGGCCGGGGACCGGTTCAGATAATCGTCACTGGTGTTGGCCGTGAGCGGGAATCGAACTCGCTGGGTTCATAGCGCAGCGCGCTAACCGCTACACTACCGCTCCCCGCATGTACACGCACAAAGATAAAGACAAAGATCCCCCGTATAGCCTTAACAGACTGTAGGGGCAAGTGCTGTTAGCGAGCACCTATGAAGGCCGGAACGGTACAAGAGGGGGTGGGTGGCCAGCACCACGCCCGAACGCCTTTGTCTCCCCAGTGGCGATGTTTACACACCGCACCAGGTACTCATTTAAGGCTGAGTCGACCTAGGGGAGGCCCAGGACCGGTTCAGATAATCGTCACTGGTGTTAGCCGTGAGCGGAAATCGAACCCGGGTCGCCAGGTTCATAGCGCAGCGCGCTAACCGCTACACTACCGCTCCCCATTACACACACACACACATACGCACACGCACATACCACGTGTAAGTTCATCTCGCGTCCCCGGCAGAGAGCGGCCACGCCGCGTCACTTACCCCCAAGCGCATCTCTCACAAAAAAGGATATCGTGGCCGCGGAGTAAGGCGACATGTCCGGCGTGTCGGGAAGATCTCCGCTCTCAGCCTTCACCATGGACAGCGACAGACCGCGAGTCGGCGGCGAACACGAGCGGGAGCCGAACGCTTGGGCGGGCACGTGCAGGTGATGATGCTGCTGCTGCTGCTGGTGGTGGTGGTGTTGCTGGTGGTGGTGGTGCTGCTGCTGCTGGTGGTGATGGTGGTGATGCGGGTTGTTGCTGTTATTGTTGTGGTGGTGGTGGTGATGGTGGTGGAGAGGGCCCAGCGACGACACCTTGCTACGTGGCCGCACCGACTGATCGCGTGCCACCGCCGCTGCGGCCGCCTCTAAGAGCACCACCTGCTCGGCCGACGACACCCGCTGGTCCCCTCGCGTGGCCATGCCGACGCCGGCCGCGGCGGCAGCGGCCAGGCTGCTGTGCAAGAAGTACGCCATCTGTGGGATGTGTGGCAGGGCGTGCGGCGACAGGGCCGGGTGGTGGCCGGGCAGACCAAGGTGCGGTCCCAAGTGCGGTGGCGGCGGCATGCCGAGCGCAAGTCCGTGAGTCGGGAACGCTATCTGGTTGGCGGAGATCGCCGCAGCCTGATGCTGCTGCTGCTGCTGATGTTGCTGTTGCTGCTGCTGTTGCTGCTGCTGGTGGTGGTGGTGCTGTTGTTGTTGTTGCTGGTGCTGCTGCTGAAGGTGGTGGTGGTGCTGCTGTTGCTGCTGCTGCTGAAGGTGGTGGTGGTGGCTGTGGAGGTTGTGGAGGTGGTGTTCGGCAGCGGTGGCAGCAGCAGCAGCAGCAGCAGGGGGTGAGGTCTTACGCACGACGAGAGGCAGCGCCTCGGTTTGGTCCGTGGAGGTGAGCGGTGCTCGCGTTCTGCTGCTGCTGCTGCTGCCCATGAGTGCCTCGCTGAAACCACCGCCGCCGTACGGCTGAGTCAGGCCGCGCTGCAGCGCGCTTCTGCTCGCCTCTCCGCCGTTCGACGACAACGACGACGAAGACGAGGAGGAGGATGACGACGAGGATGAAAACGAGGTCGTTAAAGCGGACGTGGCGGTGGCGCTGGTGTTGTTGACGGCGGCGGTGCCAGCGGTGGTGGCGGTGCTGTTGGCGGTGGTCGTGTTGATAGCCGCGATGGTTGGGTGGCTATTGCTGCCGCTTGCGATGTTGGAGGTGATGGCTGTGGTGGTGGTGGCGGTGGTGGCGGTGTTGCTGCTGCTGCTGGAGGCGGACAACGCGGAAAGGCGCAGCGGGTGGTGATGTCCCACCGCTCGCGCCGTCAAGGCAGCGAGCGCTGTCGAGGAGGAGGAGGAGGAGGTGGAGGTCGATGCGGCCACGACGACGTTCATTGACGGGGAAGAACTCGCCCCGCCGGTCGGGACCCCGGGACGCGGCGAGAAGGTCTTCACCACGACGTCCACCACGTGCGCGACAGCCCTGGAGAGTTCGTGTTTCAGGGCGTGAGCCAGCTCCTCTCCGCGTTCCTTGTCCGCATGGGCCCGTGCTGGCTGCTGCTGCTGCTGTTGCTGCTGCTGCTGTTGCTGCTGTTGCTCAATGGGCTGACCGTGCCGCTCGTCCACCTGCATCTCCTGAAGGTCCTTGTCGGCGTCGTTCACGCTGGACCGACGGCCGAAGGGCGCCGAGATGTCGTCGTCGTCGTGGTCGTGGTCGTCGTAGCGTGCGTCGAGGTCGTCGTCCATATCTTCTGGCTGGAGGAGAAGCTGCTGCTGCTGCTGCTGCTGCTGATGATGAAGATGAGGATGAAGATGAGGATGAGGGACGTCCTGCAGTCGCTGCCGTCGGTAGCTCGCGGCTGTCTCCGAGTCATCCATCATCTCGTTGTCTGACGATTCGGCCACGGAGCGCGGAGTGACCCCGGTGCTTCCCGCGCGTTCAGAGCAGCTGTCCTCTGCAACGTCGTCATCACCCTCTCCTCCACCACCACCACCACCACCACCACCACCACCACCACCACCACCAACTCCTCCACCACCACTACCACCACCACCACCTCCTTGTCCTTCCTCCTCCATCTCCTCGCCGTCTTTGTCTCTCTCCGCACCTCCCACGCCCTTGTCCGCCTCGTCGGCCGCCTCCTCTTCCCCCGACTCTTCGCTGTCGTCGTAGGCGAACGAGAACTGCTGTCGAAGGCGCCGCAGCTGCCTCTGCATCTCCTCCAGCTGCCGCTTGAGCCGCCGTCGCTCCTCCCGTTTCACCTGCAGCCGCGCGGGCAACTGCGAGAGCGCCGAGTCGTCCATCTCCTCCTTCTCGTGCTCATCCTCGTGCTCATCCTCGTCTCCCTGCTGCAACTTTTGCAGATGATGCTGAAGCTGCTGCTGCTGCTGCTGACGAGGATCACCTTGCTCCCCAACGACTCCCGAGTTACCCGCGGGCTGCCCCTCTGCCTCCCCGCCCGCCTGTTGCAGGGGCAGCCGCTGCTTGCGTTTGTTCCCCCGGGGGCTCGTGGGTAGGTCACCCCTCTCGGGCTCCCCGCTGCGCGCGTTCATGCTGCGGATGATGTTCTCCACGCGGGCCCGCTTGGCCTGGAGGTCGTGCCCGTGGTGGCCGCCTCCGCCTCCGCCGCCACTGCCGCCCGACCCCACCGAGTTTGCCGACTGCGCGGAGCAGCCGGGCGGAGGCGCTCGCTCGCGCGGGCACGAGGAGTCGCCCGACGAGTCGCTGCGATTGCCGTCCGAGTTCGACTCGGTCACGCTGGGCGCTCTGAAGCCACCGACGCCGCCACCAACTCCGCTCGCTCCCGCGACGCTTGCGCTCGAGGGTCTGGCGCTGAAGCCGTTGTGCGGCACGCCGTTGTGCAGCAGCAGCTGCGAGTAGAGTGAACCCTGGCCGTACGACGGCGCCTGAGGTGGCTCTTCGAACATGCCGCTCGACGCAGCCGCCGCCGCCGCCGCTCCTTTCTTGAGTAGATTCCGAAGCACGGTGGTGCCCTCTCCGCCACCGCCGCCGGGCAGCACGAAGCGGTCGCTATGCTCCTCGTCTCCCAGCGGGCTCCGCGTGCTCATGCCCGCGGGCAAGAGCCGCGTCGCTCCGAGGAGAGCCGAGTCCAGGGAGCCGAGCCGGCTCACTTCCACCGCTGTTCTCCTGCTGCTACTGCTGCTGCTGCTCCTCCTGCTGCTACTGCTGTTGCTGCTGCTGCCCTCCGGTTTGTCTACCAGATGCTGTCGCTGCTGCCGCCGCCGCTGCTGCTGCTGCTGCTGTTGTTGTGGTTGTCTCGGTCGCGTCCTCCTGACGCCGATGTCAACCCGGCGCCGTTTGGGCTGAGGAGTGCTCACCAGACAGGGGCTGTACGCATGGTAGCGCATCACTCCTCTGAGCGCATTCGCATCCTGCCTCCCGGAACGCCGGCTTTTAACGCGCCCGCAGCGCACTCCACGTGGAACTTTGCGATACCTGGAAAACGAAAAAAACGCGAGCACACATATACATACACACGTCTATAAACCTACATACACACACACACACGTGTGCACACGCGCACGCGCACGCACGCGCGCGCGCGCACTCACGCGCACGCGCGGCGCACAGCAACAAAGAGGAAATAAATAGTCTGAAATTTCCTATCCTTTTCGGCCAAGTTATTTTTCGACCTCTCTCCGTTCCAGGAAACTGATCAGAATCGTGGGGAGTAGCCTTTCTGCAGCAAGCGTTCGGCGGCCCGTGTGTGCGCGTGCAATATATATAAAGTGAGCGGAAGGGAAACATTTAGTGTGCGGCCTTTGGCATCATTCACAGAGTGAGTGCGGTCGGTTAGTCGGCCCTTACGGGGGGGGCGGGCGCAATGCGGGAAGGGCCCCCTTAATGTTTCATTGAAGCCTTTCAATAGATGCACGTCAAACAAACGCGATGTTACTCACGGCTTTACAAAAACTATTTTTTTAAACAAGATTTCGCTGCGCGCGCGCACACACACACAACAAAAAAAACGCCCTGGATTGAGATGCGAGGCCGTTCCAAGAAACGGCACCGCCAACTTCGCTGGCCCCTTACGACGACGATGATGTCAAGTTACCCGATGACGATTTGGTACGCGCTTGTGATGTAATTTCTTTACAACCTGGAATTGGTTTTCTACTTAACGAGCGACGTGATTGATTCAAGAATGGCACCCGTAATGGAACCGTATTTAAATTGTCCCTACGTTCATTACTATTGTTCATTTATCTCACGAAGTATATTTACAGGTTGGTTTATATTTCGTATGCAGGTCACCTGGCGCACACACACACACACACGTGTAATATTATATTGATGTCAACTTGCATTATTCACGAGTAACACAAAACTGGCAGTAATACTTTGCTGCGTTTTGTCTTTACTTTGATGTTCTTACCCCGCGCCTCCGATGAGCACGTTTGGCTACGTACGGCGCGAAAGAAGTTCAATCATGCACACGCGCGCACGCACGCACGCAGGCATGTCTCTATGTTCCCGCGTCCAGCCCTGTTTGGCTTTCCGCACGCTGATCGCAAAACGCGCGCATCCCTCGTGTTGTAAGTCTCTAATGTGCGCGCAGTGATGTCGATTGTGTACACGTGTGTTGTTTGAAATCATCACCCAGCACTAATACCGAGAACGTCACACCTCACGGTAGTTCCTATTCATAGCACAGACAGCCACTTCTCTAACACTCCTCGGCCCGACTGCGATGTGCATGTCGTGTGGATTAACCACCTGCTCGATTGACGGTGTTATGCATTGTTACGTCTTGCTTGGCGAACCTTTAGTTATTGATACAATTGAGGCAATAAGGCGTGGCTATTAATTACACACACGTCGCTCTGTGGTGCGTGTAAAAAAATAAATCTCCGTACTAATATAGAGGGTATTTATTTATGTATTTAAAAGGCGGCTGAGTTTAGCTCGTATAATGCACACTATAACGCAGTTTATAGTGGTAGATAAAGCATAACAACAATATCGGAGTAGTTTTTCACTTACCAATAATGTATCTATCGATTTGGTTCACAATTTGGATATCTTACCCAGCTGTTGAACGATATCAACATCAACATATCCATCGACGTATTAACACATCGACTGTCACGTTTCAACGCTACATACCGAGTGTGATAAACTCAACACCATCCGTCAATGACACTGTCGTCTTACAATAACACAATAGTCGACGTTTCGCTCAATGGCCCTTCGACGTAGCCCAAAAGCTCGAGCACGTGAATTCAGTGCCGGTGCCGTGCGCCGTGATGGATAGTTGACGTCGCTGGGCCGTGAGAGACGGCGGCCGCGTGGGGAAGTCGTCATCCAGCAGGAGGGTGTTCATCATGGCTCACGGTGATGGGAAATGTAACATCGTTCAGGCTCGAGAAACCACCCATGGCGGTCGCACTCGAGTGCCCTGTGACCGCGTGCTTCAACACAAACACCAGCGACCCCAATACGATTCCGCGCTCACGGCCACCAACACCAATGGCGATTGTTTGAACCGGCCCTGAACCTCCCTTAGGTCTACTCAGCCTCAAGTGAGTACCTAGTGCGATGTATAAATATCAGCACTAGGGAGACAAAGGTGGTCGGGCGTGGGGTTGTCCCACCCCCCCCCCCCCCTCGTGTCCCGTGCCGGCCTTCATAAGTGCACTTGCCCCAACAGTCTGTTAAGGCTATACGGGGGATCTTTGCATTTGTAAAATGACTGAAAATATCTGAGTTTAATTGATCGTGCGGGACAGGTCTGAGAAACCGTATTCATCCAGCAGTGGATTGTTCATTGCTGCTTCTGCTGCTGCTGCTGATGATTACACGCAGTCTAATTTAATTCCTTAAGACTATAACTCACAGCTGATTCATTCGCGACTCGCGTACTCTGTGACCTCTCCCCGTTCACATATAATCTCCGCGCGTGCGTGTACTTTGATTGAAATGACCAAGTTTAATAGATCCCGGGGAAAGTTAATGAATCACTGCTTTTTTTTCCTCTCTCTGTAATAATCGCTTCTAGCCCAGGACAGGCAAAAACAAATCTGTGTTGCGGCCAAAAGTAATGTTGGTGAGCTCTGTTGTGTCTGTCTCAAGCCGTACACGTCACAAACAAAAGATCCCCCGTATAGCCTTAACAGACTGTTGGGACAAGTGCTGTTAACGAGCACCTCTGAAGGCCGGAACAGCACACGCAGTAACACCACGCCCGGCTTTGCCTGCGCCTTCCTCCCCACTGCTGATGTTTAACACACCGCACCAAGTACACATTTTAGGCCGAGTCTACCTAAGGGAGGCCCAGAAACGGTTCAGATTATTCGCCGCAGACAGTTGTTGGTCGTGAGCGTGAATCGAAACTCGGGTCGCCGTGTTCGTAACTCAGTGCGCACAACCACTGCGCCACCGCTCCCCCGCTGCGCGTTAAACACACAGGCAAGACACGCGCGGTGTCGAATAACACAAATCTCATCAATGAACCTACCGACACCCGTTGCAAGCAACAACAACGAAAAAAAGAGCAATCCGTGAAGATGTAATTTCAGACGCGGAGCCTTACTCAACGTTTCACGAGTTGTGCTACTTTTGCTGTGCTGCCCGGACATACACCACGTTGCCCTCCCGTCCACGAATTTTCACGGAGGTGCGGCAAAGTTGACGGGCGACACAATCCGGGCCGTGGTAACTTTTTGTCAAATTGCCTCCTCCCCCCCCCCCCGCCCGCCCGCCCGCACCCATCCGTGATTTGGTGACATCGCGGATCGGATCCTGTTTCACGATGAAGGTGTTTTGGGTTAGATCGCGTAAGTATAAATGTTGTGTCGTAACCTTCCACCACCCGACACAGCCGATTAGTAAGGGATTTGTCACGTTAACAAAACGCCAATTAGTTACTAGTGTAGTGTATAGTGTAGTGTATAGTGTAGTGTTTCGTGTAGTGTAGTGTGTAGTGTATAGTGTAGTATGTAGTGTATAGTATAGCGTAGTGTATAGTGTAGTGTATAGTAGTGTATAGTGTAGTGTATAGTGTAAAGTATAGGGTAGTGTATTGTGTAGTGTATAGTGTAGTGTATAGTGTAGTGTATGGTGTAGTGTATGGTGTAGTATACTACTTTAGCTCCACCGGTGTGTTGGAGAGCAAATCCACAACATTTACAATTTGAGTGCCGTGACGTTCCGCTGCTAATCACTTCCACCAGTGCCATCGGGCGCTTTGCCGGAATATTCAAATTCCGGCAAATCGTCCGATCATCTTTTTTGTTTTAGAAGCGGAGCAATTGGGATAGAATGCGCGCAGTTACCCCCCCCCCCCCCCCCCACCGTGTGTTGGCTGTCCGAGCTCCGATGTCCGATTGCGGTTTCGATCTTTGCACCGTGACGGTTATTCGGCACGATGTCCGACGTTTGGTACTGGGGTGCAACGGACGACGCCGACGGGATACTCTTCGCTCTCAAGTCACAATCAACGACTCAGTCGCTCCAACACCTCGACTCGCGGAACACTTTCTCGTGAGATAACTACCGGGCAGCAGTAGTGAAAGAGCTTTCCAGCTCATCGGATTCCTCCAGTATAAATACATGTTATGATTCTGATGACAACAAACAACAATCATAACATATGGAAGAAAGCGTGATTTAAAACACACGTACATACATACACGTGCAAAGATCCCCTCTTTAGCCTGAGCAGACTGTTAGGGCAAGTGCTGTTGGCCAGCACATTTTAAGGCCGTTACTGCACACGAGGGGGTGGGTGGCCAGCACCACGCCCGTCCGCCTTTGTCTCCCCAGTGACGATGTATTTTCTTTTACACACCCCACCAAGTACCCATTGGAGGCTGAGTCGACCTAGGGGAAGCCCAGGACCGCTTCGGATAAATCGTCACCGATGTTGGCCGTGAGCGTGAATATTAGCGGAGCGCGCTAACCGCTAAGCCACCGCTCCCCACCTTAATAAAACGCACACATACATACAAAGAAAACAAAGATCCCCCGTATAGCCTTAACAGACTGTAGGGGCAAGTGCTGTTAGCGAGCACCTATGAAGGCGGAACGGTACACGAGGATGTTGGGTGGCCAGCACCACGCCCGACCGCCTTTGTCTCCCTAGTGGCGATGTTTACACACCGCACCGGGTACTCATTTGAGGCTGAGTCGACCTAGGGGAGACTCGGGACAGGTTCAGATAATCGTCCCTGGTGTTGGCCGTGAGCGGAAATCGAACCCGGGCCGCCGGGTTCATAGCGCAGCGCGCTAACAGCTACACCACCGCTCCCCACAAACATACACACACACATACATATACACTCACACGCACAAACCATGAGCCCGGTAATAGAAGCAGCTATACCCCCCGTGCGAGAGAAAGAGAAAGAGAGAGAGGGGGGGAGAGGCGGCATCGTACGAGGAAGGCTATTTCTAACGGTCGGGAACAGGCAGTATTGTTCTATTTTTAATAGCTTCCAACTGCCTTCAACAGATGCACAGATGTGCGCTGTAAAGCATCAATCTCCGCGCGGCGAACAACCCCGGACTTGATAACAACACGAACTGCTTAGACTTGGCCTGCCTACGCTAAACTCCCTTGCACTCCCTGCCTGCGACGCAGCGAGAAAGAGCCGGGCACGACGCGCATTAAATCCTTCCCTGAGTGTCGGTGGTCCAGCGTAGACAAAACTTGAAAGTTGCGAGGCTGCGATTAGCATTGTGGTGCACGCACGCACGCACGCGCGCGCGCGCACGCACGCGGCACCCCAGATTAGCGCGTTTGGCTACGTACGGTGCGAAAGACGTCCAGCGTTACATGCACGCACACGATTGCGCGAAAAGCCACCGCACATTTCGCCAAGAGCACTCACTCAGTGTCTCGCTGGAGGATTCCAATTCCATTCGTAACTTGGTCACCTTTACAGCGGTTATCGTCGTGCCGTCTTTTCCCCTCCCTTAACAGACGCAGACTGCATAGACGGAAGCTAACGCGCGAAACGCTTTCAACGTTGGCTGGAAAGCGTAGACAAATGTGCAATGGACTGACGTTTCGAGCAATAGCCCTTCTTCAGAGCAAAGAGAGAGGTGGAGAGAGAGAGAAGGAAGAGCGGTTGTTTGACCGCGGTAGAGACTGCTATTTACACTACTGGGTAGACCCTGAGCAAACTGATGCATCGTGAAGAAAGTTGACGAATGGAACGTGTTTGGAGTTGACACCCCCGGTAAGTGTTCTATCATTAGGTCAGATACCGACCCGAAAACAACCGCTCCAAGTCAAAAATACACGCGCACAAAATAAAAGACTCACGCGACATTTGCCCTACGACTTTCCTGCGTGGCGATACCGCCGAGATAAAATGTTCACTCCGTTTCGGCTTGACGCGTCTTGCAGGAGCGAGCGAGAGACGCATTCAGCGCGGGTGACACGGGCTCGTTTCGCCCTCTGAGTTGCCTCATCAGCTAAGCCCATGCACAAGACCAGCTACGGCGCAGGCACTGCTAGGGCAAGCCACGCGTGGTGGTGGCGGCGGCGGTGGTGGTGGTGGTGGTTGGTGGTGGCCGTGTGGGCGAGAAAACCCACAGATAATCTTTGTGCGGGGCCTCCCTTCTCGCAACGTTGCAAGGGGTGGCGATGCAGCGACCGTACTCGGCTTTAGCGGCGAAGGGCAATTTCGCCAACAGCTAATCTCTCTCCTCTAGTATTACCAAAACAATACCCGCCGCTAATGTTTCTTGTCGTTGCTTTCTTATTTTTAGCGATGCTTCAGCGTCGACGCGTGTCATTCGCAGTTAATCCGGCGACCGATAAGTAAGCGCATTAGTTAAATATCATGAAATATAAATATCGCGTTCAACGTGACCGACACGGTGCTTCGTTGAAGGCGGTAGCGCTCGGCACACGCGCATTCGCTTTCTTCTGTGCGTACGTTGAACTTCTTTCGCACGGCACGCAGCCAACGGCGACAATGGGAGGTGAGATTCTTACCGAAGGCAGCAGCGATGTGACTCAGGAGCTAAGCGCCCAGTGCTGGCCGCGACGAGAGGTTCTAGCGGTCGCTTCGTGGTAGTTTTGCCATTCGTCCTCCGTTGAAGGAGCGCAGACCGCGCGCATACAACGAACGGACTCGACAGAAATCAAAAGACAGCGAGGGATTGACGCTCACCGTCTAACCGATGCGCCGATTACATAACACGCACCTTGGCAGAAGCGGGGAGATGGCAGCGACGACAAGACAAGACGCAACGTCGATTGACTATTCTACCTTTCGTGCCGTTACGCGAATAGGCTCGATAGCGCGTGGATAGAATTGACAGCACTCACACTCACACACGCGCGCGCGCGCGCACGGCTCCCACTGCGCTGATGATTTCAGCTGTGATCACACAGTTGTAGAAAATGCGCTAAATGTACCGCTGCTGCTGCTGCTACCACAGCTGACTGCTGCTGCTGCTGCGTTGGTCAAACAGAGGCACCGCAGTGGATAACGTGTGCTGTGTTGTGTGTGTGTGTGAAGGTGTCTTAGAGGTGGTGGTGGTCACCGTGAACGCACTTACTTTGCGGCTGCACTGGCGAGCGGTCGCTTGTTTTCGGTAGGCGGGCCGATATCAAAGACAGAGGAGGAGCGCTTTGTCAAGATCATTTTAAAGACGCGGAAGTCGAGCGAAAATCGGCGGCGTCACTTGCTGGTGGTGTAACAGCCACACCCCCGAGCGTAAAACGGCGCGCGCTCGCTCGCGTGTGTGTCTGTGCGTGTGTGTCTGTGTGTGTGTGTGCGTGTGTGTCTGTGCGTGTGTATGTTGCAAAGTCGTAGACCAATGAGCGTGCTGGACAGCGACACACACGCGCACGCGCACGCACGCGCGCGCACAACACACGCGCGTTCACTCGCTCACGCACGGAACTCGCGTGTGTGTATGTACGTGTGTGTGCGGGTGTGTGTTTCAAGCCGGTAACCAATGAGCGTGCCTGACAGCCACACGCACGCGCGCGCATGCATATAATACACGCACGCACACACGCACATAACTCGTGTGTGTATGTGTGTGCGTGCGTGTGTTTCAAGCCGGGTGACCAATGAACGCGCTTGGACAGCGACACAGACGCGCACATTTATTCTGGTGCCTACATACAAACACATCACTCGTGTGTGTGTGTGTGTGGCGCGCGTGTGTGTCTGCGATGACCAATGACCGTACTGGACAGCGACACACACACACACGGATGCACAAAGACAAATATCCTCCAGATAGTCTTAATTTGTCTCCCCCAGTGGCGATGTTTATACACCGCACCAAGTACTAATTTGAGTCTGAGTCGACCTAGAGGGAGGAGGGTCCAGGACCGCTTCAGATAATCGTCACTGGTGAGCGGCAACCGAACTCGGGTCGCCGAGTTTCTAAGCGCAGCGCACCCTGACCACTACACTACCGCTCCCCACAAAGACGAAACACAAAGATCAAAGACAAATCCCCCCCGTGTAGCCTTAACAGACTGTAGGGGCAAGTGCTGTTAGCGAGCACCTATGAAGGCCGGAACGGCGCACAAGGGGGTGGGTGGCCAGTTCCACGCCCGACCGCCTTTGTCTCCCCGGTGGCGATGTTTACACACCGCAACAGGTACTCATTTGAGGCTGAGTCGACTTAGGGGAGACCCAGAACCGATTCAGATATATAATCGTCACTGGTGTTGGCCGTGAGCGATAATCGAACCCGGGTCGCCGGGTTCATAGCGCAGCGTAACGCTAACCGATACACCACCGCTCCCCAAAGACACACACACACTCGCTCGCTCGCTTACAACCACCACTCTACTACGTTGCTTTCTGGGTGCAACATCACCTCGCTGTGCTGCCGGACGTAGTCACTGATGTCTCCATTAAGCCGGCCCGGGTGAATCCACAAAGTCACGCGTTTTAGCCGCTTGTCAAGGGAACGGCTGGAGGATGGCGAGTGGATAGAGAGACGGCGCGGCACTTATCGGGAAATTTCGCGGAGTTTGTAACTTTGTTTCTGGGAGGGTTGAGTGGTGGCGCAGTAAGTTAGCGCGATGGGCTAGAAAACCGGCGACCTTAGTTCCATAGCCGGCCACCGATGATCTTGTTTGCCTGGAGCTGCCTGCCCCCGCTGGTCCACTACGCATTGAATGATAAACCCAGCGCGGTACGTTAACTTCAAGAAACGGGGAGACAAAGGCGGTCGGGCGTGGTACTCGCCACACCGCCGTCACGATCTTAATAGGTGCTCTCTGACAACACTTTGCTCCAACATCGTGGGTGTATAACGCTCCGGAAGGGTTGTTGGGGGCGAGGTTGGTATTGTGTAGCTTAGAGCGAAGTGGCGAGGGAGAGTTGTCGGTACATCACCCCCACCCCTCTGCTCCCCACCCTTTAAAAGACTTCACATACCCGGGCACTCATTGATGGTCAATCCACTGCTGGATGAAGGCTTCCCCCGTGCCGCCGCCGCGACCTCTCGCAATCTTGCGATGTAAAACAATATATAATGATGATAATACATCACAATACAATATCAATACATCACAATACAATAACAATACATCACAATACAATAACAATACATCACAATATAACAACAATACATCACAACTTCTTGGTTCTTTCGGTAAAGTCACGTAGAAGGGAAGTAATAATAAGTAATAATAATAAATAAAATATTACTTCCCTTCTACGTGACTTTACCGAAAGAACCAAGAAGATGAATCCCTGCAGTCACGAAAGCTTTAAATCGAAATTTAATACATCACAATACAATAACAATACATCACAATACAACAACAATACATCACAATACAAGGCGTGATAACGACGCCCCCACTACGGAGTGCGTGCGCGCGCCACTGCGCGTGTCCGCGTGCTGTCGCCCTCTAGTAGAGTGTATGCCGGCATCATTCAGCGCCAGCAGCAGCGGCACACAGCAGCAGACAGCCTTGCAGCCTTACACAGAGAGACAGCGAGAGAGAGACAGCGCCAGGCAGTCAGCAAACGCAGGAGATGCCCGCCCGCCCGCCCGCCCCTGCGCGTCTGAGTCGACCCCCTGCCAGGCAGCGCTGCGTGTTGTTGCGAGTCGCGGCGCTTCGCCTGGAAGTGAGACAAACGCTGGCTGATGAGGAGGTGTGGGGGGCTGTCTCCAGCCCCCATAGCCCCCCCTCCACCCCACCCCACCCACCCTCCACATTTCCCCACATTGCATAGCGCACCACGCCGGCCTTCATAGACGCTCAGTTAATTCACACATTAAATATATTTTCTATTCGCATGTTAATTTACGTTTTAAATTAACCTTACTTGAAAAAAGCTAATATTACGTTTTAGAGGATTCAGTGGGGGGGGGGGGGTCACAAGACATCCGGACCACCACCAATATGTCCCCACCACCACGGACGAAGACATCTTTGGTATGCCGGGGAGTTCAGTGCTGTCAACGTGGCCGGGTCGCGTGGCCACGTTGTGCCACGAATGCTCCGCTTAGTTCCCATCGCCGCGGCCCGCATCAGCGTCTCGTTGTGACTGTCCGCCTCAACGAACGCTCCCTTCTTGCCGTGTCCCTCCCCCGTCACTCGCGCGTGGCCCCTTCAAACGAGCGCGGCGCGTGGCCAGTGTCTCAGCAACGGACACCGCGATGGGTGCCTGACGGTGCCGTCCACACCGCCACCTCGCGTGCAAAATGACGCCCGTTTATCGGTGCTGCCGAAGCACACTTTGCCCCGCAGGCCTAATACGACTGCCTGTGTCCGTGCGCGTACACGGGGCGCGGTGGGTCACTCGAGTTCGACACCCGCTCAAGGCCAACCAACGCCGGTGACAAATTGTCTGAACCCTGTCCCGGGACTCCCCTAGGTCGACTCAGCCTCAAAATGGGTATCTGATGTGGGAAATTATCGCGACCGGCGGCAGACACACGCGGGGCTGGACAACCCCTCGCGTGCCGTGCCGGCTTTGCATAGGTGCTCGCGAACAGCACTTGCCCCCCAAAAGTCAATTAAGGTTACATGGGGGACCTTTGTCTTTGTAGGCGTACGGTACACGGTGTACGGGGCATTTAAATGCGCACGTGCCTGTCGCTCCGCGTTGTGTTGCACGTGCGTATGTTTTGATTTGTATTAAGTGAGATCGCTCAATGCGGTATCGCCTCTCTTACCAGCGTCTTTGGTTTCATGGCTTTATTTTGGTGATTTCAAAAAGTGTATTGGTTTAGCCATGTTTGTTTGTTGTAGTACAAAATTAGACCGATGGCCTTAATCTAAGTTGTCTTGTGGTTGTTGTTGGTTGTTTGACTTGCATCCCACTGCACACAGCGTTGGTATATAGTGTTTTTTCTGCAATATTTTGCTGTCTTTTCTTGGATTTTCTGTTTGCACTTAGTCACATAGTCACTTTAATATGTTTTTTTGTTCATGTTTTAGTTTTTTTGTTTGTTGCGGTTGCACCCGATTCAAGAGCCGAATGGCTCACAGGGCTATACCTAATAAATGAACTTGAACTTGTCTACCCCCCCCCGTGTACGACCACTCATTGTTGCTCTCCGTGACGACGCGCGGCTCCTAGTAGTTTGTACTTCTACTTTGAAAAAAAACAAATGGAATCGACCTCAGGTAAAATGCGCTCAAAATTCGAGTGAAGTATTTTTCAGCCGTTAATGTGATTTTTGTTTGTTTGTTAAATCGCAATATGAGCCAATTGACAGCGATGGCTGTGTATTTGCAGTCGCTCGCAAATCGGGATCGGATGCGTAGCACTCCGTCGGATGATTAACGTGGCAGTACGTGCGCTCATTTTTTTTAATCACGTGCCGAGTTTATTACAGGTGACAATAAGCAGGCATAATTAGTCGCTTGAAGGTGAATAATGCATTTCCGTAACTAATGCGATGTTACGCTTACCAAGGCGGTGCTCGTGTTACTAGGATGATCTATTCACGCCGCTGTAGATGCTTTACTCGTCTGGGTGTGTGTGTGTCAGTGTGTTCGCATGCACGGGGTCGGCGGGAGGGAGCGGTGGCACAGCGGTTAGCGCACTATGCTTCGACCCGGGTCACCCCCATTTCGATTGCCACTCACGACCAATCACAGTGACGGACATTTGAACCGGTCCCGGGGCATCTTTCGGGTCGACTCAGCCTTAAATGTGAACACCCGGCGCGCTGTTCATTCAACATCAGCGCTGGAGAGACAAAGGCGGCCGCGGGTGATGCTGCCCCCCCCCTCCCTCGTGTGCCGTGCCGGCTTTTTCATAGGCGCTCGCTAAAAGCACTTGCCCCCCCAAACAGTCTGTTAGAGGCTTTACGGGGGATCTTTGTTTGTGTGTGTGTACACGTGTCGTGAGCTGCATCTGTGATGCGCGAGGCGTCCGTACAACGTCACGTCTCGGAGTCGATGTGACGTCCGCAGATCCCGAAAACAACAACAACAACAACAACGCGGTTTTACAATATGGGGTATTATCTTTCACGATTGTCCACCGCCTCTCACGTACTCGAAAGACCCAGTTCTGTCTTGATGCCGTTATTAACTCCGTGAGGGTGGGGGGGGGCAACTACACGATCCGTTGAATGCAAAGTAAATTTACCATTAATTAATAATATCTTCGTAATAGTTTATATCGATTTAAAGCTTTCGTGACTTCAGGGATTCATCTTCTTGGTTCTTTCGGTAAAGTCACGTAGAAGGGAAGTAATAAAATAATAAAAATAAAACATAATAAAATAATTCTCACGACGTTTCGGCCACAACGCAAGCAGCCGTCCTCAGGTGAATCCAGGTCTGTCAAGAAGATGAGTTTATATCGACTTCTCGCCAACCCACTGTTGGATGAAGGCCACTCCAATGCTGTGTCAGTTAGTGGAGGGTAAAACTCTTTTTTTTTGTATTACTTCGCGGAGGTTGATTGACCATACTTCGTCACGCTGGTCAGTGGGAGTTGGTGGGAGGCCGGGGTGGGGTGGGGTATGACTGGTTATCACTCACAGCTGATGTTTGCCGTGGTCAGGAATCGAATTCGGGGCACTGAGTTCAAAGCGCAGTGCGCTAACAACTGTGCCACCGCTTCAATATCCATTTTAACTCCTGCATATATTTCCTATCGTTCATATATATTAAGTCGTACCTATGTTTTTGTTGCATGTGGTTCAATTGTACCACATTATGTTTGGGTTTCTTTTATCGCCCTTGCTATATTTGATCTTGAAAAGGAGATCATCTGTTCTCTATGCAGCTCTCGTCTGGTTATCAACGAAGTTTACTGGCATCTCGTGTGCACGTCGATGTGCGGATACGAACCGGCACACGGGAGCCTCAATTCTACTCGATTCTTGCGTCCGGCAAAGATGTCCCGGAGCTAAATGCCAACATCGAAGTCTACCAGCCACGAGAGGGCTTCAGCAGCGAGAGAGAGATGAGAGTCGTTTCGTTTTTTTCTTCTCGGGAGATTCAACACGCAACGCCGATTAGCGGCTACGTGCGGTGCGAAAGAAGTTCAACATACACACAAGCATACAAACAATCAGTGAGTGGTATGAAGGTAAATGTAGCCGAGACCTCGCGTGTGTGTTTTGCCCATTTCACATGATGAGTATCATGTTAAGAAGCCGTCACGCCTCCTGCGAAATGTCCACCCTCTCAGCTTGCGGTGGTTGCTGTTAATGACATGTTTTTTGTAATGTGACTCAGTGTCTCATTATATTCGTGTTCATCGCGTCGCAGTGATCTCGACACACACAACAACAACAACAATAACAGGAACTGTCACGCATCACTAAGTGGCGGTGATGACGACACCACCGCGCCCGTGCCAGGCTAGGTGCCCGCTGAGGCCACCACGTGAAGTGTGGACATCTCGCTGCTGGCAGGAGGTGGAGGAGGTTACGGCACAGACCCACGTGTTACGGGTTTGCTGTCGTCACTGACGCCATGAAGGTTACACGGTGATGAGCGCACACACGCACACACAAAGATAAATGCAAAGGTTCCCCTATAGGCTTTAACAGGCTTTCGGGACAAGTGCTGTTAGCAAGCACCTACGCAGGCGAACTGTGCACGAGGAAGTAAGGTAGCCAGCACCACGCGCCACCGCCTTTGTCCCCACACCGCTGCCGTGTTTACAGACACACACACACGCGCACCGCATCAGGTACACATTTAATGCTGAGTCTACCGATAAGAGGCCCTGAACTGGTTCAATTATTCGTCACCGATATCGCTGGCCATGGGAATCGAACTTGGATCGTCGGGTTCAGTTCGTTATCCTTCCCCGCACCTCCGATTAGCACGGTTGGCGACGTTCGCTTTCGGGCAGAAGTCCAACACGCGTACGTACGTAACCGCTGCATAGATAGGCGCACAAATGCAAACGCAAACGACACACGCACGCGCGCACAATGCATAACACATTGACGAACACACACGCGCGCAGACACGTGCACGCGCGCGGCGCTATATTCAGGCGCAAGCATCATAACGCTATCGCACAATAGTCAAAAGGAAGTGGCTTTAGCGATTGACATTTGTTAAAGTCTGCGACGGAAGGACGGACGGCGAGCACGTACCGGAGACATCGCCGTCCAGAGGGAAGAGAGCAGCTCGGGGCTACGAGAGCGCGCGATACGGTACGGACAACGAGCGAGAGACAACGGAGTTCTGATCAAAAAGGTGATGTCGCGAATGATGTCATGAGCGTTGTTGCTCCTTTAACGGGGCTGGCTGTCACGGGGGGGGGGG
>CM025636.2:9205991-9216293 GCA_014621495.2 Entosphenus tridentatus
CAATGGCAGGACCCTCACGGAAGAGTCTTGACACTCGGCGAGGCCTTCACATCGAAACATTTATTTTTTTGGACGTCAACATTTACAAAAAAAATGTCATCCAGCAGCTGCGTCCCTGTTGTAAGGCCGTTTTATTTTGAATGCACGCCCATGTGGTTTCGGTCAACTCGTGACCGTTATAAAGGGTTGATTCATTTATTGACATTCGCCCACATTTGCTCCTAATTATTTGCCCTGATGCTTATAATGCCGAGAATCACAGCTCTGCCAATCCCGATGTCCCTGTAGGCTTCCACCCCATGGCAGTCACCGTGGAGGTTGTGTGGCCAGAGTTCGATTCCCACTCATTTGCCACGAACATCAGTGACGACTTTTTTAAAACCGGTCCTGGGCTACTGCGAGGTCGACTCAGCCTCAAATGAGTACCTGGCGCGGTGTGTAAAAAAAACATCACCACTGCTGTCTTCACTCCGTTAACGGAGGAACGGACGAGATCCACTCTGCGTCTGAACAGACAATTGAGTGGATAACATCATCTAAAATTGCATCTTTAACCTGTTGCTTGTAATCCATGCGAAAGAAGAAGACTGGGGGAGACAAAGGCGGCCGGGCATAGTATTGGTCACCCAACCCTTCGTGTGCCGTGCCGGCCTTCAAAGGTGCTCACTAGCTAACAGCACTTGCCCTAACAGTCTGTTCAGGCTATACGGGGGACCTTTGTCTTGTTTGATCATACAGTACTTACAACCGTGCAGTTCAATGTTGGATGACAAAGTGAGTAGGGAGAAGAGGAGTGCACCACGACGTTCATATATCACTCGCCACTGATGTTAGCCGTAGCAGGGAATCAAACTCAGGTTCGCCGGGTTCCTACGGCGAAATCGAACTCAGTTCGCCAGGTTCAATGGGATTCCTCCGTCATTTCTTTCCCCACCCAAGTTGTCGAAAATGTGTCTTTGAAGAGTGAGTGACACGCGCTCTTGAATGAGTCTGCTCTTCACGCAGCCGTGTTACCGTCTCTCTCTGTCTCTCTAAATCCATCCCAGGTATTGTGCGCGGCAGGTGTACGGAGCCGTGGGATGGATTCGATCGTTTACAGCCTTCCTGGGTCCCGAGCGTTGGCCGCGGGATGGACTCTCCTGCACCGCACGGATCTCTCTGCACACTGAGCGGCGTTCAAGCAACGCACGTCATCAATCCAAGTCCCTCTGGGTCGTCCTCGGCTTGGGGTGGAATAATAACGTCAGTTCACGTTCTTTTTGACGTAGCATTGGACACTCAACGTAGGACCTCAAGTTGCATCCAAACGGAGTTGAAGGGGACATATGTTGACCAGCATGAGGTAGTGTGGTCATTTCACTTTTTTATATGGAGAGGGGCGTGTCTATAAATCGGGAAACCATAGTTATTTCTCCAGAAATTAGTACGCTATTTTATCGATCCTGGGGCCCCCCCCCGCAGGGGGGGAGGGGGTAAGGTGAACCCCCGACCGACAATTGTGATCTAACAAACCTCCCGACTGTGCGACTGTGAATCGAATGCGCCAACAACCATAAAAGTGTTGTAACCACCAAAGTTAGTGCTCTTTGACTAATCATACTAATCAACTGTGGCCCAGGAATTGAACTCGGATCTTACCGAGTTCATGGCGCAGTGATGCCAACCACAGTGCCACTGTTCGGCTCTCTCAGCGCAATATGTAAAAATGCTTTAAACTAAAATTCAGTTTTTTTTATTTTGTTTTATCAGGTAAGGCCCACTGAGCTATATAGCTTTCTTTCAGAAGTCACCTGGCCACAAATGGTAGCTCAGCAAAGTTGCTTATCGCGTGGAAATTTATAACAGCAAGATACTCTAAACGCATGTTGATTATAAACGTGGAGGGGAAAAAACTTGAGGGCCCGGAGAAAAAGCCACGCAACCACGGGGAGAGAGAAAGAGATACACGCAAACTCCAAATATACAGCAGCAGGCGTCAGGGTCGGGATCGAACCCACGGCCCTCCTGTATCCCGGGCGAGGTAGTTAACATCTCATCCCCGTGGCGCCTACCTAAACAAAACCATAAACAGTAGGACACCGCGAATCCGAATAGCCTTGGCCTCCCGCTTCTGTGCCGTGATCTATAGAATCATCAACACAACAGACAGAGTCACCCAAACAAAACCCGCATGGCGCTTCCTCTGGAATTAAATCAAATCGCACGAAATGGCACCTCCAAGTGGCCTTTGGGATATGACTGAAATACATGAATACGATTATGCAACAGCCCTTTGTCAATCTAATGCTCGTTTGAAGGCTTCCCCAACGCCTTGTCGGTCATGGGGCTTGTTTGACCATACTTCACCTCGCTGGTCAGTGCTAGCTCGTGAAGAATGTGGAGGATGGTGGGGGGGAGGGGGGGTCTGGGAGACAGAAATGTTTCGGATATCACTCGCCACTGATGTTAGCCGTGGCCGGGAATCGAACTTATGCCTCCCGGTTCGTCGTCCAGCGCGCTAACCACTGGTCAGCGTGTCTACAGGCCGAGTCGATGTGACTCTTTGGCTGCAACGCCACGGTTTAAGTCAGGGGTCGATAACCTTGAAGGAGTGCTTCGTGACCGTTATCTATGAACGTGACCACCGTCTCGTTTTCACCACAATGCGTCACGCCTCTTGAGATATTGAAGGTGGGGGGCGGGGTGGGGGGGGGTTTATACCGAATTAGGAAGGGAAAAAATGCCTCTTGTTCCCTTGGTTGAGGACCGCCTGCTTTAAGTTAACGCGACAAGAGTGGCCAAACTCTTGACATATGGCCAAAAGGTCGCCCTACGTTAGCACAGAATGAGCAAGAATACACGCGCGCGCGCATTTTGCACGTTGGACAGATTGTCTCTGTTGTCGTGGATTTCGCTGCCTCTAATTTGAAACAAACACGCGCGCAACAGACAGCCGTAACTGAATGGCCGCTGGGGGAGTGGTGGGACAACGGTTGGGGCGCACCGCGCTGCGAAGCCAGCCACGGCGTGTGACCTCGGAACCAGGCAGACCACCCCTAGGTCGACTCAGCTTTAAAACGAGTTCCTGGTGCGTGTGTGACAAGTCACGGTGGACCGCGATATGCTTTTGTGCACGATCTTTAAGGAGAGTTTGGAGTTGCGATGCAGAGGACTCGGAGTTCGGGGGTTGGTGGATCACGCAGGCTTGCAGCCACTCCACTGCCGGGCAACGAAGACATTCATAAATTTGTCTGGAAATTCATAAATTGTCGCTATTGAAGTTCGCGATTCGATCAAATTAGTTTTGTAGCGGCTTCTAGCGGCGGCATGGGATCACGTAAACCTATGGCCTGTATACGAATATACATCTAAACGAAACTAGTCAACTCATTTTTAATTTGACCAGGTAAGACCCACTGAACTATATGTCTCTTTTTAGAAGCGACCTGGCCGCAAATTATGGCCCATTGAAGTGGCTTCATCGCGTGGAAATATCGAGCCACCACGGGGAGAGAAGGCATGCAACTCGAAATATACAGGCGTCAAGGTCGGGTTCCAACCGAAGACCTGCTGTAGACCTGGCGAGGTAGTTAACATCTCGCCACCGCAGTGCCCCATCAGTTCTACCACGCCGCGAGTCGATGGTAGTAATCTATCACTGTCTGCTGAATATTACACGCTGCACCGTGTGAGCGCTTTCCCCCCTTTACGCGCGTGAGTTTCCTCGAGACACTCGACAACGGCGACAACGAATGCGCTCGGCAAAGGGAACTGGAGGCCCTTCCACCAGCAGTGGCCCTGGTCCAGCTATTGCAGGGCTGCGCTTTAATATTTTTTTTTACTCGGGGGTTTCCTCCCGCACGCAAATGAAACCACGGTCGACAGGAGCTTAGTTTTTCATCCGATGTTATTTTGTGGAACACCTGCCTGGCTAGCTTCGAGGACGTAGAAATTATCGGCGTAAGGCACTACTACTACTACAACTATCACGGTTGGCTACGTACGGTGCGAAATAAATTCAACATGCATTCTGTAGTACGGTACAAGCTACGTCTATCCATAATAATCTTTTTTAAATAATAATAATAATTGCCCTGAGCAGCATTCCGCATTGTTCCGTTTGAAATTTAGCAGCGATGTTCAAGTCGGACAAAGTGTGCTGGTTACACACCCATCCACGCCGCATGAGACACACCCAATACCAATACAGCCGCCACAAAGTGACGGTGACCACGGCGCCTGTGCCAGGCTATGTGCACTCGACACAAACGCACGTCTTGAGTGAGACTCGACGCAGCCCTCCTTGTTTAAGCGCACACACACACACACGCAGAGAGACACAATTTACGATCGTTATAAAGTGGATAACGGCATAAACGTGCCGTATTTTTTCACTTCCCACACGCACGCTTCCAGAAAGACGGCTTGGACTTCGAACCACGATGCATGTTGCTCACTCGCTCTCCCCCCACCACAACCACCGCCAACCCAGCAACACAACGAGCCCGCGTGTGCTATTCATTTGCTACTTTGTGTGCTGCGGGGAGCGGTTGTCGCGGTAGTTCGAATTTGAGACGCCGCTGGCTCGACTCGCCGCCCTCTCCTAATGGGAACAGGTCGCAAGTTGCAACACAACATTAGGGGAAGGGGGTGGTGGGTGGGGGTAGAGAGGTGGTGGTGGTGGTGGGGGGGGTTGGGCCACGCGGTTGGGTGGGAGAACATTGAAAGACAGAGACGAGAGGGGCAACGGCTGTGGTGACACGCCACCTCCTGGTCCGAGCTTGCCCAATGCAATTCTTTACATGGCGTTTACTGCTGCTGCTAACTACTGCTGCTGCTGCCTCCCACGTGGGTCGACACTTCGCGTCGCCTTTGAAGTGCACGTAGCCTGGTACAAGCGCCGTGGGGACGTGACCGCCACTTAGTGGCGAATGGCGGTTGATGTTGCCTGGCCCAGGTCTACTCGGCCTCACACGAGTGCCTGGTGCTGTGTGAGAATAAAATAAAAAAGCACTGGGGAGACAAAGGCGGCCGGGCGTGCGGTGCTGGCCAACCACCGGCTCGTGTGTCGTGATGGCCTTCATAGGTGCGACTCGTTAACAGCACTGGCCCCTACAGTCAGTTAAGGCTACACAGGGGATCTTGGTCTTTGTCTGTGTTAGCGAGCACAACACAAAAAAAGTGAACACACGTCAACATTACTGCCTTAAAATAATATATATATACAATCGCTGATAATACGTGCTATGAAGAAGGGTCATTGCCCGAAACGTCCCCGATTACATGCTTATTGTTTTAAGGCAATACCGTACTGAAATAATTGAGGACACCTCGGGGATGATAACGGTCACCGGATTTTAAGACGCGATTTTTTTTGTTCTGCCTGTATTTGAGAACGACCCGTTGACGGGTGCATCTTATAATCCGGTCGTTGTGCTCGCCTGTGGGTATGACCACATTTTTGCATACGTGTGGAGTGGGTGGGGGGGGTGCGTTGGCCCCCTGCACGTGTCTGCCATTGTCCAACTCGATGTGGAGCGGTGGTGCAGCGGTTAGCGCACTTTATTATGAACTCCCCCCCCGCCCCACCCTTTCCAGCTGGATTCGATTACGGGCCATGAAACAAAGGTGCAAACGTGTGCATCCAACGTGTAATCATCATCAGTCACGGTCAATCCGCTCACTGGATGAAGGCCTTCCCTAGCCCGCCATCGCTCACGATACCGTGACGTCACAATGCACCTCGCACGTGGCACAGGGGCTGATCAATATCGCTCCATCTCCCTCGGTGGAGACATCCTCACGGATGCCACGGGGTGCATGCGGCCTTGAAAAGCATCCCGTTGGTAAATGCGCGATTCGATACGCGTCACGCATATTCAATGCGGCTTAAGAACCAATATTAATCGATTAACGGATGCGTTGTTGTTCAGCTGAGAATCACGACTCATGCATCAGCAGGGTATTTGTCAACGTAAGAATAGTGAAAATAGAGGCCGCTTTGAAAAATCGGCCCTATATGTGTGTATGTTGAACTTCTTACTGGTAGGAACCTCTGGTTACACTAGCCCACAGGGGATTATTGTGTCTGTCCGTCCGTCGTGCAGGGAGGGGCTGGGTGGGGAGGGAGGGGCTGGGTAGTGAGGGGTTGGGTGGGGAGGAGCTGGGTGTGGGGGGGGTGGGGCTGGGTGGGGAGGGAGGGTGGAGAGGGGCTGGGTGGGGAGGGTGGGGAGGGACTGGGTGGAAAGGGTGGGGCTGGGTGGGGGGTGGGAGGGGTGGGGCTGGGTGGGGAGGGGCTGGTCACCCCGTGGTGCCCTTATAAAACTCAACGTTTCACCTACTCACGCCGGCTTGTGCCCGCCATCACAATCGGCATATTTGCAGAATACACCACGCCGCCATTGACCCTGGCCATTGACCGAACAACCCAACGTTCCTACCAGCTCCCTCCGCAGGAATGTGTTTAGCACTATACTTAGCCAACCGCGCTGATCGCACGTGCGAAATCTTTATATAAATACTCGTTGGTTCTCTCGGTAAAGTCACGTGACTTTACCGAGAAAACCAAAGGGTGTCGATTCCCGCGATCACGAAAGCTTCAAATCAAAATATTTATCTAAATATGTATCTCTGCGAATCGATGAACCCTCGCCTTGGCTGTGTAGACGCCTGCAAGACGATCTACTGCCTACCTTGCCGTGGCATCTCGAAACGTCTGCCTTGGGAGATGTATCGCATTGACATTTAAGTGAGCTCCGTTACGTAAAACACAAGAGGAATGATGCATTGTGGGAGGAAGTCTAAGAAATGGTTGCATCTTGAAGCAGGCATCGCCAGTCAAGCCAAAGTGTCTTCGCACTCAAGTGCAGCAGGGTGATGCTTATATCGGTTGGTGGCTTGTGTAGATTCCCTCGTTCCTCTAGCAGCGAAACCTTATTGTACGTGACAACATGTTGATGTTGATGTGTATGATGTTGATAGTGTTTGGTGCTATAATGTTGATTTTGATAGTGTTTGTTGCTATGATGTTGATGTTGATGGTGTTTGTTGCTGTGATGTTGATGTTGATGGTGTTTGTTGCTGTGATGTTGATGTTGATGGTGTTTGTTGCTATGATGTTGAAGTTAATGGTGTTTGCTGTCGTTGGACGAAATCCTTTCGTCGGCCGAAGACGATTCGTTTTCAGCTTTCAATTTTTTTCCACGTTATTTGAACTTTTCCTCGAATGACTGAAAAGGCCAATCCCGGAACGACAGAGCCTGCTGCCGCCACCGTTGAATTACCTCTCTAATTATCTCGATCCATGCATGCATGTTGAACTTCTTTCGCACCGTACGTAGCCAACCGTGCTATTCGGAGGTGGCGGCGAAGACCAATAAACGTGCGCCTACCAAACGCCAGTTTTCTCCGTCGCTTGCCAGAGCTTCGAAACCCTCGTCGACGTTGAGTTAAACGTCTACGAGATCACGCTCAAGGGGACGTCCTTGAATCGGAGTGTTGAACTACCGCCGAGTCCCTTCAATGTGCTCAAAGGTTGCACGCAGGAGAACAAGAAGGCCTGGTGATGCAGGCATTGATGAGAAGGAAACTGGCGATATTTGGAAGCACGTGTGTAGGATGGACGACGAACAGGAGAATTAAACGCGTGTTGTTTGTTCGGACAAAGTGTAAGGAACCGGCAGAGAGAATGGCTTGACGGCGACACGAGAGATTTGTGCGCCTGAAAGATGTGGCCACATCTCGAGCACACGGGGCACAAGACAGCGGGAAGTGGAAGGAAATGGCGAAATGTGCAGTTGACACCGACTTGATGATGATGATGACATCTCTTGGCTTTTGATATCTCACCAGAGAGCATGCCTTTTGGTGTGCGCCCGTCTTGCATCTTGTGAACGTGAGCAGCCGCAGTCGCTTCTGAGTATTATTCTACTCAAAAACAAATAATCTGATACTGGAGTTTGTATTTTATGTGATAGCAATAACAGTCAACAAACAAATCATCAGCTCACAGCACAGTATGGCAATAATGAGTAAGCTCCACTGCGATAATTTTATTATATATAAAACCATTATAATATTAATGCCAACAAACATTTGCGGTGGGTTGTGTACGCATTTGTATTTTAAAAAATTGCACACACATGAAAGTCAGAGTCATTTCCGCAACATCTGACAGCATCAACTCATTATTTACCCCTTGCAACGACCGCACGGCGTAGCTTCGCGATGTCAGAAAACTTGCACACGTTGTTTTTTCTTTTTCTTTCCGTGAGCCTCTCCTTCGTTAGCATTTGATGATTTATAAATGCGCAAAACAAGTCTATCTGCAGCCTGCAGCGGTGACATCGTGGAGGGTATATTTATTAAATTATACTCTGACCAGAAAAAAAAATTTGCTTTGGAAATATACACGTTAGCATTATTCTGATCGTCATCTCCAGCTGAATTTTAATTATTCATTCCTCAATGTGTGTAGTACTGCTCGCATCCGATGATTGAATTACAGCTGCCTGAACTACAGACGGCGATGCAAACGTACAATTTGTGCTCGGTGTAGCCGAAAAACAGATTTAATAGCAAGCGTGAAAACGCATCTCTGGATGAAAGCCGTGTCAGTCGTGGAGGCAGCTTGACCATACTTTACCCAGCTGGTCAGCGTGGGATAGTGAAGGGGACGGATCAGGACGAGTTTGAGATGTCATTCAGCACCGATGTTAGCCATGGCCAGGAATAGCACTCATGGCCACTTGGGTGCATTGCAGAGGTCCGCCCGCTACCCATTGAGTCACTGCTTCCACGTGGATAATGGATTCACAGTCACAATATTCCCAATGAATCCCTTAAATAAAACTTGACCATAGAATACAGCGGTAAAAGTTGTCATGTCGTAAATGTATCTAATTGTAATCAAATGCAGACAATCAGAGACAGACGTAGATAAGCGTTCCCAGCATAGCCGACAAAGACTGTTGAGGAAAGTGTTGTTAGCGAGCACCTGTTAACGCCTATACGATGCGCAGTCGAGTGGAGTGGCTAGTATCACACTTGGCCACGTGTTTTTCCACAGTGCTGGTGTTTTACACGCTACACTAGGCACTGCAACCTTTAAGGCTGAGTCGACCTTGGGGGGAGGGCAGGGCCAGTTCACTAATCACCACTTGTTTTGCTTGCTCTAGCCGGGAATCCAACCCAGGTATCCGGGTTCGTAGGGCATTGCATTAACCACTGCTGCCACCGTTCCCCCATAAGAATTGTGTTCACACACAAAGACACAGATCTCCCATATAGCCTGTAACAGACTGTTGGAGCCGGTACAGCGCACGAGGGGGCGAGTGGCCGACACCACGACTGGCCGCCTTTGTTTCCCCAGTGGCGATGTTTACACACCACACCAGGTACTTATTTGCGGCCGAGTCGACCGAGGGGAGGCCCAGGACCGGTTCACATATTCATCACCGGTGTTGGCCGTGAGGTGGGAGTCGAGCTGGGGTCACGTGGTTCATTACGCAGCGCTAACCGCTGCACCACCGCTCCCCACGCTCCTCACACAGACACACACGGACAAACACACACAGGCACACACACAGACGCAACGCACGTAGGAGCGGGTGCCTGCACGCATTCGCTTTCATGGGATTTTTAAAAAACAATTTGCTTTTCATTTTAATGGCAACTTGTTAGGGCAGAGCACGCGGGACATTGTGCGGCCTAGGCGCGTGCGTGCCCCTGTGGCAAGGGGTCAATCGCAAACGCGACAAACACACTGCTGGCTGCAACCCCACGCTAACAATGTAATGCCCATTAAGTCCACGGGCCTCCGAGTCCATCTCCTTCCCCAGAGCTTTTACCATAACAATGCGCCACTTTCAATGCGCGCATCAACGCGTGTTTTTTCTTTTTCTTTTTTTGGAATTTGGCAGAGACAAAACGTGCGCGCACAAAATGCGCAGCGAGTTTCTTCTTTAACGATCAAGTAATCGAGCAAAAAAACCGCACGGCGGGGTAGTGAGGGTGTTGGGGGGGGGATGCGCGGGTGGTGGTGGCGTGGTGAGATGCGGAGACATTCTAGATTTGAAGCTTTCGTGACTGCAAGGATTCATACTCTTAGTTTTTTTTCGGTAAAGTCACGTAGGTGAAAAAATAATAATAAAATAAATAATAATACATGAAAATAACTCAATTAAATCACGACGTTTCGGAGGCAACACAAGTCTCCGTCTTCAGGTGGGACCATCACAGCTAAAATTTACTGTATCAAGTGAGAATTTTTAGCTGTGACGGTCCCACCTGAAGACGGAGACTTGTGTTGCCTCCGAAACGTCG
>CM025636.2:9219845-9234761 GCA_014621495.2 Entosphenus tridentatus
CAGCAGCAGCAGCAACAACAGCAGCAACAGCAGCAACAGCAGCAGCAACAGCAGCAACAGCAGCAGCAACAGCAGCCGTCGTTGGCACACCAACTACGACGCCACGACGCCCGATACTTCATGGACAGCCCTGTTTGAGTCCACTGCTGGATGAAGGCCTCCTCCCCACACAGCGTCGTAGTCGGGGTTGCTTCACCAATACTCCACCACTGTGATGAGTCCGGGTTGATGACGCGTGGGGCCCAAGAACCAGTGCGGGTAGCACTCGCCAATGATGTTGGCCGTGCATGGTCACTGATCTCCGGTTGTTGGGTTCACAGCGCTGCAGTGCGCCGACGAAAAGACCACTGTTCTTCCCATGGTGCAGTAGGAACGGTGGAATAGGATCGGTGCAATAGGAATGGTGCAATAGGAATGGTGCAATAGGAATTGTCCAACAGGAACGGTGCAGTCGGAATGGTGTAATAGGAATTGCTCCAATAGGAATGGCCCAATAGGAATGGTGTAATAGGAATGGTCCAATAGGATGGTGCAATAGAAATCGTGTAATAGGAACGGTGCAATAGGAACGGTGCAATAGGAATGGTGTAATAGGAACGGTGCAATAGGATGGTGCAATAGAAATCGTGTCATAGGAACGGTGCAATAGGAACGGTGCAATAGGAATGGTGTAATAGGAACGGTGCAATAGGATGGTGCAATAGAAATCGTGTAATAGGAATGGTGCAATATAAATCGTGTAATAGGAACGGTGCAATAGGAATGGCCCAATAGGAATTGTTCAATAGGAATGATCCAACAGGAATTGAATCTGCCCGGTTAGAGAGTGAGGTTAAAGAGAACGTGTAGCAATTGTATGGTTCGTTCATTATGAATGATCAGTGCAGCTGTCTAATATATAAGTATACGTGAATGCTATTGTTGCCCCCCCCCGCCCACGATTCAACACATTGTCACGATTCGGGGGTCAAGGTTGAATTGTAGAATGCAATCACTTTTTGCGTGTTCGTGTTTCCCGTTGTGTCTGCATCGTCCATACCCCCGTGTGTATGTACCGGCGGTACACCTTCACCGTACCTCTCATTTGCTTCATGCGCTTAAAGAGCACACGTTTGCAATCACGTTGACATGAACCACACATAGAGTGAATGACCACGAAACGCATATTCATATAAATATATACAACATTTTTGTTATTGTAATATTAATACTGATGACCACGTGGCAGCTAATGGAGAGCCACTATACTTTAATGCTCCGTGATGATGATAATAATAATAATAAGAAGAAGAACAATTCGAACTTCTAACGCACCACGGCACAGTAGTCGCTCGCTCTCCACGACACAGAGACACGACAAAGATCCCCCGTGTAGCCTTAACGGACGGTAGGGGCAAGTGCTGCTAGCGAGCATCACACGCGCGCGCGAGCCGCCTCCATCCTCGCCCATGCAGACGTGAACTCCTGGCTGACGACAGCAGGCGTAACAAATTATCTCGTGGCCATCGTCTGCGTTACCCCCCACCTCCTCTCCTCTGTTGCGCGTTGCGCGCTCGGTGGCGTTTGGGAGCTGCGTTCCCGGTCGACAGATGGGTGCAGCGTTGACATCTCAGCTTTAAACGTGCAGTAATGAGAGAAGATGAGACCCTTTTTCCTGGGGCACCCGGCAATAATTCCGTATTAACCCGCTCACCCAAGACCCCCCCCACCCACCCCGTCTTACGCTCCGAATGGTTGCCCGCTGTTTAATGGCTTCTCTCTAGGACAGTGCCTTTTGTCATTTGGTGTCGTGTTTGTTTGTTGTTTTTTGTGTCTTTTTATTTTGTTGGTTACTCATGAAGGGGTTAAGGGGGAGGCTAGTGGTGGCGCAGCGGTGAGGGACCTGCACTGCGAACGCGACGAACCCGAGTTCGATTCCCGCTCGCGGACAACTTTTGTTCTGATACTGAGCCGTTACCTCTCCTCATCATCCCCGCACCGACCAGCATGGTGAAGCGTGGTCACATGACACTCGCAATTTTTAATTTTACCAGTTAAGGCCCACTTGGCTACACCGTATAGCTCTTTGTAAGAAGCGACCTGGCCACAAATGATAGCTCAACGAAGCGGCTTATCGTCGCGTGGAAATTTATAGCGGCCAAATACTCTAAACGCGTGACGTTGATTCTAAATGTGGAGGGGAAATCCAGAGGACCCGGACAAAAACCCACGTGACCACGGAGAGAGAGACACGCAAACTCCAAATGTACAGGCAGTCAGGGTCGGGATCGAACCCACGACCTCCTGTATACCAGGGGAGGTAGTTAACATCTCCGAACCACCGCGGTGTTCGCTGCACTTTTGAGAGGTATGATTGTGAGTGATAGACAGTTTTGTTAGCGCACATGCCAATCGTGGTCGCGTGGATCTTTCTCTGGGTCCTCCAGTTTTTTCCCTCCACATTTACAATGAACACGCGTTTAGAGTATTCGGCTGCTATAAATGTCCACGTGATAATAAGCCACTTCGTTAAGTTATCATTTGTGGCCAGGTCACTTCTAAAAAAAAAGCTATATACCTCAGTGAGCCTTACGTGGTAAAATAAAAAAAAGTTTTAAAATAGTTTAGATGAGTTTATAAAGCAAATGCCTCTGAGGGTTTTCATCCGCGCGAAGTGTGCCAATGCTCAGTTGGAGTTTAAAAACGAAAAACGCGTCAGCTTATAATAAATACGGATTTTTTTTATTCTCATTTAATAATTAGTGTAATCCACATATGCAAACGTGTGTAAAAACTAAAACAAAAAATTATGCTGTTTTTAATTTTTTTTGAAAGTACAAGGAAGCCATTAACACCGTGAGCACTGCACGCGCAACAATGGGGGTGTTCAGCTGCTGCCCAGGCTGTAATGCTTCGCACATCGCGGCTTGCAATCCGGAGGCCTTACCGGTTCGATGCGATTGCCCGACACGGCAGTTTATTAAAATTTCACCCACCCCACCCCAACTGACTCTGTCCACTCGGCAGCGTAAATGGCTCGGGCCACAATTCGCTTACAATCGGCAGTGTCGCGTGTGGTGTTTGTTGTCACCCCCCCACCTCCTCCCCGCATCTCCGATTAGCACGGATGGCTGAGTACGGTGCGAAAGAAGTTCAACATACGGTACGTATTTCGATTTAAAACTTTCGTGACTGCAGGGATTCATCGTCTTGGTTCTTTCGAGAGCGTCATTCAGACGCTGTCTTTCCGACAGACCTGTTCTTCACCTGAGGACGGCTGCTTGCGTTGTGGCCGAAACGTCGTGAAAATTGTATTTTATGATGTTTTATTTTTATTATTTTACTATTTCCCTTCTACGTGACTTTACCGAAAGAACCAAGAAGATGATGCGGTACGTACATGCACGGCGGGGTAAAGTGTGGGGTATTCACACTTTTTCAGAGACGTCGCGCAAGAGTAGAGGCCAAACGTAGCCACTGGACGGGGGCTTTCAAGGACTCCGTCGAGATGAGGCCACTTTCGCCAGCGGTGGCACGAGACGGCGATTTGCAGGGCTGCGCCTTTCCCACTGTTTAGAAAAAAAACTCAAATTTGAGCATGACCTCGAAGAGTCCCGTTGACGAATCGGTGTGGACCACAACCCAAAACAAAAAAACAAATATCTGCCAGTCAAAGTGTCCCCTCCAGGTAGCCGGGACCCACGGTGTGAAACAATTATCGGTGTTGATCCAACGGGTCGTACGCGAGCATTTTATTGCAGAGCTGTTTTCAAATCCGCGCACGCCCCCCCCCCTTCTGCAACCCCCCTCAACAAAACGAGTCAACAAAAGCAGATCCAGATCCCTTGCATCTGCATTCACAGCTGCTTTCAGTCTCCCTAGGTGGATACGCAACCTCCAAATGACGTGATGCATTAATTGGCTCTCCCCAACAACAACAACAATAATTCTCTGGGCCACAATTCAATTGGCAGGGTCCGTCATTCCACTTTTGCCTGATTACTGCGGTAGGCGCCCCTCTCAGCCGCATGCAATATTCATGAGCCAAATCTGTGTGGCGCTGCAGGAGGAGTCATTCATTAATTTGCCCTCTTTTTTTTCGTTTGCTTTGGTTTTTTGTGTTGACGGGCGTTGATTGTGAATGCACTTTGTCGTATCCCCACGTCTCTGCGTGTGTTTGTGAGAGACTTGCTTGGGCAGAGGTCGTGCGACGGTTCAGCGCTAAGCTGCGCTACGAACCCGGCGACCCGAGTTCGATTTCCGCTCACAGACAACACCGGTGACGAATATCCGAACCGGTGTTGGACCTCTCCTAGGTCGACTCAGCCTAAAAATAGTACCTGTTGCGGTGTGTAAACATCGCCACTAGCGAGACAAAGGTGGCCGGGCGTGGTGCTGGCCACCCACCCCCTCGTGTGCCGTGCCGGCCTTCATAGGTGCTCGCTAACAGCACTTGCCCCAACAGTCTGTTAAGGCTATACGGGTGATCTTTGTCTTGGTGAGACTTGTATTGTTGTGTTTGTCATGGAGGAGGCTCATGAAGGACGCTACTGAGCAGTTGTAGAGGCAGTCGCCCTCCAACAACAACAGCGGAGGGCAGAGGAGCGACGCTCACAACAACCAGCGGGGAGTGCCGGGCGAATAAACAGCGGCAAAGTTGGCACAGTAAGGGGGTACAGCTGGCGCATCTGCCAGTCATCTCAGTCGGCCAACGCATGGCACCTGGGTTTGACCCGTGACCTCCTGTCAGCGAGCCTTCGACACTGCACGTGGCTTGGCACATGCGTCGCTGTGACGTCACCGTCACTTAGTGGCGATTGGTGGGTATTGGTATCGGTCATTGTACGTCATTCCACGCTGTCATCCGTCTCTGCGTCTCTGTCACGCCTCTTTTTATCCATCGTAGTCACCCGTCCAAACATTAACCAGGCTCAACCCCTTGCTTAGCTCGCGAGATCTGGCGAGGTAACGGCGCAAGTGTTAATACCACTGACTCTAGTCTTCGCTTCTGCAATATTAGCACGGTTGGCTACGTACGGTGCGAAAGAAGCCCAACACACATACATGCATCCATGATACAGCTGTGCAGACTGATTAGAACATTGTCTATGCCTAACAGTAATTGCCCTATGGGCAGACCCCGTCATAGGAACGTGGAATCGTCGTCACTGGCTCAAATTTGTAAGCTGGAGATGAGCACTGGTTATTTTTTTTTTGGTGATTTCGAAAACATATGGGTAATCTAAATTGTATTATGGTTGCTATTGTTTGACTTGCATCACACTGGGATTTTTGCACACGGCGTATTATTTTTGAATATTTGCTGGTTTATCCAGGATGTTTCTGTTGCGCGTCGTCGCTTTAAGATCTTCTCCGTTCATATTTAGTTTGTTGCGGTTGCACCCGACTCAAGAGCCGCATGGCTCACAGGGCTATACCTAATAAATGAAACTTGAAACTTGGAAAATGCTCGTTTGAGCAGAAGTAATTTCAGACTTCTAACATGCGTTTATTTACAGGCAGGTAAGAGCCCATTGGGGAAGAGACAGTGCTATCTGTTCATTGCACTGTGAACCTAGCGACCTGAGTCTGATTCCAGGCCGTGGCTAACATCAGTGGCGAGTGGTGGTCACCACCTAACAGTCCGGAACGCTCATTTCCGAATATTATTTTGGCACGACACATCCATGTAATCATATTTCATATTTTTATTTATTTGTTTACGATTATTTAAATTACCCTGTTCACGTGATTATATGAATGTAGCATAGGGTGCAATAAACCAGGATCATTATGAATAGGTTACTCATGAGACCTCCTTTGCCAGTATTAAATTATGATAATAGGGGTTTCCTCTTTATGGCAATACAACATGTGTTAAGATGTTAAAACACCAAACTGAAACCTTTGCAAGGAATCATGTCTGCATTAACCGCATAACACGGTATGCGCTTCTGCAGCCGTCTGGAAAGCTCTTTCTTCCGATATTAGGAAGCCACTTTTAAATCATCCAGTTTCAAAACTCATTTCTTGAGCGCTGCTTTTCGCGTTCAGTTCGTCGTCCTTCCCCAGCACCTCCGATGAGCACGGATGGCTACGTACGGTGCGAAAGAAGTTCCACATACGTACATACAAACCCCCATAACGGATACGACGTTGGGCACGCCTCCGCGTCAAGCAGCAGCGGATCGGCAACAGGGGAGCTGCGTCCATTCTGCACGTGTGGTAGTGGGACGACTCAAGGCGGCCGCATCCCAGCTGCCAGTTTGACGATCGGCCCATGGCCATCATCGGTTAACAATGTGTAATAAAGGTCGTGGAAGCGACTTCTTGAATCCGGTCTTTATTTGTCTTTCGTTCACAACACTCCTGTCTTACTCCTTCACGCTGCTGACAGACAGCGTGAGAGGGAGAGAGAGACACGCGCGGCCACGTGGCAGCCTGGACCCCGCTCCAGCGTGGCCTCACCCTCCGTTCGTTCCAGATCTGACCACGTGCTGTCCGTCTCCACCCCTTTTAATACCTGGGTCACGTGGTACCTTTCCACCAATGCTGGTTAACCTTTATGGAATCTTCTAGACTCCATCGTACGTTCCCGGGACCGCGCCCCTGACTCGTCCCCCCATTGGCTGTGGCTAAAGCCAGCAGATCCAATCCTCTACTTACAGATGTCACCTTCCCATTACGTTAGGGCCACGCCCCTAGACTTCCCCCCATTGGCTATGGGCCAGGACCAGTAGAGCCAATCATCGTAACGAGGTGTGATCCATCAGCAACCCAGATATATCCTCACATTACAAATTGAATTTTTTTTTAATATATATTTTTAAAAATATGGAAATTGGTTGGCAGAGGCCCACTATGACCCCCTCGCGTCTGACGGGGGAAAACAATCATTGACAAGCGCCACTATCCGCGTCTGAGTAGTGCATTACGCAATAGCCGCACTCGGAGAAGAATTACTTGAAACCACGGTGGCCAGGACGAGAGTTGCCGCGGGAGTTTTGCGATTTGCGTTTTGTCGTTCATAGCGCGGTGGAGGTGATGGGGGCTTTATTGTTTGCGTCATCAGTTTTATTATTTTTCTTTCCCAAACGTCTTTATGTAATTGTGTGTGTGTGTAAAACAACTCAACAGATTGTGCAGAAGAGGGGGGGGAGATAAATATATATGAATATATTTATATTTGCATGAAAATAGTTAATTAAAATCTCTGTTAAGATGTGCCGGGAGTGCATTAGTGTCTGCCGCGGTGTATTGTTTGACAAGTGGAATGCGTCAGTTCTTGACGCAATTAATGCACCCTGGAGTAATTGAGTGCGATTGCTGTGATACATTCAACTGCCTTTACCCATTAGCAAAAGAGACCACACATGAACAAGCACTTAATGCAAATTTCCCTTTTCTTTTTGTTATTTTTTTTCCACCCTCCAACAAAAACCTGGGTCATTTTAATTCTTCTTGAGCTGGAAACTGTTTAGATATATTTCTGCACGCACGCCACAATTAATTTATTTGTAATGACTTAAAAGAGTTCATCACAAGACGGGATATAAAGGGACAGTGCACAAGGGCTTTTAAATACAATACTTAAGGGTAATGAGGAGGATTCATTTGGCGAAAGCACCTTCATGGCACATTTTCAACAGGAATAACATGTGCGTGCGTGTGCGCGCGTGTGTATGTGTGTATGTGTGCGCGCGTGTGTATGTCTGTGAGTGTGTATGTGTGTATGTGTGTGTGTGGGGAGCGATAGTGTAGCGTTGGCGCGCTGCGCTATGAACCCGGCGACACTGGTTCGATTCCCGCTCACGGCCAGCACCAATGACGATTATCTATAGCGGTCCTGGGCCTCCCCTAGGTCGACTCAGCCTCAAATGATAAACTGGTGCGGTGTGTGAACATCGCCACTGTGGGGAGACAAAGGCGGTCGGGCGTGGTGCTGGCCACCCACCCCCTTGTGTACCGTTCCGGGCTTCATAGGTGCTGCTCGCTAACAGCACTTGCCCCTACAGTCTGTTAAGGATATATGGGGGATCTTTGTCTTGTTGTATGTGTGTGGGGGAGCGGTGCCACAGCGGTTAGCGCACTGCGCAACGGAGTTCCATTGCCGCTCGCGACCAAATAACAGTGGCGAAAATTTGAACCGGTCCTGGGCCTCTACCTAGGTCGACTCAGCCTTAAATGAGTGCCCGGTGTAGTGTGTAACACATCAGCACAGGGAAGACGAAGGCGACCCGGCGTGCAACTGGCCGTGTCGGCCTCCATAGGTGCTCGCGAACAGCACTTGCCCCCAACAAGTCTGTTAAAGTCTACACGGGGGGGATCTTTGTCTTTGTCTTGAGTACGTGTGCGTCTGTCTGTATGAATGTATGCGTACATTATATGTGTGTATACACCTGGAGCGATTTGTAAAAATCGCCACTGGGGAGACAAAGGCGGCCGGCCGTGGTACTGGCCACCCACCCCCTCTCGTGTGCTGTGCCGGCCTTGAAAGGTGCTTGCTAACAGCACTTACCCCAACAGTCTGTTCAGACTATACGGGGGATCGTTGTCTTTGTTATAGACACAGGGCACGTGCTCCACTTGTTGGCGGCGTCTTCCACCGGCCGCTTCAGCGGACGTTAAAGACCCCCCTCCCCCCCCCGGCGTCTTTCTAAAACGAGGCGCTTTGTCCGTGCCACGGCGTCTCGGCACCTCCGACGAGCACGGCTGGCTACGTACGGCGCTAAAGACGTTCAGCAAACATACAATGCGTGCATGCGATACACATGTCACGGTCGAAATTCTGCCAAGCGACCCGCAAATTGCACACGTGCGCATTGCTCACGGCACTAACAATCACCCCCCCCCCCCGCAACTGAGAGTCTAACTCCCATTTGCTGCGCAGGGACAACTTCCAATGAGGGTTCCCTTTCCGAACGCGTCGAGATGAGATTACAAGTCGCCTATCGCGTGTCACAGGGCTCTGAGACTCGCCGACTTAAAGGTCGCTCTATCTGCGAAAAACACAAAGCGTTCGAATTATTACGTCTCCGTGTGTGTGTGTATGTTGACGGTCGACTCAGCCTCAAATGAGTGTGTAAGCATCGCCGCTAGGGAGACAGAGGCAGTCGGGCTTGGTGTTGGTCACCCACCCCCTCGTGTACCGTGCCGGCCTTCATAGGTGCTCGCTAATAGCACTTGCCCCTACAGTATGGTAAGGCTATAAGGGGGATCTTTGTAGTTGTATGTTGAACTTCTTTCGCACAGTACGTAGCCAGCCGTGGCAATCGGAGGTGCGGGGGGGAGGAAAACAAACTAAACACACAAAAAAGCGGTTCATAAGAAATGAGTTTTCAATCTGGATTTAGAAGTGCGTAGCTCCAGTGCCTTCCTGATATCGGAAGGAAGAGCGTTCCAGACGGCCGCAGAAGCGCATCTGAGACCGTCTTTGTTCAATGGCCAGCCAGAAGCCGCCGCCGTTGATGCAGCGAGGATGAGTTCGTGCGTGCGTGCGAGATGTCAGGCCATGAAACAAAAAACGCGACCAAGTAACCGAATTGTCACCCTTGAAATGTGAATCCGTGACGCCTCGCTCCGTCTCACGATGTCCGGCCGTGCGAACCTTCAGTGCACCAAGGTGGCCTGGTGGCATCGCGCGGGCGAATCGCAGCTACCGTCATCGCTGCCGCTGTTGTTGTTTGTGTTGTTGTGTGAGCGTGTTGATTTGAGCAGATCACCATTGATGTCTGCACTGTGCATGTAACGTTACCCCCGCGTGGCCCCACTAGCCCCCCTCCCCAAACCCACTTTGTGTCGCAACAAAAAAACATTGAATGCACCTTGGCAGAACCTCCTTGAAAAACGTCACGGCCCGATGTGGACAACAGGCGTGCCAAATTAAAAGTGGTAAATTCTAAACACACTTTGAGCCGAAAGTGCGAGAGGCTTGATCACGGAGATAGAGGCTTTCATCCAGCGTAATCGTCACTTACAATGTTGCTAATGTTAGTTTTCATCGTGATCTGGGCTTTGGGAGGATTACGGTTTAATTCTTGATTTAATCTGACTTTCCCTCTTAAAATAATTGAGAGCAGTGGCAGATTTTTTTTGAAGCATTGTTGGCGTGGTTTTAACAACAACAACAACAAAAACAGAAGAATTTGAGAGAATTATTCGGTTCGGAGCGAGTATCCTGATTCGAGTTGCCCCCTTGCAAGCTGGCATTTCGAGAATGTTTTTTTTACTTGATTCCGTCCTGGCGAACGGAATACGGGTTAATTCCCTCGATGCATTCAGATATTGTTTTATTTATTCGCATAACAAAAACAAGCGAAAGGTAAACAGTGCGCATACAAAAGAAGGTTAAAAAAGGTGTGCAGGTGAGGTTTGAAACCCAAGACGGCTTACATTAAAACCACACGAAATAAAGAACATTCACACCAAATAACTAAAAAAGCCACTGTATTGTGAATATATAGGTTGCGTTAATCTTTTATTTACATTTATAATGGACTATAGTTTTTAATGTAAAAAGAACGGATAATACACTGTAACGTTATAACAGACGTGTGTTAATAGCTTCAAAAAGTCAGTCTCCACTTGTTCGCCAACATTGTCAACACGTGCCTGGAATCTCAGTTGTGTTAACATTTTTTCAAGCACCCCTTTATATTTACAAGGAGGCAGGGATTAGTATCAACAAGTGTCGGTAGTTGCACACGCTTAGTTTTGCGAGAATGTAGCGTACAGCCATTTGTCTATCCATTGCTGGACGGCCGCCTTTTATGTCCCATGCCAGTCCATCAGGGTGTCTGTTGCATACTTCACCACGCTGGTGCGGGCGCGTTGGCGAAGGCGGAAGGGAACCAGCATCCTGACGAAGCTGGTTTTAATTCTAGATTTGAAGGTTTCGTGACTGCAAGGATTCATATCCTTAGGTTTTTTCGGTAAAGTCACGTAGGTGAAAAATTAAACATCTCTTGAGGAAGGCCAGCGTCTCGAGAATCTGTGACTTCTTATCTCGTTGTCTGTTAAAAACTCGAACAGATAGGTGAAATTCCTCCCCGTACAGGGTTTTAATTCTAGATTTGAAGCCTTTTATAAAAAAAAAAAATTTACCTACGTGACTTTACCGAAAAAACCTAAGAACAGGAGCATTTCCATTCACCAGCTACTGGAGCTCGGCTGTCTATCCCCTGTGGATTTATGTTGTCATATATAAATATTTTTTGGTCTTTTTTTTTGCATCCTAACGTATTCCCAATGTGCTGCCTCGTCAGCATCTCCTGAAACAAAGACTCCAATGGGAATGCTGGAGTAGCCCTGCGTGTCGGAGAACGGCAAACGGAAGACGCTTTAACACGTAGGCTTTCGCGACCAATATTATTCATGATAAAGGTGTTTTGAGTTAGATCGCGTCAGTATAAATGTTGTGTCGTAACCATCCACCACCCGACACGGTCAATTAGTCAGGGATTTGTCACGTTAACAAAACGCCAATTAGTTACTACTTCAGCCCACCGGTGTGTTGGAGAGTAAATCCACAACATTGACAATTTGAGTAGTACGACGTTTCGCTGGTAAATTCTGGCAAATCGCCCGATAATCCTGGATGTAATTACCAACGAAACGTCACGGCACTCAAATTGTAAATGTTGTGGATGTACTCTCCAACACACCGGTGGGGCTGAAGTAGTACACTGCACTATACACTACACCATACACTATACACTACACTATACACTACACTATACACTACACGAAACACTACACACTACACTACACTATACACTACACTATACACTATACTATGCACTACACTATACTAGTAACTAATTGGCGTTTTGTTTAAGTGACAAATCTCTTACTAATTGGCTGTGTCGGGTGGTGGAGGGTTACGACGCATTTATACTTACGCGATCTAACCCACAAACCTTTATTATAGGCAGAAGACACCTCGAACATTAAATCACGGTCAAGTGACGGCCAAGGCTCACACTCGCACCGACGATTCTGGCCCAGCGCTCTGACCCACTCGCCACCACGGCCACCTTGACACTTGCCGTCCTATTCATATTCTTTGGTAAAGTCACGTAAATATAATTTTGTTTTAATAAAGTGAACACAAATAGCACGACGTTTCCATCGCAACACAAGCGGTGGTCATCAGGACAAGGGGGAGGGTTAGCCTCTAAAGGCAAACTGCTTATAAAGGTTTGGAGAAGGGCGTAGTCCACGTGTGTCAGCAGCAGAATCGTCGGTCCTTCCGAAGACGAACGCTGGCTTGCTTAGCGCAGCTGCGTGCTCCTCGCTAATGTGCATTAAGGGACGCGACACGGAGCGGCGGCTGCCTCCAAACTGATCGCCACGGCCCGATAGGGGTGTGTGTGCGTGTGTGTGCGTTAGTGTTTGTTTGTTTGTTGTCGGCGAGGACCGAGTTATCGTTTCGCGCAGACAGCCCTGCTGACAACAACAACAACAACAACGACGAGCGGTGCGAATGCGACCGCCGCCGTCGCCGATTCGCTCGCCGATTCGCTCCTCCACGACGGAGCGTGCCGCGCGGACGAGTCGTGAGCGTCGCTTACGCCTTGGCCGATCGGGGGGTTCATTAGTTCAGAGCGCGCGTAAGCCACCCACCCACCCCCCCTTTCGACATCCCGGTAATGCCGCCTTACAGCGCATTATCAAATAAGCTCCATCTGATCGTGCGAACGGGCCCGCGCAAGCGATCCCATGAGATTGCACGCAAGAGTGGTCATTGTTGCGCTAGAGTCGTGGACGAATTTGTTGAATTACCAGCAATTACTAAATTATCGGGGGCGGGAGGGGGGGGGGAAGGGGGGGGGGGGGGGGGCTGGTGGGGGGAGAAGGCGTGGGGTGTGTGGAGTCGAGGGCGCAGTGTTTAGAGCCTGGCGAACCGAGTTCCATTCCCGGCCATGACGCAAACATCAGTGGCGGGTGGTGTTTGCACTCGCCCGTCCGAGGTCACCCCACTTTTACCAAGCTGTATTGACCAGCGTGGTGAAGTATGGTCAAACACCCTCCACGGCGTAGCGGGGGGAGGCCATATTCTAACCGTGGGTTGACAATTGGCAGTCAATAATTATTATGAAACTGATTCACACTTAAATTTCGATTTAAAGCTTTCGTGACTGCAGGGATTCATCTTCTTGTTTCTTTCGGTAAAGTCACGTAGAAGGGAAATAATAAACACCTGTGGATGGCTGCTTGCGTTGTGGCCGAAACGTCGTGAGAATTGTATTTGATTATGTTTTAGTTTTATTATTTTATTATTTCCCTTCTACGTGACTTTACCGAAAGAACCAAGAAGATTATTCACACTTACAGAAGTCAATTTTTTGAAGGCAGCATTGTAAACGGCTATGTACCTTGGATTTTTTCCCCCCATGGACTTCCTTTTTGTATGTATGTTGAGCTTCTTTCGCACCGTACGTAGCCAACCGTGCTAATCGAAGGTACGGGGGCGGGGGGACACACACAACAAACTAGACGCAAAAAAGCCGCTGTAAAGAAATGAGTTTTCACATTGAAGAGCGATTGCGATGCGGTGATGTCGCCGCAAAGATGCCAACAGTGGCGTTGTAAAGGTGCCCCTCAGTCAATGGCGGAGCCAGGATTTTCAGGTATGGGGGGGGGGGGCAACCCCTCCAGCAAAAAAAAATGATAGAAGAGTTTTTAGTAAGTAAGGACTTGTCCCTTGCTTTTTATTCGACGCGTGTGCGGCGATGGCGCATCCATTGATCGAGGGTCGAATTCGAACCGCGTCATGTGATCCGCATCGCGCTCGCTGGAGCTGTTGATGCCTTCAGGGAAATCGTGTGCTGTGTACGCAACTGCGCACAATTCTGAGTCACTTTTAACCGCTTTGCCGTTACTTATTGCCAATTATGGACTCAGACTATTGTCCTATCAACTCATAGAGTCCCTGGCACGTAATAATATTCTACACGATGGCAGTGGGGGTCGCAAAATGCCGATTTATTACTAATAAACCCCAATGATCCGATCGAAATTAGGGATTTCGATCAGATCATTGGGGGGGGGGGGACGTGCCACCCCTCCCCCCCACTGGCTCTGCCCGTGGTGCAGGGGATCCGGGGCAGGTAAGAGGAGAAGTGAGGCTGCTCCTGCTGTCCCATCGCCAAACTTGACCTCACGTTAAAATAATAATAATCCCATAATGCCGCGGTGTCGCGCACCGGTCCGCCTACCCCCCCCCCCCCCCATTGATCTACGGCTCAGCTGCACGTGCCATGGATCTCGTTGTTTTTGTACTTTTTGTTTTGTGTGTGTGTGCAAGTTGCCATCTTCCTCGGCGTCCCCACTCTCTCGATATTTGCTCAGAGGGTGCGGTTCGCGACGGTACAATAGCCCGCGGGGTGGCTCGTGTTACCCAGGACCCTTTGCTTTGCTAATGCTTCACTCTCTCTATCTCTCCCCCCGTGTTGTTTTGATAGACAAACATTTGTCGTGTGGTACGCTCGCGTCCCGAAAGAAAGGAAGAACGACACACACACAAAAAGGAAGACCCGACTACAACGCGCATAAAAGACTAAATAAAACCGCCGTGCGCATGTTGCGTGTGTGTTGTTGTCGTTGTATGTACGGGGCGATTCAATCCTAAAACCCACAAGGAAAAGGGAGGACCCCCCCCCTGCCCACACGCCTCCCAGCCCCTAACCCTGACGCTTTATCCTGCCGAACTCTTTCCACAGGGGTGAGACACAGCGGGGGGGGGGGGAGAGAAAAAAACGCCACGCAGAAGAAAGGCTCCGGGGGGGGGGTGGCGGCTCCGATGCCTCGCTTGTCGCCTTTTCACCCTGCGTGCTGTCGAACGAGCGGCGGCGCGAGGTGACGCGTGGGGCCACGCGCGGCGCGGCACGTGCGGCACGTGCAGGTGGCGCGTGTGCGTGGTGCGTGCAGGTGGTG
>CM025636.2:9234771-9245009 GCA_014621495.2 Entosphenus tridentatus
GTGGTGCGTGCAGGTGGTGCGTGCAGGTGGTGCGTGCGCGTGGTGCGTGCGCGTGGTGCGTGCAGGTGGTGCGTGCAGGTGGTGCGTGTAGGTGGTGCGTGCAGGTGGTGCGTGCAGGTGGCGCGTGCAGGTGGCGCGTGCGCGCGGTGATGCGACGGTGCGGAGAGCGGCGGCGGCGCACAACAGACGCAGGTGACACCAGGTGAAGCGTGGCGGTCGAACCCCCCCTTCCACAACCCCCATACCTCCCGCCTCTCTTCTCCCGGGAAGCTTGGTAGCCTCCCCCCCCTCTCTCCCGTCCACCACCAATGAATGTCACACTGTAACATCACAACATCATCAAGTTCATCGTCACGGCGTAGTGTCGTGACATCATCACATAGTAACTTCACCACATCATCGTCACACACCATAGTGTCCCAACATCACCACACCGTAACGTCGCAATGTCACACCGTAGCATTGCAACATCACGTTGGACACTGACACGTTGAGTGTGGAGACACTTTGACTCACTTTGGCGTTGGTAAATAACATCATAGTCCACGGGTCAGTATAGAAAATTGGTACCACCGAAGGTAACAACACTTTAGCAGTACCGATTTATTTATATTACCAGAGAGAGTAGATTATTTGATAATCCCGCTCATTCACGTGCATATTGCACTGGTATTGGCCACAATGAGGAATTCGGAACCGTTAAAGGGACACCAAAACAAAGACAAAGATCCCACATGTAGTCGAGACCAGACTATTGAAGCAAGTGCTGTTAGCAAGCACCTATGAAGACCGGCATGGTACACGAGGGGATGGGTGGCCAACAGCACGACCGGCCGCCTTTGTCTCTCCAGTGGTGATGTTTACACACCACACCAAGTACTCATTTGAGACTGAGTCGACCTAGGGGAGGCCCATTATCTGTTCAGATAATCGTCACTGGTGCGAGTGGCCGTGAGCGGGAATCGAACTCGGGTCCCCAAGTTTGTAGCGCAGCGTAGCGCTAACCTCTACACTACCGCTCCCCTAAAGTGACACCACCACAAGGGGTACCAACAAGTGGTGAAGTAGAACGGAGTTCTGATAAAAACGTAATTTTCCGAGAGGGATCACGTCGTTAAAAGTCGAGCATAAGAGTGGGAAGAGGTTGGGGGGACCAAGGCCGTAATTATAATTTATATTGGGGGGGACACATCCCCCAATATTCAAATATGCTCAAAATGTCCCCCCCAATATATTGCTCTAAATAAAATTAATTTCTATGCTATGTAAATAAAGACAACAATTTGCTAAACCTTGGCAACAATATCTGGACTTGTCTTCACATAAATCAATGCATAGATTTCTGTTTACATGATTGTGGTTATGGTTTTAGTTTATTAATCCCTAATCTCTGCCATTACATACGATGAAACAAGAAATGGTAAAAGAAAAAGTAAAAACAGAGCAATGTAATACAATACACTATTGTAAAAAAAAAAGTCAATTTCATGTGTTAGTGAATTTTTTAATGTTTTATGCAGCAAATTAGTTTTCAAATGTCGATATTTTTTTCTGGGTTGGGACCCCCAGACACCCTGGAAGATTTGGTCCCCCCCATGTTGACTCTATGACTACGGCCTTGGAGGGGGGTGGGGGGGGCACTGCCGTTGAGTGATGGGTCGCTGGTTCGATCTCCCGGGCGTGGCAGTTGAAACGACGGCGCGGGTTTCTTGAATCCCCCTGCACAGCATGTCAACGCAGACGTATAACGCGGGCACACCGCAGCGGGTCGTGTGTGATCGCGTGCGACGGGGTAACATTCGTGGGCAGCTCCCACGTCTTCCTAGACACGTGTGGCCATTGAGCAGCAGCAGGGCCAAGCCTCTCCAGGATCTTTTCGGAACATGCAGACTGCTGTCAACCCTCGAAACCTTTTCACAGACCGCCGCTGCCAGCGGGTGGCGCGAGCAAGGAATTGCAGGGCTGCACCTTTGCCTTCACATTTTCCGGCAGAGAGAGAAAACAACGTCACAACGGTGGAGTCTTCGTATGTATAAAATAATTTCACCTCATCGCGGCAGCCCGATGGGTTTGTCCGGCAACAAGTGTCTCTATCACGCGTCCGTATCTCTACGCCATTATCTCACCGTATCTCCATGTCATGTTCAGCCATTCCAGGCTTAGGAGGCCCGAGAAAACACCACGCCAGATACAATAATCTCGCCTCGCATCCACAGCGAACAGCTTGGCCGCACTCCTTCACAATCGTCATTTACACGGGGCAGCAAATGAGGTTTCACGAGACGTACCGCTGCGTACAAAAATGCATTTATTTAGCGTCTTCTTCGCGTGAAATATTTGCAATGCTACGCGACAAAAAAAAACGCCACTCTCGTAACGAAAAGGGAGATCATCGCTCATTTGATCGTATTCCCTTCATGTTAATGGGGTGTCTTAAGCACAGAAGTGGCGTGCTTTGTATTTATTGTTGAGGCTGCCTTTGCCTCGCATTACATGGATTTCTTAGCCACTGTGTGATGGTTACACGTGGATCAGAGATGAGAGCATTTTTTGTAAATATGAAGAACAAACACCGATCGCCTTTCAAAGGTCCTTTATCCCTAGGATTCTTAAAGTCAAATAATGAAAACCTACATATCAATGAGCTGTATTTGTACATCAGAGGAGACACCACTTTGTGAAATAATTCAGAGACGCTGCCTTTGTTTGGCCTGTTCATATATATTTTGAACGCTATTAGAGCCTGCATCCACAGGGTCATTGTACACGCACCAAACGCATTAAATTGAAAAAAGAAAACAGATTTGCCTCGTGGTGTCAATGACTGGCCTCTTGTGGAGATTAGTTTCAGAATCTACCTACGTTTTGGTGTGACCGTGATGGAAATTATTTGTCAACAAATACAAAGATTCACCCTCTCCTTTGCGGACTTTAACCTTTGTCTCCGCAGTGGTGATGTTTTCAGACTCTGCACCGAGTACTAATTTAAGGCTGAGTCGACCTAGGGGAGGCCCATAAGCGGTTCAGAAATTCACCACTGTTATTGGTCGTGAGCGGGATTCGAACTTGGATGGCCGGGTTCAAAGGTCAGCGCGCTAACCAACCGCACCACCGCCGCTCCCACCACGCACACGCAAACTTCTCGCGAAACTTGCTTTGAGCGCAATTTTTTTGCGTGCGGGAAACTCAGCTTTCGTGGATGCTGCTGCTGCTGTGGTGGAATGCTGAGCACATTGGACCTGCAAATCCAAATGTCTTGCCGGGTGGACCTCCAGGCACGGCGGTCGAAACAACGGTGCAAGTTTGTCCGATGCAGTGACAAATATCCACCATCAATGGGTGAGAGCGGTGTGACATACGTGTCTATGTTGAACTTTTTTCGCACTGTACATAGCTAACTGTGCTAATCGGAGGTGTGGGGGAAGGACTACAAACTAAACACACAATGCAGTTTTAAAGAGAAGAGTTTTCAATCTGGATGATTTAAAAGGGCAAAGCTCCAGTGCCTTCTTAATATCGGGAGCAAGAGCGTTCCAGACGGCCGCAGAAGCGCATCTGAAAGCGCACGATGCGGTGACCGTCTTTGTTCGATGGCTGCGAGGACGACTGGAGTTCACGTGACGGTGGTTTATGCTCCTTGACGATGTTTAGCGCGATGGGCTATGAACCCTGCGACCCGAGTTTTGATTCCGAGAACACGGCTCACATCAGTGGCGAGCGATATCAGAACCGATCCTGCTCTCGCCCCACTTCACCGATTCACCAACCCGCACTGACCAACCAGTGTGGTGAAGTATGGAAAAAAAAAACATTTTCCGATATTGCTTGGGGAGGAATATATGCAATGGTTTTGGGAGAATGGCAACAATTAATGCATTGTGCAATAAATGGTGAATTTAAAATAGGCAAGATTTGACCAGCCACACCCACCCATTCCGCTAAGGTTGTTATGGAAAAATAATTATGGACATATTTTGTCCCTGGTTGTTGTTTACGTTTTTTACGCACGTTTGACATTTGACAGGACCGGTCCTTGTGAATTGCTCAACGCTCACGGGCAAATATATCTCGCGAGTGCTTTAAACTGGCTACTTATGGCACTTAATGCTCGCGTTGTCGGGAATTATTATAATGTTTTAGCAATGTTTTGTGAAGAGGAGAAAAAAACAACAAATATATTGCAGGGATTTCTGCCAAAAGTGGTCGCTTGCGGGATCAACATCGTCGAAAAGTGTTTTTCACGCTCACAAAAGCAGGCGCTGTAATGTGAACAAAGCACGCAAAACGCAGCCAACAACAACAACAACATACATACAAACAAAGAAACAGAAAAGCCAGAGGTATGCTAACTAATGACCTTGTGTTTAACATTGAACATTGGTTAAAACTTAACAATTTGAGGGGGGCGCGGTGAAGGGGGTTCGGGCGCGCGAGGGGGTGGACAGGGGTGGTGGTGGTGGTGGTGGTGCAAAAGCCACCTCTTAATGGATTTCTAACAGAGCACCTGTCACCACAAACCTGTGACAATACAGAGGTGGGGTGGCTGTGTGGGGGTGTGGGGGCGGGGGCGACACTTTGTGAACGTGCGGCCACGTGCGGGGATGAAAACGAGCCGTCGATGTCGCGCGTGGGGGTATATCGCCGGTTCTCGACTGCGTTTTCGCGTTAACCCCCCCCTCCCGTTCCTCCGAGCGTCGACAAAGTGGGACGCAGTTTCAGCCGCGCGTGTCGCCAACCTCTCGCTGTCGCCCGATGGGGTCGGCTGTTGTTGTTGCTGTTGTTGTTGTAATTGCCGGCGAAACGTGAACTGTGATCGGATTGTCAATGTTGCAGTGGGTTTACTTCCCCGACGCAAGCGGTGTGCCGTGCTAGTAACGAGTTGGCACGTTTTGTTTACGTGACAGACCTCACTAATTGGCTGTGTCGGGTGGTGGCAGGCTTGACGACGCATTTATATTTACGCGATCCAACCCAAAGAAACCTTTGTTACGGATTGTTATTATTATTATTACCATTATCGACGCACGTTGAGATGCTGGCGTAGCGCGATGGAAATCTTGAAACTGCAAAAGCACGGTGGATGGAAAGGTGTAGGTATACGTGATATTTATTTTATGATTTTTACAATTGTAATACGTTCAAAAATGCCTATTGACTTCTGAGCATGAGTGGCGCGTGCGAATGTAGGCAGATGCTAAGAATGCAGACAGCTGCACATCATCGGAATCGCCTTTCATTAACGTTCTATTATTATATTTTTAACGTAGCAACATTTTTCGCGGGCAAAGTACAACCCTAAAAACAATAACGGTTTATTTTAATGTTTATTTTTATTTCACGCAACCGATTGTCCAACGTAAGCCACGGGAAAAGACAAAAAAAACACCGACGTGGCATAAATGGTTAAATTTTTGTGTGTGTGTGTGGCAAAGTTAGTTTGATGATGATTTTTCTTTTTGATGCAAATTCGAGGCTTCTGAGCCATTCAGCGTGGACGCTATTTGAAATTGCCTCCCTTCCTCACTTGTCACCAACCCACCCCCTTTGAATGTGAGACTTCAAAAGTAGGGGGGGGGGGGGACGAAAGATGAAAGACACGGATCCCATAGTAGGGCTTCATTTGAAATACCTTGATATTTCGGCGGACTGATTAATATGCTTGCGGTGAGGCTACACATTATTTTTGGCTAATTACATGCAGGTAACGCATTTGTGGAGAGGAGCAAGTATCAAAAGGGCCCCATCCATCGGGTCCTTTCCATCGCATAATTTAAACGCCGCACGTATCTGCGCGCATAAACACGACGACGCGCACAAAGTACGGCGAAATCCTTGTTGGGTGGGCGCCTGTAAATATTTCATGGACGCGAAACGAAAGAGATAACGCACATCGCGTTGCGGTTCGTCGATTGGCTTGATCTTTCTTACGCGCACCTCAATCGGACGGGTTTTCGTGATACTCCGCATAGCCAACATTGTAACGGCTGGCCGGAGCTGCGGTAGTCAACGCTCGTTTATCTGCTAAGTGATGTTGTATTCGTGGGGTTAAAACAAGAAAACAACCAGCCGTGTCACTTTTAGCCATTGTCCCCTTTTCAGCGATTTTATTCGCTTTAAAAGAAGAGTGATTGTGATGAAGGGACCTGCCGTGCTTTGACGAGTGGTCAGCATACCGGACTGGCCAGGGTCTGTCCACCTCGGTGACCTGGAATGTATTTCCGCACCCGGCGGCACAACCACGTCTAGGATGTCCCTCGCCGTGGCTGCTGCTGCCCAGTTGCTACGAGTCACGTGACACCTACTCCGGTCCACCAGCCAGCAACCCTGGATATTATTCAGCCACACCAAACAAATAAACGTAAGCTTTGCCGACAATTGGAAATGATTGCAGCACCCCCATTAGTTGGAGGGGGTTACGATGCTGCAGCGAGCGCACTGGACTTGCAATGCAGAGGTCGCCGGTTCGGTTTGATCTCCAGGCGCGGCAATTTAAGCAATGGGCCAAAGTCCCCCCGCCCTGCCACCTCTGTCCGCCTTGCTGTGTCAAAGGGGTTCGCCACGGCCAAGTTTATTTGTAGGTCTCGCGTGGTGGGGTCAAGTGTGGGTATTTCTGTCTCTTCGAATGCGTGTGGCCCGGGTGGAAGAGTAGGCCAAACACACCCTCTAGAGCTGCCTCCAGTGGAGACCCCTTATGCTGGCGGTGTCGTGAGCAAGCGTTGCAGGGTCGTGCCTTTACTCATGATTCTGTCTTTAAACCTCAATGTAATTTTTCGTCGCCCTCCTTTTTAATTGTGCTCATTTGAAATGAAGAGCAAAAATTAGATAGCAGCGTAGCGCTTTATTACACCGTAGTAGACCCCCGATGTTATCCGTGGCTGGGAATTTAACTCGGGGGTCTGTGGGTTGGTTGCACGGTGTGTGACCCAATGCCCCTCCGTGGGCTCTCGGAGCCAGCGCTGTTGGCGAGCACCCTGTCACCTCCAGCATGGCACGCGAGAGGGTGGGGGTGCCAGCACTAGGCCCGGCCACCTTTGTCTCCCCAATGCTGATGTTCACGCGCTGCACCAGGTGTCCATTTGAAGGCAGAGTCACCCTCGGGAAGGCTCGGGACCCATTCAGATATTCGTCACCGATGTTTGCCGTGAGCAGGAGACGAACTCGGGTCGCTGGCTTCGTAGAGTGAAATTTATTTCTTTCGAACTGCATTTTGTGTTTCGTTTGTCGTCCTTCCCCCACACCTTCCGATTATCACGGCTGGCTACGTACGGTGTGAAAGAAGTTCAACGTACATACATACGTAGAGCGGCTCGCTAACCGCTGCGCCGCCGCTCCCCACATCATTACGTACACACAGACACACACACACACACAATTGTTCCTGAGAAGTATGTTTTCAAGCATTACCCACTTGGCGATGACTGCGATGAGCGTGAGCGGCAGGAAGTATTGATTGTGCGATGAGACTAATTTGCTGGATGAGAGTTCAGGTTTCCGATAAGGAGGCCGGTGTAGAGAGTCGCGTGTCAGAATAATGATGCAACTGACACCGTGTGTATAGCCGCGTAATGAAGTAACAAGTGTAAATAAGAGTGGGCGAAAGGTTCTCGGAAACGCCAGAGAAATAAGCGTCGGCTGCATCACGCAGACGTCGGGTCAGGCTGGCAAAGGCGCAGCCCTGCAGTTGCGTGCTCACGCCACCGCTGGCGGAAGGGACCCCTCTCTGTAGGGTGTTTCGTTTATGCCTTCCAAGCTGGCCGGACGTCTTGGTAGGCGTGGGAGTACCCACGCTTTACACCATCACACGCACCCTGCCGATCGTTGGCTGACTGCAGTGCTCGCTAACAGTGCTTGCACCACGGTGGCGAGATGTTAACAAGCTCGCCTGGTATGCAGGTGGTCGTGGGTTCGATCCTCGACCTTGACGACGCCTGCTGTATGCTTGGAGTTTGTGTGTGCGTCTCTCCCCGTGGTCGCGTGGATTTTTCTCTGGGTCCTCTGGCTTTTCCCTCCACACTTAGAAACATGCGAAATGTTAACAAGCTCACCTGGTATGCAGAAGGTCATAGGTTCGATCCCGACCCTGACGCCTATATATTTGGAGTTTGCGTGTTTCTCTCCCAAGGTCCTCCGGTTTTCCCCTCCACATTTAGAAACATGCGTTTAGAGTATTGGGCTGCATGTAAATATCCACACGATGATAAGCCACTTCGTTGAGCTATCATTTGTGGCCAGGTTGATTCTGAAAAAGAGCTACAGGGCTCAGTGAGCCTTACCCGGTAATAAAAAAACTGTTTAGTCTCGCACCCGTTACACTGCTGCGCGGACACAGAGCGTGGTAATGTAAGACACATGTCCCCCCCCCACTGTTTCAGCTGCCGCTCCGGGAGAACGAGTGGACCTGGAGAACGGCGAAACCGGTAACCGTTTTCAGAATCGATTATTTGCTCCAAAATGTCAGGAACAGATCACCACTGATGCCAGTACACTTGCAATCATGAATGCGCCCGGTTAAGAAATGGACCGCATTGTTTCAACTGCCGCGCCTGGAGATGGAATCGCACCCACGACCTCCGGATTCCATGGCCACTGCTGTTTGTGTTTAGTTTTGACTTACAACTTTCGTGAGTGCAGGAATTCATATTCTTGGTTCTTTCGGTAAAGTCACGTAGATAGAAAATCACATTTTTTTAAATTAAATTAAAATATTAATAATAATCGATTGAAAATTATAAAAGCATTTAGAGGGCTTGCCACCTCTTTCTTTCCACCTGATGAAGACCGCTTGTGTTGCGATTGAAACGTCGTGGGTTTTTAGCTTTTATTATTTTCAATGTATTATTTGAATTTTTTATATTTTTTAATTAAAAATTTGATTTAATTTTATTGTCCTTTTTTATTTAGTTTTCTATCTACGTGACTTTACCGAAAGAACCAAGAATGTGTGTTGAGTTTGTTGTCCATCCCCTGCACCTCCGATTAGCACGTTTGGCCACGTGCGGTGCGAATGAAGTTCAACATACATAACATACATAACACACATAACATACATAACATACATAACATACATAACATACATAACCACAACGCATTAATTAAACGTAGCCAAAACCAATGACCGTATTTTACGTCGCCATCATGTTTCCAGTAGAAGAGAATATCCGTTAAATTGAATTACATTGTTCTTAAGAAAGGACACGCATTAAGCCACCGAGTGTGATCAACGCCTTCCGATAACAACTCCGCGTTAGCGCGTTATTCGATAAAAGAGCATTTTTGAAAGCAAAGTTTGAGCAGCCTCTGCCATCACAGAAGGAACGGTGATGCTGCGGCGGGTGTGATGTTACAGAATGTTATCTCGCTTACACGGCCCTAATGAGCTTAACGGGCTTAATCCACGATGTACTTTTCCCCCTGTTCAAATCCACTCCGATGCTTCAGCAAAGGCTGTCCCATTGATAACAGGCCAATAAAACAAGTAAAGTAGGTTTTTTTTTTGTTGCTGCTGCGGACGTTGTAGGATAAACACACAGAACCGTCATAATTGCTCGTATCTTTGCGTTTCCAGCACAAGCACCAACGAGCTGGTATTGTGGGGAACAGCGTCTCTCATGGGAGGGGTGGTTGCTATCTCTTCCGTGAAAAATACTCTGTGGATTTTTTGTTTTTTACGGAAGTTTATTGAGACGTGGGACGGGCCGCACGTGGTACACAGTGCTCGGAGGTTCAATACCAAGGTGGAAGGGCACCTGCAGATAGCAATTCGCTACGTTGAATTAATCACAAAAGTGGCGAAAAATTCGGAGTATATGGTAATTGTCGTTGATTCCTGCAGCGGCCTGAAATGCAATCGGTCTTAAATGACAACGTTGGCGCAGTGCCATCCGGACGGATCGCGACAGGTCACAGGTGGCTTTATGCAACTCGATTTCTCAGCAGCGTCGTGACGTGAGAACGTGGTGCCTTGGCCCGACACTCACTGGCCACGGTTCGTTCAAATTGGGTCCGTATGGGTCAGTGACCCGGAAAATATTTACCGCGGCCCGGTGCACCACATCGAGTATAGCCACTTTATGTGGCTGCGGCTACTTAGTCATGCGATACAACCGATCGGGAGGGGGGGGAAATATATTAATTGAGAAATTGAGCCGTGCATATGACAAACATAGATCGTGTGCTCATCAACTCAGGTGGCCCCTGTACAATGCTGCTTTAATAATTGCGAGTAATGTTTGTACATT
>CM025636.2:9248109-9258510 GCA_014621495.2 Entosphenus tridentatus
AGTGAGTTGGTGGGTGAGTGAGCTAGTGGGTGAGTGAGTTAGTGGGTTAGTGAGTTAGTGAGTGTGTTATTAGATGAGTGAGTTAGTGGGTGAGTGAGTTAGTGGGTGAGTGAGTGGGTGGGTGAGTGAGTGAGCTAGTGGGTGAGTGTGTTAGTGGGTGAGTGAGTTAGTAGGTGGGTGTGTTAGTGGGTGATTGAGTTGGTGAGTGATTTAGTGGGTGAGTGAGTTAGTGGATGAGTAAGTTGGTGGGTGAGTTAGTGGGTGAGTGTGTTGTTGGTGGTGGTTGAATGCAGTGTGGATGAGATGGATGTTAGCCCGAGTCCTCAACGTAGGTGTAATTATCAACGGGAGAAGTTCACCGTGACAGTAACCATGATAGTAGCAATAGAAGAGTCAGAAGGAGGTTACTGATCACCAGTGAGCAAGTGCCTGAATTGAATCTGTGAGTGCTCGGTCATCAATCAACTTAGCAGCCTTGCAGTGAAATTCGACCAAGCACAGTGAGCTTGGAGCCTCTACACTCTACAGGCTGTTAGCGAGCAGCTATGAAGGCCGGCACGGCACACGTGGAGGTGGGTTGCCAACATCACGCCCGACCGCCTTTGTCTCCCCCAGTGGCGATGTTTGAACATCGCACCAGGTACTCATTTGTGGCTGAGTCGACCTAGGCGAGACCCACGACCGGTTAAAATAGTCGTCACTGGTGTTGGCCGTGTGCGGGAATCAAACCCGGGTCGCCAGGTTTGGAGCGCTAACCGCGACACTACCGCTCCCCACACACACACAAAGACAAAGGTTCCCCTGTATAGCCTTAACAGACTGTAGGGGCAAGTGCTGTTAGCGAGCACCTATGAAGGCCGGAACGGTACACGAGGGGGTGGGTGGCCAACACCACGCCCGGCCGCCTTTGTCTCCCCTGTGCCGATGTTTAACACACCGCACCAGGTACTCATTTGAGGCTGAGTCGACCTAGGGGAGGCCCAGGATCGGTTCAGATAATCGTCACTGATGTTGGCCGTGAGCGGGAATCGAACCCGGGTCGCCAGGTTCGTAGCGCAGCGCGCTAACCGCTACACTACCGCTACCCACACACACACGTACACACACACACGTACACACACGTACACACACACACGTACACACACGTACACACACACACATGTACACACACGTACACACGTACACCGTAGTGTGGGCAAGGAGATCATGCTGCTGCTGCGGCTGCAGCTTTCGGGGCTGTAGTGCAGAGTTTGGGGGGGGGGGGGTAGCCCGTGTGCTCATGGGCATGTGAGCCCCCCCCACTTCGCCCCGCCGCCCCCTACCCCGTTGTGTTTGTGCCGTGGGCTCGGGGCCGGCACCGGAGCCTTGTGGCACGTCGCGCTTGGGAGTTTTCCGATGCTCGGGGCGCGTGCCCAGGACAAATGTTATGCTTGGGTAGGATTCGGCGTGAATGATTTGAACAGATGGTACGCGCCATAAGTCCACTTCCTTGCACATCTCGTAACCCTTATAATTGATAAGCGGACGCGCGTGTGGCCTGCGTACGTGTTCCGTGCCCGATTGGACGCCCGGCAAAGAGGCGAGAGCCCTCGATGTTCCGATCTGTCCCGTGAGCTCCCCCCCCCCCCCCCCCCCCCCCCCTCGGGTATCCGCAAGTGAAGACCGATGGCCCTGTACGTACGCGGGTAGCGCACGGCCGTGGCGCCGCTACGTGCCCGCTCTCTTTGCACCGCTCCTTGGCCTGTGCGGAGTGACCCGGCGCATTCTGCGCGATCCGCGCTGACTCTGTACGAGTGAACGCGAGCAAAGGCCATGATTTTCCACACCTCCGATTAGCACGGTTGGCTACGTGCGGTGCGAAAGAAGTTCAACATGCGTGCGCGTTATGCAATGATTTAATAATTGAATCTGGCGTCGTGGGTCTTCATGCGCGCTGCGTCTCACAATCGTCGAGGAACCACGGACGAGCGGGGAGGCAGCCAGGCGGTGATCCGGCGCCAATGACTTGCCCAAACTCTGCAGTCCTCTGTATGTCAAGATATTTTCAGCCCCTTAATAAGTGAGTGGACATGTGCGGCGGAAGCCAGAGCCCCCGGAGAAAACCCACACGTGCGAGGGAGCAACACTGTATCCCATACAGAAGGGACAGGTGATACTCGTCCGTACTTGGCTGTGCTCCATTTTCCAGGCGAGCCAGCGTATGGCACCTCGATGGCCTCGGGAAGGGAGTTTCATAACACATTTGTGTGATCCACCAACGCTTGCTTCCACAGTGCCATGTTATTACAGGCGTGCATGGACACCATCCGCCTTTTAATGATAATAATGTTGATGGTTTACCCTTGAATACCTCACTGAGTCTCAATGACGTTTTAATTTAAGAAGGACCCTTCTACATTGGAATGTTTGGCCAATATCTTGAATGAGCGTTTGGATTTCATGTGGGTCGCCAAATGGCCTCACTTGAAATCAACTGGCTCAAGTGATGTGGGAAGGGAAGCCCAGCGAACCCCCGAGAAAACCTTCACCTCGAAGACAAGAGTGGAGTGACACTCAGCACTGTCATCTCCTGACCACCCGTGCCACGGCAGGTCTGAGACTCCGGTTTTATTATTTCAGCCCGTAAGGGGCTCTCCCACCGAGCTAAGAAGCTCTGCTTTACAAGGACGACCACGTGGAACAAAACACTCATCAGACCGTCGGCAGTGAAGGCGGTGACGTGGCATCAAAGTTCCATGGAGTTCGAGGTGCACACACGTTGAACTTCTTTCGCGCCGTACGTAGCCAGCCGCGCTAATCGGAGGCGCGGCGGACGGACAACCAAAGAAACGAGAGTGCGGTATGGTGACACCGCAGTGCCGATGCTCGTGTGGGCGCTGATTTGCGGCTGAGTCGACCTTGGAGAAAGCCAGGTCAGGTTTAGGCACCACTTGCCAATGATGTACGCAGGCCAAGAGTTGAACCCGCATTGTTGAGTTAAACAGCGGACGGGGCACTCCGATTACTCCCTCGTCCCCTCCCTCCCCTCCCTCTCCGCCCCCCTACCCCATCTCCCTTCCCCCCCCCCCTAATGCAACCCACACATGCATCCACGTGTCTGTGCGCGTACAGACGTGGTGTGTCCTTTCTAAATATACCCACACCGCTGTCAGTACACGGTCTGTATGTACACATTGGTGGATGTCTGTACACTGCTTTGTATGTGAATGCGCAGTGTGCACATGCCTACACACGTACACACGCATACATGAACGCGTACGAACGTGAATAATAATCATGGTGTACATGCGGTGAGCCAGTGAGCAGATCGCGTGTGCTGTGCCCGATCTCGGCAGCTAAGCAGGCTTGAGCCTGGAGAATGCTTGGGACGGGTGAACCGTTATGCACGCCCACTTGTTAGAGGCTGCCCTGGAACTCTGTGGTGGGAAACAGATGGAAGTGCAGCCAAAAAGCTAACATTGGATTGCACTTCTATGCTCCCGTTACGATGCAAGGCTCATTCACCAATCCACACTGATCCGGTGGATTGACAAAAGGGCTGCACACACACACACACAAGCACACGTGTGTGACATGCGATAAACACCAGCACATGCATATATAAATTCACGCTGACATACGTACATATATGCACATATCGTGCATTAATTCAGTCATTAAATCATGCATAGTGCTCTTTTAAGTACGAGCAGTATTGCTTTTTCTGAAACCAGCTGACAGAAGGTCTTCTCCCGACGAAGGACACGAGAGAGTGAGCCACTGTGGAAGGTCGTTGTTTGTGTGCGTTGTTTGCCAACTCTTCCAACAGCGGCCAGGCGTCTTGGAAAGAACTGGGGAGTACCCTAAACTTTGACCCCATCGCACGCGACCTGCTGCTCAATAAATGCGGTGAACCCTTGAATACTGCTGGCTGGACAGAGACGGTAAGCGGTGGATGTGTGGAGGGGGTAGAGGGGGGTTAATAAACTTGCCTCTTGTTCATCTTGGTTCTTTCGGTAAAGTCGGCACGTAGAAGGGAAATAATAAAAGAATAAAAATAAAACATAAAATAATTCTCACGATGTTTCGGCCACAATGCAAGCAGCCGTCCTCAGGTGATGAACAGGTCTGTCGGAAAGACAGCGTCCGATAGACCTGTTCTTCGCCTGAGGACGGCTGCTTGCGTTGTGGCAAAAACGTCGTTAGAATCGTATTTTATTAAATTTTATTTTAATTATTTTATTATTTCCCTTCTACGTGACTTTACCGAAAGAACCAAGAAGATGAATCCCTGCAGTCACGAAAGCTTTAAATCGAAATTTTCCTCGTTGTTGTTTCAACTGCCGTGTCGGGAGATCAGCTTGAACCGGCGACCTTTGGATTGCAACTTCGGTGCGCTCACCGCTACCATTGGCTGCAGCATCATAACTCCCTCCATCGGATTGGGGGTTCGAGATAATTTCCTATAGCAGGCAGGGCTGATGTTTTTTTTTAAAATCACTGAATATTTCCTGGGTTGCTGGCTGGAGTAGTAGGTGTCGCCTGATGAAGCTAGTTGTATTTACTGGCGAAACGTCGTACTCTGATTGTAAATGTTGTGGCTTGGCTCTCCAACACACTGGTGTGCTGTGCTAGTGATGAATAGGCCACGTTCTGTTGACGTGACAACCCTTACTAGTTGGTTGTGTCGGGTGGTGGCTAACCCCAAAAACCTCTATGATGGACTTAACGCGATCGTGCAACAGGTTTTTTGCACTGCTTTGGGTATCGGGGGAGCCCTCGAGTGCGTGAGCAGATGGAGCGAGTCGCTGTCCCGCTGTGACAGACAAGTTGGACCGATCACGTGGTTAAGGAGCCATGCAGGGCCACGGCCAAACAGATGTTATGCGATTCTGTGAGCGGTGCTCATGTGGAAAACGGCCGGGGTTCGTAGAGCAATGGCTTTGTTCTGAGTCCGTGCGTATGACGTAGCCAGCCGTGCTAATCGGAGGTGCGGTGAAGGACAACAAATATACTGTGACGCTGCTGTTCCATTGTATCATCTTACCTCTCGTATTATCTGAACAATTACCGGTTATTAAATTTCGATTTAAAGCTTTCGTGACTGTAGGGATTCATCTTCTTGGTTCTTTCGGTAAAGTCATGTAGAAGGGAAATAATAAAATAATAAACATTAAACATAATCAAATCAAATAAAAATTTAATGTTTTATTTGTATTTTATTATGTTTTATTTATATTATTTTATTATTTCCCTTCTACGTGACTTTACCGAAAGAACCAAGAAGATGTACCGGTTATTACTTAAGTTGTCGGTTAGAAGTTACGTTTTTCTGCTTTTTCGTAACAATTATTTTGATTTAGCATTTTATATAATTATTCCTCCGTAAGATGTGCGTGGAAGGCTGATCGATGTAGCGTAGTCTTGGGGTTTACAATGACTCCGTGTCGGGTTGCGACGTGGACTTGTGACCACCAACAAATGCATCTTCTTTGCACATTTTTTGTTATTCTCACTTCATCATATATTTACTGGAAATGTTGACAATATAAACATCTAAATAATTTTTTAAAGGGGATTTTACATTTTCATTAAATTCCCTCAACTATGAAATCTATGAAAAAACTAACTAGCTACACCATGATATTAATACTGATGTTCTATATTTACCCAGGAATGCTTCACTGAGTCTCAAGACTATTCTTTTGTTTCCGCAGAATCCTGCTACTATGGGATGCTTGACCAATTTGATGAGTGTTTTGTTTTACGTGTGGAAAAAAACCTGGAAAACCCATAGAAAGCCCACCACGCATACCAGGGGATAACACTCAAGGCTCAGTACAGATGGATTCAATAATCCATTGCTGCATTGCAATCTTCCGGCAACCTCATGTCCCGGCTCTACAACTCCATCCAGTGTTCCATCCAAGTACGTACCAGCCAGGCTCAATTGCGATTAGCGTCACGGATCTGATGAGAGTGGGGCGCATGCAGAGTGATCAGGTCACAGTCACTAAGCATTTTCAAGTGTTACGTGAATATTCATCATTGGTTATATCTCCGGCAAAGTGGTGTTGATGTCTGAGCACCTCCTGCTCGCAGTTGGAGGACTAAGAGTTGACATTCCGGTCAGGTGGCTGAATTTGCCAGTCCTCGTGCCAGGGTGAATACATAAACAAAAAATACCACGTTGTGGGGAAATCAGACAGCGGTTGTGCTACGGCAAGACGTGTCCACAATGGGGGGAATGGGGAATTTCCACCGCTGCCTCGAGACCTTTTGACCTTGGAATTGAAATTCGCCCCACAGATGAAGACGCGTGTCATTTCAATTCCCTGGCCCGTGGTTTGGTGGTTTTAAAGAAGTGACCGAGTTTGTTCCTCCTGCCACGTAGGCTTCTCCGGGGTCGTGCCGACGCGCGGTTTTTCGGATCGTGGTGTCTTTGGCACGACTTCCGACGTTTCGAGCGAAACTTCTTCGAGGGAAGTGAACTTGGTACAATAAATAACTGGTCTCATGCCACCGTTGCTAACAGGAGAATGAATCCCCAAAAAAAAGAAAAACATGCGAACGTGATTTCGTCAATTGTAGGTTGTAGTTGAAGACGACTTCAGACATCGCTGTGTAACAGCGTGGAGTTCACGACCAGAATAACACATCGGAGTAGGAGGAGGAGCAGTGCTGCGAAATAAAAAATAGTTTAGTTTCATTTGTACATTCACTTAGTGATGTGCTATCCTTTCCTGTACTATGCACTCGTATCACGTTTCTGTATCATATGTTGTTGTTGCTGGACATCTGTGAAAAATAGCTTTATACCTCATCGGATTCCTCCAGTATGAATAAATATTCCAATGGAACGGTTCGGGGTACAATCACTTCTGAGCCCGGGACTCGCCGTGTTTTTTTTTTGGCAGAAGAATATGTCTCTGAGCTCAAGGTATCTGCTTTCAATCACCAATGTCTCACTCTCCCGCCAAGTGCCGCGATGAAAAACTGAACATCGCTGGTTTAACATTTGAAGGCCGGTTGTACTGATCTCTCAAGAACGTCAAGATAATGGACCTAAAACCTCCAGCAAAATGCCGCATCTGCCACTCTGCATACACTTTGATTCGGCTCTGCCTCTACCCACCCACGTCCCACTCCCGCTTGCAATACTTTCATGATCACAGAGGCTTGCCCGTATTGTGTCTTTTTTTGAATTTGATTAATAGAACGAGGAAATGTAAACACGCTCGTAGACATATTTTAAAATGCAATCGGGGTATTTACATGTCTTGCACATAACACATTCCTGCGGAGGGCGCTGGTAGGAACGTTGGGTTGCTCGGTCAATGGCCAGGGTCAACGGCGGCGTGGTGTATTCCGCAAATATGGCCGACTGTGAGGGCGGGCACAAGCCGGCGTGAGTAGGTGAAACGTTGAGTTTTATAAGGGCACCACGGGGTGACCAGCCCCTCCCCACCCAGATCCACCCTTCCCACTCCCCACCCAGCCCCACCCTCCCCTCCCCACCCAGCCCCTGCCCACTCTCCCCTCCTCACCCGGCCCCACCCTCCCCACCCAGCCCCTCCCCGCCCTCCCCACCCAGCCCCTCCCTCCCCACCCAGCCCCTCTCTGCACGACGTGTGGACGTACACAATAATCCCCTGTGGGCTGGTGTAACCAGTATAATTTCCAGTAAAATGATGAAGTTATAGTGCCTTAATATTCCACTTTGTGATTTAATAAATATATATATACAAAGGTGAGTATGATTGGTCAATAGATAGGTAAAGGATAGGTAGGTATATGGGTCGTTGGGTAAAAGGTAGGTAGGTCCATGGTAGATAAGTGCGGAGGTAGATTGGTAAATAGATTTCCATGGAGCTACATGGATAGATGGGTAGGTATAGGTGGGTATGAATGTATGTAGGGCCGGTAAGTTATAGTGAGGTAATTAGATAGGTATGTCAGTGGGTAGGTGGGAGGGCTCGTTGGTAGGTGACTGTATATATGTTGAACTTCTTTCGCACCGTACGTAGCCAACCGTGCTAATCGGAGGTGCGGGGTGAAGGACAGCAAGCGAGGTCCGTGCGTGGATCGCCCCCCTTTGTTTATTCATAATCGTGCCAAATCTAATCACGTGATTCCGTCTCAAGGGAGATCTGCGATGCGATTCAACCGGGAAGAAACAATGGCGTTGCCGTGTACAGCACTCGCGCTCTTCACTGGACACGTTACTTAAGGCAAACCGTCGACGCAATCCGAGACGTGTGTCAGCATTAATGCAGGCACGTTCATCATAATCATGATGATGCAGAATGTGATGCTGTGCTGATGGCAGCGAGTGGCTTTAGCGCTCGCGCACTCCAACCGCCGTTCATTGAAGTCCACACCGCCAATTGCCGCATCGATGGCATCCACCGAGATCTCCATAGAGGTTTATGAATGGCTTAATAACCTCCATATACACACACACACACGTGCGCGTGTAACGTTGATAAAAGTCCCTTGCCACGAGAGAGTTTTTTTTTGTGTTTGATATCTACCCTGTATATTGTTCAGTCTATTAAATCGAATTGGGAAAGAATATAGTTTTCACAGTGGAAACTGCAATACTTCATCGGGGATTAACCTTGTAAGCCAATGCCATTTATCCGTGAGGGCAGCACAAATCCCAACATTTTACATCCACCTCTGACATTTCGCTGTCCCTTACACTGGATAAAACCCCTTAAAGAAATCAATGCGACATTTACAGCGGCGCTCTGCAATCTCGCGGAATGTTCGACGCAGGGATAGCGCGATGAAAGCAATGAAGGTTCGATTGTGTCTACAAGTCTACAAGTAATCTACATCAGCCTTGCTGGCGAACGCGGTCCCCAAAACGCCAAAAAAATTAACCCGTAAAAACAAAGTTTTTCACTATAAATCCTTTATATGCGTGGCGGCTAGAGTCCTCTCGTCCTCTGGCTTGAGATGGCTGCCACCTATGGGTCAGATGATTGCCTGCCACCATTAAGCAATTGGTAATTAATTATAATCTTTTTTTCCTAAAAAGTGTAAAATTTTGGGAAAATTTTTTTTCACGAAAATAAATTGTCACGCACAACGAGTCTGTGTGCAAAATGTCAGCTCGATTGGATCACGGGAAGTGGGTTAAAAAACGACCGAAAGATTTGCACGGTCGTAAGCAAGCAAGTGAACTTAATATAAAGGATTTAAAAACGGCGAGTGGCCATCAATAAGCAGAAGCTTTAAATTTATATAAATCTATCTTGAATCCCAAAACTGCGATCTTTGGGTATTTTTCTCTCCCCCGAATGGGGCTATTTTTAAGCGTTTCTGGTTCCTTTTATGACCAAGGCGGGATTGGGAATAGGGAAGGGGGAGGGGGGGGGCCCCCGGCGGGGGGGGGATAACAAAAATAAGGAGAATAATAAAAGAGAAAAAAACTGTAATCCCACATCCGCCCATTCCGCTGAGCGACTGTCATTTAAAGTATATAGAAAATACGGTCAGCCCTGAGCAAAGCAGTACGGTCTTTTTAGTTCAGAGTTTAAGTGTTTCTTGAATCGAGCAAGGGTTTAAGAACTTGGTGGAGGGGTACCAATTGGAGGGAATTCCAAAGCCAAGCGCTTACTGAACATGATTGTGTGTGCGCTCTCTCACACGCACACACACACACGCCAGCGGAACGCAAACACAGTGGGAACGAGGCACCACGATGCGTCCAGAGGTAGGCAGAGGATGATGTGATTGGGGTCACCGGGTAGGGGCTGGTGGCTCTTGTGTTAGGGCTATGGCAGGGCTAGAGATAGGCACTGATTGTCTAAGTGTGTTAGCGCTAGAGGTAGACACTGGTTGTCTAAGTGTGTTAGTGCTAGAGTTAGACACTGGTTGTCTAAGTGTGTTAGTGCTAGAGATAGACACTGGGTGTCTAAGTGTGTTAGTGCTAGAGAGACACTACTTGTCTAAGTGTGTTAGTGCTAGAGAAAGACACTGGGTGTCTAAGTGTGTTAGTGCTAGAGAGAGACACTGGGTGTCTAAGTGTGTTAGTGCTAGAGAGAGACACTGGTTGTCTAAGTGTGTTAGTGCTAGAGATAGACACTGGGTGTCTAAGTGTGTTAATGCTAGAGAGAGACACTGGGTGTCTAAGTGTGTTAGTGCTAGAGACAAACACTGGTTGTCTAAGTATGTTAGTGCTAGAGGTAGACACTGGGTGTCTAAGTATGTTAGTGCTAGAGAGAGACACTGGTTGTCTAAGTGTATTAGTGCTAAATAAAGACACTGGTTGTCTAAGTGTGTTAGTGCTAGAGAGAGACACTAGGTGTCTAAGTGTGTTAGTGCTAGAGAGAGACACTGGTTGTCTAAGTGTGTTAGTGCTAGAGAGAGACACTGGTGTCTAAGTATGTTAGTGCTAGAGATAGACACTGG
>CM025636.2:9270095-9292592 GCA_014621495.2 Entosphenus tridentatus
CGGCGTGGTGAAGTATGGTCAAGCGACACGGCGTGGTGAAGTATGGTCATGCGACACGGCGAGGAGAGCGTTAACTAAGCAGCGGTATTGAGAAAGGGCTGTAACATCCAACGCAATATCGTCATTTCACTTGAAATATATATATTTTTAAAACATTTCCAGGTGCACTCGTCGTTGAGGCTTTTGTCCCATTTTCGATCAAAAGCGACTGTCAGACGCGGCTCTAGAAACTTCCAAAAGGTTCTAGTGGCGGGTGGGGGTAGCGGGAAAGTAGCCGCCCCGCAATATAAAGCGTTTGAAAAATAACAACAAAAACAGACATTTCAATGTATTTTGTCTGGTAAATATCAATCAAATAAACAATTTCTGAGGCCTCAAGAGAGGGCGGAGGTGGGGAGGGAATCGCACCCATTGCTGCCCTCCCCCCCCCATGGTCCACTCTGTATATAGCAACACGTATGGAATCAAAAGCACCATCTGTCTGCCATGTGTAAACCGGAGCAGGAGCACGGTGACGAGCCCGTGATTGTGTGCGGCCAACAGCACTTGCCCCATCACTGTTAAAAGGCTACACGTGGAGGGGGGTGGGGGGGGATCTTTGTCTTTGTTTTCTTATGACCGAAAAAACAACACTTGCGCCAAACCTACATCGGTGTCCGAGTTTTTGTTTTGTTTTGCTGACTGTGGCATTAAATTAAGTGGAGCGAGGGGGGGTTGGGGTGTGATGGACACTTCAGCGAGCAATAAGGCCGCAACGCTAAAGTGGTAAAGCGTGAGTGGAGCTGTAATGCGATTGATTAGGCTGCGTATGGGGTTGTTGTTGTTTGTAACGCGTTGCGACCCGTTCGGACGGTCAAAATGGCGGCGTTTTTTTTTCGCGCTCGTTGACCCCGTGCGCATCATTTTGTTGTTGTTGTTTTTAGTAAAACGTCGCTCGGGATAATGAAATTGGCCTCAAACACTTGTGAAATTCTCAATCGATAAATGTCAAATTCTTTGGTTCTATCGGTAAAGTCTCGTAGATAAAAAATAATTAAATAAAAATTATAAAAGTAATAAAATGTTAAATGTTAATAAAAACTAAAACTCGCTAATATTTATAAATTGTATTATTTTTATTATCTTTATTTAATTATTTTTTACCTGCGTGACTTGACTGAAAAAAACCAAAGAATTCCTGCAATCACGAAAGTTTTTAATCAAACGATAAATGTCAACTTCCACACAATCTTATAACTGAATGAAGCCTTGAAGATAAGAGCGTGCCTGGATTTTTTTATTTAACCGAAAGAAAGTGCCCAACTCTTTTTGTGTGTGTGTGTGCAATCAAATCGCATGTTTAAAGTGCCCGTGAAATCTCTCCAAAACGCGTCAGTCTCACTTTGATCGCACATTTGCGGCGTTTAAACATGCCTTGACGTTACCTGCTGCTGTCCACAAACGGCAATCTTGCGATGGTCCACCCACCTCTCTCCCGCTCCGTAAGGTAGCTCGGTTAAAGCGGCAAAGCAAAGAATCACGTTTTTTGTTAGTTATATAGACCCAAGCTTACTCTCGGCAGATGGCCTGCGATGCCAGGAGCCGTGCTAAAATGTTTGTCCTTATCGGAGCTCTTGAAGCGAAGTGATAAAATGCTTGTTTCACCGAGAAACTTTTCACCCTCAGTGGCTCAGAGCGGGGGGCTCTCCTCTTAAGCGCTGACAGTCGCGTGCACTTTGACCCCGGAGAGTGATTGATGTAACTTTCCTATTTGCCACTCCCAAATATCTCGCTGGGCTTGGGGCGGTGGGGGGAGGGCATCCATAAATTGTCTAGACTCTATGTGACGAGTTTTATGTTTGGTCGTGGATATTTGTTTGTGTATTTAGTTATTCGTGTTTTATTCAGGTGACCTGCTGGTTAGCCGTGAGTCACGCTCGGGGGGCGTTAAACGGGAATCCGCATGGTGATGCAAGTTGCGATTTCAGGTTGTGTAGAATGTACGTTGAGCTTCTTTCGCAGCGTACGCAACCAACCACGTTCATCGGAGGTGCGGGGGAAGGACAACAAACTAAACACGACAAAGCTGTTCTAAAGAAATTCGTTTTCATTCCAAATTTAAAAGTGCATAGATGCAGTGGCTTCCTTATATTTTGAGTGATTACAAGGGTTGCTTCAGTTGTGTGCGAAACCTACGTTTGTTGGCATTTTCATTTTCAAACGATCAGATGTTAAGATTCAACTCTTGTAACGAGATACCATACTTATAAGCATGATGTATATTTTGATTTAAAGCTTTCGTGACTGCAGGGATTCATATTCTTGGTTCTTTCGGTAAAGTCATGTAGAAGGTAAATAGTAAAATAATAAAAAATATCAAACAATAAAATTCTCACGACGTTTCGACTGCAACACAAGCAATCATCATCAGGTGTGAAATCCACAGCAATAATTTTGTTTCACTTTTTTCTAATTTTACGTGACTTTACCGAAGGAACCAAGAATATTACGTATATTTTTAAGAGAAAAATACATATTGAAAATATATATTATTATGGTGCTGGATTATGGCCTTCTCATGTCATATGATCATGGGGGGGTTGTTTTTTACCATACTTCACCTTGCAGGTCACTGTGCGTTGATGAAGTCGGCAGCCACTGACGTCAGCCATGATCAGGAATCAAACTCAGGTCCCTTACCATTGCACCACTGCATGTCCCCCACTTTTAAATATGAAGGTGAAAAGTTTTCTTAAGACCACACAAAAAACTACTACTAATAGATGTTCAGGTACATTATAGAATTACGAGTAACAAACAATGCAAAGATATAACATACAACTATATCAATTCTTATTCTTACACTTCTTTACTCAAATAGGACTCACGGAGTCCCAAGACACTTATCTGGAGGACCCTACTAAGCTTTTCGCGAGTGGGGACGATGTCACATATTCTTGGTTCTTTTGGTAAAGTCACGTAGAAGGGAAATGATAAAATAATAAAAACAATACGATTCTTTTTCAGTCAGCATTGGGATGTGTTGGCCGATATGGAGCTATGCACTTTTAAATTTAGCTTAAAAATTATTTCTTAAGAACAGCTTTTTATGTTTAAGTTTGTTGTCCTTCCACCGCACCCACGATTCGCGCGGTTGGCTACGTACGTCGCGAAAGAAGTTCAACGTACGTATGTACGTACATTGTATGGGTTTGCTTTGTTTAACCTGAAGGAAAGGCATGCAAGGGAGGGAACATACAAAGTGGAATAGAGAAATGTGCCCCGGTTTGGATAGAGCATGGCTAGCAAAATTATGAAAAAATTATCAAAGTTCAACTTAGATAAGTCTGGAAGGCCTTGACTCGAAATTACCGAATTAGGGGCAATACAGTAAAACCTTGGATTGCGAGCAGAATTCATTCCGGAAACGTGCTTGTAATCTAAAGCACTCGTATATGAGTTGTGATCACGTGACGCTCGGCAGACAAAGCGTATACACGTACTACTCGCATTGCAAGACCTCGCTCGTTTATCAAATAAAATTTTATTTTAAAAAATTCATCTTCTTGCAAAACACTCGCAGACCAAGTTACTCGCAATCCAAGGTTTTACTGTATACGCAAACAGCCAGGCGCACTCCTTGCGACCTTCCTGCTCGTGATCCACGTGCTCATTAAAGGAGAGGTGTTCACTTGCAACTATAAACGAGAGATGCTGCCGTGCCTTCATGCATCCTCAAACGAATTTATAACAAACTGCACACTATACAATGCATCGATGCATGTCTGACTTGCTGGGCACCGGACTATATAGGCACATAAGTGAAACGAAGATAACCTGGTTTTGATCTTCCACGAAGCTCATGGTCCACTCTAAGCCGAATTCACTGCACAAACTATGGCCGATGCGGATACCTGATGCACAAATGGAAAATTTAAAAACTCTCTAGCAGCGGTGTGCGACTGCGTTCGTCCGGAACAAACCGTACAACGTGTGACGACGCAATGCCCCGTTCAACGAATACGAAGGAGTCATCACAGCGATGCACTCTGCTGCTCCTGATGTGGTTACCTGGCGCGACCACCTGAATGTGAAACCGTGGTTGTTACTCTGTGTCTACATCAGCCGTACGAGGTGTGAACATCGACGACAATATGACGGTTACTGGATAAAACATGAAGCACGAACTGTTTTAAAGATGGGAACAGTCTGTGGTGTTACGTATAAATGAGTGAATATAGGCAAGATAAAGAAAAACATGTGTGGTGAGATTTTGGAACAGTTATACCCCCCCGGCCCCCATGCACAAATACTGCTCTCGGGTGTGAGCAGTTAATTGGTCAGGGTGGCGGTCGGATATGCGACATATTGCACTGTAATTGATTTCACTTCACTAAATGTTTGCTGTAGCATCGCAATCAGACACGTGTGAGTGTATGTGCGTGTTACGCGGTGGCGAGATGTTAACTACCTCGCCTGGTATGCAGGATGGCCGTGGGTTCGATGGCGACCCTGACGCCTGCTATATTTGGAGTTTGCATGTTCTCCCCGTGGTCGCGTGGATTTTTCGTATTTTCCCTCCACATTTAGAAACATGTGTTCAAAGTATTTGGCAGGTAAGCCACTTCACTGGGCACTCGTTTGTGGCCAGGTCGCTTCTGAAAGAGAGCTATGCAGCTCAGTGGGCCTTACCTGGTAAAATAATTGTGAAAAATATAAAAACATTGTTTGCCAACGCAATTCTCCCAAGCGGGCATCTTCTCTTCCTTATTCATTTATTTGCGTTCTAGCGCGTGGCTGTTTACCAGTTATTTGGCCGTTCCAGGAAGACCTCAAGGTTCGCAGCTGTGGGGATTTTCCAGTCACAGAGACATTTTTTGGGAAGCCGACGCTCTTCCAGACAGACACCCAACGGCTGCCCAGAAAATCGTCACCGTGTCTGATAAGATGCCAAAAACGACAACAAAAATATATAAACCAGTCACGACATTCGCGAACGCGTCCGAAACCCTTCGTGTATTTGCATAAATCTTTGCGTATCTTATGTACAATATATATCAGCGGTAAATTTACCATATGGATAGTGTCCTACGGATACCTTAAAATAGCTGAGGGGCACGTAAGCAAGGTTCTATTTTTTTAAATTTTCGGTCGGAGAGAACATTTCACCCGAACTGTTTCCAAAGTGCGGACATTTGTATTTTATTTTTAAGGCAGCAATGTAAGAATGCAAACGTACAGACAACTTGTGCCACCAAGCTGCCCTTTATCCAGAACGACATTCAGCACGCTTACAGGGATATTATTTACCAAGCGTCAGCAGAGCTTTAAAAGCCTACCGGTAAAAAAAAAATCACAATATGGTGTTGATAGAGAAATACTTTTCGAGCCGCCTGTGATGCAGCCAAGATCTATCTCTCTCTCTCTCTTGGAGAGAGGATCCATAAACAGGATTAATGCAGGAACTTTTGGAAAAGCTGAGTAAGATTTGGTGTTGCCCCGGCCGTATCAGGTGTAGTTGCAAAGCGGAGAGCTGCCGTGTAGGATTCTTGCCCTCGCGGTTTGCGCCGCGTAGGATTCTCTTGATGGGTTTCCCGGGGTCGTTGCGGCACGCGGCACAGCCGTGCAAAATGCATTAGGGAGCTGCGAAGTTATGAGGGGGGAAAATCAGATTCCATGTGAACGTATTCCTGTTTAGCACGAGCGGTTTTGAGCTGGTGGTGGAAATTCCACATTCGCGTGGCAGTGGCCGGTCTGTCAATTGGCCAGCCGTATGCCTGGCAACGGAAACAACGCGAATTTGGTGCAAGACAAAACCGCGTAGAAATTTCAACGCGTAAAAATGCAGGCCTCCTCAAAGGGCGTGCGAAGAGACGGTTATGGCGTAGGAGGGTCTGTAAATCGGAACGTCGACAAAGAAAATGCCACAAAAGCTGAAAAGCGTGCGCACAGAATCACGGAGAGAGACACATTCGTAGAATGACAGCGAGATACTGAGAGAGAAATGCATTAATAGGACAACAGTTGCAAGTTGTATGTACGTATGTTGAACTTCTTTCGCACCCTACGTCGCCAAGCGTGCTAATCGAAGGTGCGTTGCCTTGGGCTGGACACGTCGTTGGAAGAGGAGCGGGCCGAGTGATTGGAGTCTGGTGACAGAATGGCGACCAATCGGAGGGAACTTGTCCGATTCTTTTAATTTGTTTGTATGAATCGTTGCAGTCACGAAAGCTTCTAATCTAGAATTATCTGACCACCAAGGACAATTTTAGCGTTGAGATCATCTCGTGTGTGTGTGTGTGTGTATGAGCGAGGTGTATTGTGGCATCGCGCGGACAGCGAGAGATGGCGATGTCATGGGGAGGCCTCATCCAGCAGTGTTTAGACCGTGGCTGATGATGATGCCCTCTTTTAGGGAGAGCGGCAGCACAGTGGTTAATGCACTGTGCTCTTGACCCAGCATGCTGAGTTTGTAATCAGAATAGTTACTGATACCGGAGGAATCCGATGAGCTATGAAGCTCTTTTTCGCAGATGTCCAGGTAGGAGTGCAAAGTGTAGGGAAAGTAAACATATCAGTTAAAGATCTACATTCCTGGCCATGACTAACATCAGCTCCGGTAACACCTTTAAGGACCTTCACGGACCAGCATCGTGAAGTATGGTCACGCAGTACCCAACGGACGACGTGGCAAGGGGGGGTGACTATTCATCCAGCAATCGTCGGTGTTATGATTCCATCGTTTATGAAGAGAAGCAACTGTGGCTATTGCTGTCGATTAATAAATGAGATGGACAGTGAGCGGCATTGGCCATACGTTTTCACAGGAGAAGGCACACGTTCTTATGTTTGCAATCTACGATTGTTTTGTCCTGTTTGACTGACAAGACCGGAGCGTTATTGCAAGATCTATTTGACCGTTGAGTGGCATTGTGTGGGAGGCAGAGGAAGATTACGTATAAGAAAATAAATCATTTTCCTTCGTGCTCTGGCTCTTCGAGAGGGCCTCTTTCAGTGTTCGCTTTGTTCTCTCACAAACTAATTCCACAAAAAACTAATTATTTCAGGTTTTCCTTGTTAAAAAAGAAACACTTCGTTTTTCAAGACTCGAGTAGAAGGGCTAGGTCAAAGCAGCTCAATAATTTACTCGGAACAAGTTCCCTATGTTACTGAAAATATCCCTTTTAGGAACCTATTTTTCCATCTGCGCGTCTGTGGTAAATGCGTTTTGTGCGTCGTTTCCTGGTGAACATTTGTTGCAAAGGACCAACGCTGCAAGCCGCATGACAATAACAACCGTCCTTTCATCGCGCAGCCTATGGACCTTTCTCGAGTGCAAGCTGGGTCTCCGAAACACAATTTTTCTTTGCAAATTAACCCTTTCCCGTTCCGAGACGAGCGAAACTTGCAGGGCGGGTGTCCCGTTCACCGCCGAATCTCGGAACGGGCAAGCGTTTTACCGTGAATTTTACTTCGAGAGGCGTAGCGCCATTGTCTTTAAACACAAATGTATACTCACCGCACAAAACTGTAGCGACACGACCGCACTCTGTGATAGCTGGCACCAAACTGTGCCGCACCCCCTCCTGCATGGCCTTGCAGGAGCCTCGGTACCGATAAAGCTATTTTATTTATGTTTTCTTTCCGTTCCAATGACATACGTGTACGTCATCGGAATGAAAACTGAACGGGAAAGGATGGAACCAGTATGAAATAAAATAAATATGTTCCCTCCGCACGTCTCCTCCGTCAGCATCGTCCTCACCCCCCCCCCTCCCCCGACGTTCGAGTTGTTTCCAACTCGTCGCCTCTCGGTTATGATTATCGCGCAGGCAAGATATTTATACCGTTATCATCGCCCCGTCGCTATTGCTCATCGTCACGTGTGACTTGTAACGCCACCCGTGCCAATCAGCGTCACGTTTGTCGCGCGTGGGATTGTTATGACTTTAGATGAATTTTTTTTCGCGCAGATTTGTTGTCGCTGAAAAAAAGTAATTTCTGTTTATTCTTTAGGTTACCCCTTTGCTTACTCTTAGGTTTAACCCCCCTTTGCTTCTTCATTGATCGTACAATTACACTGCCTTTGACCCAACTTATTGTCTAATTCTGTTCACTCGAGTTTACTCAGCATCACCTTTAATGGTTAAATCACGTTGTTGTTGTCTATGAAAAAATACTTGGATAAGTCAGTCCCTCTTAAGTCAAAATTATTCTAAAATAATAACAATAATTATGATTCTCAGACTTTTGTTTGCTGGGTGAGGGGCTCCCCCATGGTCTTGCCAGTCATGGGAGTTTTTTTTACCATACTTCACCACGCTGGTCACTGCGTGTCTTTGTATTTGTGTTGTTGTCCTCACACACCACGGATGTCCCCTGGCTAAATGAGATCATCCGTGTAGCAAATACAATAAACTTAAGTTCAGATCGGATGTTAGCCATGATGGGGAGTCGAACTCAGTTGGACCGTGTGTTGGGCACTGTGCCACCGATCCTCTCTCCTCCCTTGTGTTGTTTTCCACCTTATAAAACAACCTTTGTGATCGATCGTAGTACAATTGGCGATGTGTATCAAATTGGAAAAAATGGGATGCACGTCTTTGATTGTTGTTTTGTTGGGAAATACACAATGAGAGAAGAGAGTAGAGAAAACAAATAAAAGAGTTAAGAAAATAAAAAGGGGGAAAAATAATAAAATTATGAGGAAAGGAAGTAAATAAAATAAAAAGTAAAGACAAAATAAGAATAAAATAAATAAAAAGTAAAAAAACTAGAAAGTAAAAAGCTAATAATTAAAAATAGAAAAGAAAACGTGAAGATAGTAAAATATTTCAAGGAAATACCAGAGCTGATACACCCCTTCCTATACTCTTAATTAATAAAAGTATTACTTTTATTAATTTTATTTTTTACCTACGTGACTTTACCGAAAAAACTAAGAGTATAAATCCTTGCAGTCACGAAAGCTTCAAATCTACCCCTTCCTATATCTGCCCCTCCACGTAAATGAATGATACTTTTCACACATCCCGTCTGGGCGTTCTGGGGAGTGGAATTTTTCAGCAGCATCTCTCTATTCGAGATCAACTTTGTTAAGTACACAAAGTTAGCTGTTGGCCCATTTCACGCAGTTTGTGTGTTCGTCCCTCCCATTGGGCCAGCAGGGTGTGTGTATGTTGAACTTAAGTCTTTCCCTCCGTCCGTAGCCAACCGGGCTATTTAGAGGGTGGCCCAGTGGTAACACGTGAAGCTCACAGTAATAAGAACCTGAGTTCAATGCCTCACTGAGGTGCCTTTCTGTGTGGATGTTTTATGTTCTCCCCCTGTTCCCCCAATTCCTCTCATAGCTAAAAATCAATAAGTAATATTTTAAAATACTTTTTTTTTTAAACACGCTTTAATGAAATGTACCGTACTCGTAATGGCAGAACTCCACGACTCCAGGAAGTGGCTGCAAAGCTTTCCATAACGTAAGGGCCCGTGGTGATTTATAGGCAACGTCAGTTGAGCGTGGACAATTAGACCCAAGCCGAAGCATAACATATAAAAATGAATGTTTAAAAATATGTTTTTATATATATAGAATATAGTATTGTCATCAGTATGACATTAGTATACCAAGTTTGCAGTCGATACCACATTGGGAAGTGGGTTAAAATTGAGTTACAAGATTTGAGGATACAACGACAACAACAGACAGAGTGAGTTAAATAAAAGCGTGTAAAAAAAACACAATGCAATGTAACTGGTATTGGCCAAACATTATAGTACTGAAAGATTACCTGCATATTAAAGTATCTAATTGGGATTAAACAGAACAATCACCACCCCCTCCCCCTTACTGGCACGCACCTGCATGCCAGTGCTGTTTGTATATGTTGGACTTCTTTTGCACCGTACATAGACAACCGTGCTAATCGTGAGGTGCCAAGTGACATTGTGCTGCACAGAGGCAGCTGCCATTGGGGAGGGGGGTTCTCCTTGGAATGTACGAGGTGCGATGTAAGGTACTTTTGAGAATGCCGAGGCATTTAAGGGCCGTTTAAATGTAAACATTCTCATTCAACTGCAGAAGCAACGTTTTCAACTCATGAAGCATGCAGTCACTGGGGGAGGAGGTGGAAATGCAGCCAATGTTGAGAACCAATCTCCCCATAAGTCCAGGAAAGAAAGATGAGGAATATCAGTAGTCAGTAAAAGTCTTCGGATAATAACAACGATCATGAAACGTGCGGTCATGAGCCTCCTCAACCTCGAATGGGTAAAGATGGAACACTCCTATCAGTGATGATCAATGCAGATGATGTTACGGATGATTTTGCAGGCTCTCAATATCAAAAGGGAGGCAGAGGGAGAAGGAGGTCATTCTTCACGTTCTAGTTTTGTTGGTCCTTAAAGGATGTTTTTTGTAGAAACGACAAAAAATATTTTGCTATTTCCCCTCCCCCCGATGTATTATCAGTATGTCATCAGCGTTACGTCATGAGATTAACAACCAAAAATCTATTCAGAAAATTTCACAGAGCAAGTGCATCCAATGTGCCAGGGCACAGCTCATGGAAGCAGCAGCCATTCACAGTCACAACACACAGTGACGGCTCAATTCCCGATCCTCAGACACGACGGAGGCATCCGTAGACAGCGGTGCGCCACCACCGCCACGCACGGCGCAATCGTCGGCGGCTCGGCGGCCTACGATGTAAAATGTTTCGCTGTTGTTGCTCTGCACCTGGGGCGAGGTCGGCGACTGAAATAATGAGAAGAGGCATTTTTTTGTTCGAATTTGGCTAAAATAAACAAACCCCCCCCTCGATATCTCAAGAGCCAAAGTGCGTGTGGTGAATACGAGACGGTGGTGGTACTTAATAAATAACTGTCGAGAAAGCGGTCCCAAAAAAAAAGAGAGCCGCATGCGGCTCCGGAACAGCGAGTTGCCACCACGACATCAGCTGTACGAGGAAGAAGAAGAAGATGATGGAGGAGATTAGAGAGTAGGGTTTGCACTTTCCCACAAGCTCGACTGTTGGTTGCATCGCAGCCAGACTGATATATTATTTTCGTTCTCAGAATTTGGAGTTGAGCCAAAGCATGTTCACAAACACATTTTTGTAGCATTGAACGTAATGGCCGTTTTCACACGATTATTGGTGTCCGCCATTGGAACCATCAATTCTGTTTTAATCAAGGGCGGCTGCCCAGATTTGAGCCCAGGATATCAGCGCTACCCAGCTCGGCACTCCGACCTCTGAATCGCTTGGCCAACTATTTTCACATGATTACTGCTTTGTTATATTTGAACTCTCCTTATACTGTACTCACTTTTGTTCCAATCTGCGGGCCGAGCACCCGTTCTGGAATACTCTCTGTACTGATCTCACGTGGCGAGTGCTGGGAGATTGTGCGTTTTGCTGATACGCACTACAACGACTCCAGGAATTGTGACTCTGTGAGCAGCACTTTTAAATCCAGCTATAAAACCAATTTTAGTCCATAATACAGGTTTTTTTGGGGTTTGATTGCGTCCATATGAATGTGTCGTTAAACCCGCCACCACCCGACACAGCCAATGAGTAAGGTTTGTCAAGTAAACAGAACGTGCCAATTTGTTACTAGTGCAGCACACCGGTGTGTTGGAGGTAGCCAGATTTGTGGAGAAACCCTCCTGTATTGTTCCTTAAATAGGGGGATAGATGTGATGACGTCAGTTGTGAGCCATTCACGTGCGAAGGGGTGGGGTTAATGAATGCATATGCATTACAATGGGATATCCATTGCTGGTTGGGATATTCATACGTTAATCAATATGCGTTATGCATGGCCATTGTTCTTGTATCTACTGTAGTTTGTGTGCACTAAAGTAGCAGTACCAGCTATTGTCTACTTACAGTTAATCCCCATTGACGTGACCTGTATAGGAATGCATTAAAAAAATGTGCAGTGGGTTTCCACGGAGACAGACACTTGAACTTGGAGGCAACACGTTTATTTCTAAGACCACAACGGGGTAACTGCATAAATGTACAACAGGTTAACTAGACCACAACGGGGTAACTACATAACCGGGTCAGTCAGTAACACACTGCCTGACCCACAATGCCGAGCGTGACGACCGAAGACCGAGGATCGAAGAGACGTAGCACGACGGGTTCCATTTCAACAAACAGCCCGGATCGGACCTCGGGACCTCCCTTTTATGCCCTTCAGCGTGGCTTGGCTCCGTCTCGGCCACGCCCCCGTCTAGAACTCACTGGAAGACTCTGGGTCTTACATCACATGTCCCTTCTGTCACCTTTGGCCAACATTATTATGCTGTCCTGGTCACGTGGCCTCTCGGGTTCAACCAGACTGTCACGTCCTCAACTGCCCTCTCTCTGACAGTCACCATAACCATGCCCCCCTGGGCCCCCTTCCATGCCATAACATACTCTGGTGTCAGAGAGAGGCTCTAACACTCAGTAGCTGGCGCTGAACGTCGTAGTGACCCAATAGACGCCACTACAAATGTATTATTTGATGATTCGCTTCCAAGCAGCGCTAAGTCTGTAGATATCCGAACGATTAAATAAAAAAAATGTATCTCAATTTTGATAGATTTTCTAAATAGCAGTACCTATTATTGTCGTTTATCACAGAACTTCAACATTATCAAAATCAATTGAGTGTCCTTGTTGGAACACGTGTTCTGCCACTGCCGGCAGTTGTATTTGTGAGTATTTAATATTCGTTTGGTGTTATTTTAGTCTCTTGCTGATCATTCGTACACTCTGCCCTACATAGCATTTGCCGCAAGAGCAATTAATCCGGTACACACCTTCTGTTGATAGCTCTGATAATACATCTTTAGTACCAGATATTAGTTTCTGTATGTTATGTACCGTGCCAAATCTGACTCGGATGTTTTGTTTTTCCAAAAATATGGCTAGTTTATCAGTTACTCCCGCAATGTACGGAATTTTAATAGTTTAAATTACTTGATCAGTTTCAACGCTTGTGTTATTTGATTTGGTTTTGGCATTCAGTGCCCTGATGATTTGTGCACCATTGTAACTGTCTAATTGCAGTGCTTCTTTAACATGTTTCATTTCACTTCTCAGACTATCACCATCTGACATTTTTGAGCGTCTTGATGAGAGAGGATTTCTGTGCAGGGTGATGATGTGACTGCATTCATATAGGCATCAATGTGCGTTTTATTTTGATAAAATGCTGTGTTATTTTACCATTTCGGCCATGCCCGAGCAGAATATCCAGAAATAGGAGAGTTTTCTCCCCTTCCACTGTAAACTGGATGGATGGGTTTTGCGAGTTGAGATTATTTAGAAATCCGTTAAGTGTATCTTTGCCATTTGGCCAGACCAGCAATGTGTCATCTACATATCACAGCAGACAAAGGAGAGCCCATTTATGCTCCTTACTTTTGTTTATAGAAATAATCTTTCCACAAAAAAAACAGGTGTTGTTTAGACAGTCTTCAGCTAGTCTTGGGATGTCTTTGGCTACACCTGTGTTCGTTACCAGAGTATCGAGTAATTTAATTGACTCGTAGACCGGAATCCTCGTGAACAGCAAAGTCACATCAAAACATACAAGAATACCATTAGGGTTAAGCTTCATTATATTTCATGAACAAAGAGGTCCTACCGATGTAGGGCTGTATTTGTTTCGTTTGCTTATTGTGCTAATTTGTATGTGGCAGAGCCTATTGTACTAACTATGGGTTTCAATGGGACATCAGGTTTGTGAATCTTTGGTAGCCCATAAAGTCTTAGTGGTTTTTATCCATACTGCACGTGTAGTTGTCATTATTGTTATCATCATTATTATCATCGCCTTTTACTAAACAGTTAAACCCCAAATTACGTCCCCCCCTTTTACGTCGTTTGGCAGATATGTCGTCACTTTATTATTTAGACTTCCACTCAATTTGCGTCGCCTCAACCCCACGCTCACGTCGCTGACAGCATCGTCATCCGTCCTTTCTCGTTACCCGTTGCCTCTCAGCCTTCACCTCCACCACCTACCGCTGTAAACCGCTTTGATTCATGTCGTTTCGATATTCGTCATCATCATCATCATCGCACCTTTCAGGAAAGCATCCCCGACGTAAACCGGGGTATTACTTTCTTTTGATTGGATTTTGTACAGCACTTTGAGATAGTTTGATATGAAAGACGCGTTATTGATCCTGACAATATAAAGAGTATGATTGTTATGCAATCATCCAAACATGCTGATGTGCAGGACCCTCCTGAGCAACGGCCTTGATGCCCAGTGAGGCTTCTCCTGGACTCTTGTCATGACACAAAAACACGTGGCTTGATGCAGTAGAAGCTGCATATAAGCTCACCTTATTTAAGCAGAGTTCTGATGTGAGCAACATGTCCTTGTATTACATGAGTGGGGGGGGGGAAGGGCAACTACTGATACAGGCACACTACAATCGGATATAAGCACAGGTTGCCTTGTTCCCACGGACTGTGCTAATATCCAGCTTCTACTGCCATTATAATAAGTAACTTTTTTTAAATCAGTGTTTAATTTACTGTCTGGAACACTGTTCCAGGAATTAATTTGGCATGCCACAGTAATCTCACCTTATTTTGTAATTATTTAAAATATAAAACCTGTTCAAAGGATTATATTAACGTATGATACAATAACATAGGATTATTATCGATAGGCATACCATGTATTCTAGTGGTAGTGCCTTGGGCAGCGTTCCGGGAAATATCAAGTGAAACATTAATCCTGGTTGATTCATAATAGAATTGTGGGTCAGATCACCGCGTGGGTAAAATGCCAACGTGTGTTATACACACGACCCTCTTCCACCCAACACTTCCAAATAAATACAATTTGTCACGTAAACAATTGCACCAATGTATTACTATTATCATCGCTTCAGCACACCAGAGAGCAACACCCAATTGTTAAATGCTCCGGAGCGTTCTCCAACATTTCGGCGTGCTCAAGCAATATATTGGCGCTTTTGGTCATCACGTGTCAACAACTTTGGCTGTGATGGAGGAGGGCTGCACGACACACACCGGAATTTTTACTCGCGCGGCGATGTGACCCAAACATGAATTTCAAATCTTAATATTGGTCGCGAAAACCGACGAGTTAAAAACAAGTCAACTCTAATAGGGTTTTCCCCTTTTTTCTGGCAACAAAACTGACACCTTTTGCAAGGAATCATGCTTACATTAACCACAATACTTGCAGTCAAATGCAAACAAAAAACAATACTTTGATAATGTATGCATTGTCTTTTAAACTGATTGGTCCACACCAGAGACAGCTTTCTTTAGAGCCTCGTCTCATATGGTGTTCGACCAGATGACGCCAAAAGGCGCACAGTTCAAAGACAACGCACTACCAGAGTAATGAGAGCTCGGGGTGAGCAGCTACATCATGGGACCTCCTTTGCCAGTACCAAAATATACTCATAGGGTTTTTCCCCTTTTTTCTGGCAACAAAACTGACACCTTTTGCAAGGAATCATGCTTACATTAACCACAATACTTGCAGTCAACTCTGGTTGTTATTATTATTATCCGATGCATTTATAGAAAGTGGCTGCGAAGCAATTTGTGAAAGAGGCAAACAGAGCCGGCAAAGAGCGCTGCAGAGGATAGCTCCTGTCTTGTTTGTGCCTCTCCGTAGCCTCTGATTAGACTCCCCCCCCGCCCGCCCCCCGTGTGATTGCAAGCAGATGGCCAGCCGCGTATATCATTCGTATTTTTTCATTTGCTCGCAAGGTTAAAGAGGGGTCGTCTGAAACAAAAAGCAGGCCGATTGAGAAAGGAGGCGATGGACAAACACGAGCCGCTGCTACAGCCGGGGCAGCTGGGTAGTCGCTTCGGTCAATGCACTTGCGCTCCGGACCCGCGGGTTGCCCGGGTTTGACTCCCGTATACACAAAACAAAACACATCCAAAGCGCATTGCAGTGCGCTTGGTGACGCCCTCGAGCTTGGAAGCTACTTGTCCCGGCGTGCCCGTTCACTTTTGTTTCGTGTCGCGAACGCTTCTCTCGGCTTGATGCCGAGAGAAGCTTCCCTGCGCAGTGGCTCGTGCACGGGGCTTCGATTCCCGACCCACGGCTACCGTCAGTGGCGTGGGGTAACTGGACCGGGGTGGCGGGCCTCTTCATGTACTGGCCCACGTCGATCGGCGGTGATTGAAGGAAGGTCCAAGCAGGCCTCGTCCCCGCCGCACGCAGAGGCTTTCATCCAGCAGTGGAGTGACGGACGCGCCTGCGAAATGTCATCGTTGCGTTTTAAGCCGCGTGGCACAATGGTCACCAGACACGACGAATGTTGAGACATTGCCCCGCATTAATCAGGTGCCTTTCCATCTATTCAGCAAAACCACACATTACTTATATTAAGCCCAGCCACGTATTACTTTACAAGTTGACTGAAATGCCTCTCTTGTAAGTGAGAGCTTGTCGGGGTCAATCGCACACTTAAACATTGTTTGCGCATGACTCTGACTGTCTCTGTGTGTGTGGGTGTGTGGGTGATGGGAGCGGTGGCAACGCGGTTAGCACGCTGCGCCACAGACCTGGCGCTCACGGCCAACACCGGTGACGATCATCTGAACCGGTCCTGGGCCTCCCCTAGGTCGACTCGGCCTCAAACGAGTTACCTGGTGCGGTGTGTAACCATCGCCGGTGGGGAGACAAAGACGGCCGGGCGTGGTGTTGGCCACCACGACCACTCGTGCGCCGCGCTGGGCTTCATCGCTGCTACTCGCTAACGGCACTTGCCCCAAACAGGCTACACGTGGTGGGGGGGGGGGGGCTGTGACTTTGTCTTTGGTTGTTTGGACTGTGGGAGTGGACGCGTGACAACAACGTGCTGCTGTTTTTGTTTCTTTTTGATCGGCGTCTTTTCACCGTGACGTCACGAGCCCCACGGCCCCCCTCTCCAGACTCGAGCGGCAGGTGCGAGTTGATGATCCCATCTCCGCCACTCACACACACACACTCACCAACCACCTTACCCACGTGGGCACCCCACGGTCTTTCGCTGCTTCTTACATTTGCCATAAACACAGCGGCGGCACGCGTCCGCTCGATGTTGAGTTCAAGAGGGCTGGCTCGTTCCAAAAAATAAAGTGTCAAAAGAGCGCACACTGCGTTGTCAGGCGATGCACATTGCGGTGTGTGTGTGGTGTGTGTGGTATGTGTGTGCGAGTGTGTGTAGTGTGTGGGTGTGTGTGTGGTGTGTGTGTGAGTGTGTGTGTGTGGTGTGTGTGTACGAGTGTGTGGTGTGTGTGTGTGTGGAGTGTGTGGTATTTGTGTGCGAATGTGTGGTGTGTGTGTGCGAGTGTGCGGTGTGTGTATGTGTGAGTGTGTGGTGTGTGTACAAGTGTGTGGTGTGTGTGGTGTGTGTACGAGTGTGTGGTGTGTGTGCGAGTGTGTGCGTGGTGTGTGTGTGCGAGTGTGTGGTGTGTGCGTGGTGTGTGTGTGCCAGGGCGACTCCGTAAGCGGACGTGCTTAGAACAAAGCAATACAATTATGGACCCCAGTATACGACGCGTGAAATTCCCAGACCAGAGGCATCCCATCCACATCAAGACAGACGTCCCCGCCATGTCCTGTCAACAGACCAGTGGACATCTGCGACAAAGCGCTTCGCAGCGCATCGGATTCCTCCAGCCGAAGTAAAGATTCAGATTCTGGGCCGAGATGTCGTCAGCGAGCCACCTATGAAGATGCGGCAGTGCGTGGCCAACACCGCGCCCGGCCGCCTTTGTCTCTCCACAGTGCTGATGTTTACACATCCGCTCGGTCGACCTCGGGACAGCTTCCCATGATGTGTCATTGATGTTGGCCGTGAGCAGGAATCGAACTCGGGTTCGTTTAACTTAGCGTGCTAACCACCGCGCCACCACTCCCCCACTTTCCTCCCCACCCACACCCCCCCAAAACAGACAGAGCGCACGATGACAATGAAACAAACCACAGCCCACTACAGTCGGCACAATCTCTCCCTCGCCCCCATCTCTCCAAGAGCGTCTTTAAGCCCCTTCAATCAGATGCGCGCCGCAACGCGGTGGTGCCATCACGCAAATTACCCCTCCTACCCCCCCCATGCATTCCTTGACTACATTTAGTCAAGGAATGGCAATTCCGTGGCGGCTGGCGAGCACACGCGCCTACGGCCCGGATAGCCCCCCCCCACCCCGAGTATGGGGGCACGGCGGCACCAAACAGCCCCCTCCTCTTCCTCCTCATCTCCGGTGGGGCTCTATCGCTCGCGGCCCCCCCATCCACCCCTTCACTCGCTGAGTTCAGGTGTCGGTAATTTGCGCCGTCACGCGTCGTGACAAGACCGAGATGCCGTGGGAGCAGCCCCCCCCCACACACACACCCCCGCCACTCACCACCTCGTAAAGTGCTTCCCAAACACTTTCTGTGCAACAATTAATTTTAAAAGTTTAAACGGCGACACATTTTTTTTGTTTTTGGGGGGAATTTACCAACGCAGCCACAACAACATTTTAAAATGTACAAACAACAACAGCAGTAGCAGCAGCAAAAGAAAACATGCTCCCGACTCAAGCGGACAAATGTCAACCGCGAACGGCGGAAATAAGGGGGTGGCAGAACTGGGGCTGCCGATAAGGATCTGGTAGAGCCCATGCACGAGCTACACACACACAGCTGCAAACACTCGAATTTTCTTCTTATTCTCTCTCCCGATAAGTTTCGTTTCTTTCTGGTTGTGCCCCGCGTCGTTTGTGTGCGGATATTTCGTGTGTGTGTGTGCGTCAGTGCGTGTGGAGGAGGCTCGTGAAGGACGCTACTGGGCAGTTGGAGGCAGTCGCCCTCCAACAACAACGGAGGGCGGAGGAGCGACGCTCACAACAACGAGCGGAGCGCCGGGTGGCTAAAGCCCAGCAAGTTGGCACAGTAGGGGGCACAGGTGGTGCATCAGCCAGTCATCTAAGTCAGTCGACCCGTGGCACCTGGGTCTGCCCCGTGACAGCCTGCCAGCTGGCGTTCGACACTTCACGTGGCCTCAAGGTGCACATAGCCTGTTACAAGCGTCGTGGTGACGTCACCGCCATTTAGTAGTGAATGGCGGTTCTTGTTGTTGTTGTGTCTTATGGTGGCAGCTTGTTCAGGAGGACGTTTGTCGTTTCCGGATAGGACGTTCCTGGCAGAAGGTTCGCAATAGGTCGCGGAGCGAAACGTCGGACGTCGCGCCGAAAACAACCACCACTGGGTGCATACGACCCCGAAAACGCAAGAAAAACTAAGACCTGCGCTGTTCGACACGATTCGCCCGTTCTGTAAAGGAACGCCTTTGGAATCTTCGAAGAGAATTTCTCACATGAGTGTTGCTGCTTTGCGAGAGAACCCATACCAATCTTCCCTTTTAGTTTCACTGTGACCATCTGCTCGATTAAGCGTCACCCCCCCCCCCCACACCCCAATCGTACGGCGCGAGTTGGCGTGTCGACTTCTGCTGTGCAAAAGGGGCCAGCGACCGACGTAATCATATCGCACGGACGATTCATTCGATAAATACCCACCGCAAGACGAAAACAAACGCTTTTTTTATTATTAATTTGTATCATTGTCTTAAGCACTCGTTCGAACTTCCCCTCGATGCGTGCTTCCGCGAGTGAAGTGTTGTTCCTCGTTGGCAAAAACAACAACAAAAGATTCACGCGGTGATCGCTGCATTCTGAGCGAGCGCCTCCTACATTTCTGACACGGCACTGGCAAAGAGTGCGCGTACATCCTGAAAGCTGCCGTGAATCCCAGAGCTCTCTTCCTCCTCCCAAGTTCACCACCTTTTTCAGCGCAGTACTTATTTACGTATTTATTTACCCCAGGAGAGCCGCACCTAGGCATAGGGCTCATTTCCAGCAGGGTCACCCGCGTTGTTTTTTTAAATACTTATTTTAAGACGTTTTCAGCCAATGAACGAGAAGTGATTATCGTACAAGTAGGTGCAGAACCCGGAGAAACCCCACGGCACGCGCGCGCGGTGACAACACTTCATCACCGTACAGATGTAAACAGATGGCGATTGGTCCAACGGCTGCACCGCCCTCTCCTGGCGAGCCAGGGTATGGCACCTCGACGTCATCGGGAAGGCGGTTTCACAACATTCCTGCGATCCACCAACCCTCGCCTCCGCTGTGCTGGATTACAGGCCGCGTGCAGACAGCCACCAGCAGCACCACCCGGCCATGCCGCGGCCTGCGAATGTCCCCTGGTCAATGTGTGGCGACTCTTGCAGAGTCTCTCAGTGCAGTTCCCTCGCCTGCACTTCTCCACGCCTCTTGCCACACTTCCCCCCAGCAGAGGCGTAGTCATTGGCGCACTGCCCGACGAGCCCCGCGGACCCGAGTTCGATACCCGATCAGAGTTCTTCATCAGTGGCGATCGATATCTGAACCGGTTGTGGGCCCTCCCTGAGGTCTACTCATCCACGAATGTGTACAATGTGGTGTGTAGATATCAGCACTGGGGATACAAAGACGTCCGGGCATGTGAGGTACTGGTCATAGCACCCCCGAATAGGTGCTCGCTATCCACCGCCGCCCAGCTGACACCATCACCCCTCTTCCACCAGTCTGTAGCCAAAACCCTCACCCACGCCTCCAGCACATCCCGGCTGGACGACTGCAACTCTGTCCTCTGTGGGTCTCCCCCAAATCCATCATCCTTCAAACTCCAGGCAATCCAAGAATGCTGCCCGTTTTTCTCACCCGCATCCACAAACGAGAGCACGTCACCCCCAGTGCTCTCCGATCTCTCCTCCGGCTGCCGATCCAATCCCTGGACGAATTTCATCGTCACACTCAACGTCTTCAAGATCCTCTCAGGATTAGCCTTGCCTATCCTGGGGCCGCCGGGGGGGGGCGCGTGGTGCCCCCCCCCCTCATCTCAGCCGACTCCTCTCTGAGTCACTCTGTGCTCCAGCAAACCCTTCGCTCTGTCAACCGCCACTCAACTCTGGCTCCGTGGGAGGTCGCTCGTTCTTCTCAGTATCCCCCATAGACAGGGACTTCCTTCCACCAGCCTGCACATCTCTGCCTAACCATGTTCAAGTCCCGGCTGAAGAAGGCCTTACTGTGTTTTTTTTACTGTTACTCATGGCTGTGGACTGCCTCCATGATCTCGATGACATGAATATACCCGCTGTTGTTGTACAGCATCTTAAGACGCGGTCGTACGTAGCTTCTATGTATATATCCAGGTTTTATTGCAGAAATTAGCAAACTGTTTTTGTAATTCAATTAGGCTGAACATACAGTGGTCCATAAAAACACGCCTCTCTTGAAAACAGAAACTTGAATGAAACTATTCCAGAATGCAAAATCCATTCAGCTCGAACGCGACTAGAACCCGAGTTATGCAACGATCTAACGTTTCTATTTTATCATTTGATTATTTCTGTCCTAAAGTTAATCCACGTGTGTTCATTTCATCATGCATAACTGCATTTGCCTCTACAATATGAGATAAATATTTGATTCCCACGCACGGCCAACAACGGTGACAATTATCTGAACCGGTCCTGGGCCTCCCCTAGGTCGACTCAGCCGAAAATGAGTACCTGGTGCGGTGCGTAAACATCGCCACTAGGGAGACAAAGGCGGCCGGGCGTGGTGCTGGCCGCCCACCCCCCTCGTGTACCGTGCCGGCCTTCATAGTTGCTCTCTAACAGCACTTGCCCTGACAGTCTGTCAAAAGCTATATAGGCGATCTTTGTCTTTGTACACCATCGAAGAGCCATCTAACGGTGGAAATAATAAAAGTCATCATTACGTCAAGACAACTATCGGATTATAGTGACATTACCAATACAATTTCAGAGACTCCGTTGACAAGGTCAGAGTCCGAATATTTATTTAGTTAGCGTGAAGAAATCCGATGAGCTATTAAGCTTTCTTTTCACATGTCCCGGCAGGGTCGGATCAGAAAAAGTGGAGAAACAGTCTGGAACATTTTTTTAACGCCACCCCCACAAACAATACTCTGTCTTGCAACCGAAGTATAATATAGACGGGCTAACGGTTAGGGCAGATGGTCGTTGTTCTTTTCGTACATAACACTTAAAGAAAACTGAAGATTTTCACAGAGTCATATTTCCCTCGGCCTCCCCCGCCTCCCCCCTCTTATGCTGTGATAAAGTATTACTTCCTAAAAACATTATCTCATTACACGATTCGTTCATTTGTGTTCGTTAATGACCGCAGTGTAAAGTAAGTTCGGCCTCACGTCCTAATTAATTGTCCGTGTTCAACTTTCACCCGTGCTCCGCTCTGCATTACACTGCACACATTCCTCGCGAATGCCACTCATCGCAGCTGTTTCGCGTTACATTTTCCATTCGCTGGTCGCTAAGTTTAAAAAAAAATGTTAAACGACTTCCCAAAGTGGCGAGGCATGGGATCTCGACAACTTAGAATTAGCAGCTTTCCACCGCGTACTTTTTTTTCTTGAAGGCTGCGGTCTGGAAAGTCTTATTAGGGGGGGGGG
>CM025636.2:9292692-9314596 GCA_014621495.2 Entosphenus tridentatus
GGGGGGGGGGGCTGCGCGCTGCCAACCGTCGTCCGTGCCGTGTCGATACTATGGGGGCTATCTTCGGCATCTCTGCCGCACCTGGGAGGGGAGGTCTAAAGGTGTTTGAAGGCGCCCCCTGGTAGTGTGGAAACCACTTCAGGACGCCAAGGTCTATGGCCACCGTGTGCAACTCGTTGCAACATACCGCTAAAGGTCAGCTTCAAAGAACTTCCTCTTTAACTCTGCCTATGACTGACTGCGTCTGTCTGCTCCATTCGAATTCAATAGTCGCGCTGCTTTTGTAAACGGGCCAGGTGTGTTCATTGGTCGAGCGGGAGGCTTGCGATCGGAAGGTTGGGGGTTTAAATCCTGATGGGTGGTTGACTCAGCCCATCATCATGCTCTCTCCATTTTTGTGGGCAACTCAACCGTGGTGATTCTATGGATAGACTCGTCCCCAACGTAGGAATGTGGAATTCTCACCACTGGCGGAGAGCCGTAAACAAAGTACAAGCAGTGCCTCGATGGACATTTGAGCAGGAAATGACTTTGACTTGTTTTACTTGTTTCTGAACAGTGTATTTCGGGGTATTAAGTCACGCTGTATTCATGCACATTGTCTTGGTAATTGTATTGTCTTGTACATTCAATCCGACCATTCTGTATTTAGCCGGACGAGAATCCCACCGGTTTACAATGTCTGTTGAAAAGTAACTTGGGAGATTATTGGGTGTGGAATAATTTACTGCCCCTTCTCAATATCGTTGTGTGGGGTGCAGCGTGTCGCAGTGGTAAGCGTGGTGAACTCGGTGGCCCAGGATTCGGGTAGGGTGAAATATGGTCAAACAACCGCCCCAATGCCTGTGTGACTTCATTCAGTCGTGGATTGATGGCTATAAATTATTATTCTTACATAAAATACAATATGCTTTGTATTGTTTCTAATATTCTCTGCACAGTTTTGTCTACCCAGGATTGAGTCACCAAGTGAATTGTGATATTAGCCACATTGCAACAGGGCTACCCATAATGCAATGTGCAAGCAATTTTTTTTTTATCATTTTACTTTTAATACAAAAATAAGTTTATACAGTAACACGTGTTTTGACTACTGAAGAGTTTGTCTGCTACTCAATATGTACTCAGTCTAACTATTAATGCGCAATTTTTTTTATGTTATTCTCATCAGGCCCCATGGTGTATAGTTAGTGCAGTCTCCAACTCTCATCCCCAAAATGTCCCCTATTGTGTATTTTTATTTTCAAGTCCACGTCGTGTTATTCACAAATATTACGTTGTTATTTGTGCTTGTGCACCACTGTCAATGTGGATTTTCATTTAAACTCGGACAATTTCCTCCTCTGAGAACTACAAATATTAGTTTCACTGCCATGGGACAAAAACACGTCTCGACCATTGCGCGTGGGGAAGTGTGCCCACCTCATTCGCAACTGAGACTCATCCTGGTCTCTTGAATTCTCGAAAAAATTAACTATAAAAAAGAATCATTTAAATCCCCGAGTATGTGGATTAAAAAAAGGGTCACTTGTAGGATGCTCCAAAGTAGTTCTGCAATATCTACTTCCGTGTACTATTCTCTGCACTGCTCTGTGAGAGTCCCGAATGGACACCTCATCTCACGGTGCCGATAACACAACGGGATACAATTATGCTTAAAGAGAGCAACAAAAACGGAAATCCCCCCAAAAATTGCAGTAAAAAACCCCCAAATAATCGACATTGAAGCACGCTACGCAATAGCACATTCAGGTCGAGCGCGCGCCAGTGCGACATGTTGGTGGCCTGTGAGTCAGGAAGGGGAATATCTATAAGGAAGTGGCGGTGAGGGGGTCAAGAGCACGGGGGTGTAATTCTCTTATCGTGTCGTAGGAGCCTTGGGCTGTCACCCACGTGTCTCGCCTTGGCATTGCTTTCGCTCTCAGTGCCCTTGGGCCGATGGCTGAGTCGCCCGACTGTGCCCTCCAGCAAACGTCCTCGCTTACATCACTTCCCTACGAGAACGACCACTTCCCGCGAAGCTCTGAGAATCACTAAGTGCCGTGTAACACTGCCCATCGCGCCACCTGCCACATTTGCATGAGATAGTTTTTTTTTCTTTCAGATGTCTCTGCGGTCTGCGCGCGTGGTTGGATCGTTCACTCTTTCTTTCTCTCTCTCTCTCATGTGCAGTTTGTGAACTAATTTTACAAACATGTGTTTGTAAAATAGACACGATCCCTTTTTGTCTCTCTGTGTGTGTATACGGTGCTTTTTCTGGAAGATTTTGCTGTTTTTTCCTGGATTTTTCTGTTGCGCGTAGTCACTTTAAGATGTCCCTTGTTCATGTTTTTGTTTGTTGCGGTTGCACCCGATGCAAGAGCTGCATGGCTCACAGGGCTATACCTAATAAATGAACTGAAATTAGGTGAACTGTGTGTGTGGATAACGGTGACATAGTGGTTAGCGCACCGCGCTGTGACAACGGCAACACAGGTTCAATTCCCAGCCACGGCTAACGTCAACAATATCTGAACCGGGTCCTGGGCTCCGAACTTTACTCGTCAGTTACTGACCAGCGCAGTGAAGAGTGCATATTGTCAACCACCACGAACGAAAGGCCTGGAGAGGGCCTTCATCCAACAGTGGATGAGGACACTGGAGATGCAATTACTTTGTTTCCTACCTATGTTTTGGCAGTACTGCACAGTCCAGAATCACGTGTTCATGAAATCTTCAAAGGACAATTTGTGCCCGTTATCAGTAAAGGAAATATCAGCACAATTTTTTTAAAGGAGAAAAAAGTAACATTGAAGAATACGATAATCAAGCACTTGAATCTTTATATCGTAGAGTTATTAGTTTCTTACTTCCGTGAAGTAACATTGTTGCAATGTTGTGTAAAATCAAATATTATGTGTACGTAAATAAAATCCACTTTCACGTTAAACTTGTGAACAAAATTGTCTAAGTTTAAATTATTTTTGTGTCTTCACAAAAAAACTGTTTTTTAAATAAATAATATGCACGTAAATTACTCAGGCGTTGTTGTAAGAAATGTAGATATTTAGATCATTTAAAAGAAAAATACAACTTAAAAATATATTACAGATGATGGTAAATAAATATTGCAATTGTGTTGCCGTACCATATTATGCAGTTAGATAAAAATTGTCTCGCAAGTCTGACGGTCTGAAAAATAACAACTATGATTCCAAATCATATCTCACAGAACGTGTCTATAACACTGCGTGACAATTATTTTGTTCCTGAGTAGTAAGTGTTATTACCTAATTGCTTAAGCCTCAAAAGTACAGAAAATGGCTATTATTCCCCACAAACTTTGCTTTTGTGACCAGAACATTGATATTTTGAAATTTACCTATTTTCCAGAACATTCCAGATAGATTCAGTACAGAGTAACGTCTAGAACATTCTAGAACTTTCCAGTAATATAAATAGCAGTATAAAAACAGGGGCCTTAAGCCCACCATTTCAGTTTAGTTGCGGCTGCCTACGTGGATACATATCTGCATTTTTCTGAGATGGTATCAAGAGGCTGCAAGCATCTGGCAGACGAATTTTGCTATGTCTGCGGCCAATTTATCAAGACAAGAGCGAAAAAGTATTCTGTGTGAGCATCTGCTAAGATGTGTGAGGCCTACAAGGCATATTTCGGCATGCCTGTCGGGGATCAAGACAAACCCTGGGCACCTCATTTCACCTGCGAGCAATGCAAAAAAACTCTGGAGGGTAAGATGGACAATTGTTGCTCAGAATTTTATGTTATAAAATCTGTTGAAATTGTAATCGTTTTTCATAAAAAAAATGTACAATTTTCAATGTTATTGAAAAAATATATCATATATGAAAAATGTTGCGAGAATCTCTTACAAATTAGTCATGGGTGAAATAAATGTATTTTTGTAGGATGGTACGGAGGGGAGAAGAGGGACATGAAGTTCGCTATCCAAAGACTTTAGCGGGAACGCCCCTGACCACTCAAGCAACTGCTACTTCTGCATGGTGGACTCTTACAAACGTCGGACTGGCAAGAATGAACCCTGTAGCTAGTACCAATTTTAGGCTATCGGAAATTGGGCTGATAGCCTAAAATTGGTACTAGCTAGAGGACTGGACTTTGCAGTCACCCCCAAACACATCTCATTGGATGATATAATTGCCCAGGTTGACGTAGCAGTCAAAGGTTTGGGTCACATCCCAGCAGACGAGGCAAGATCTGAAATCGCCACCATCCTCAAAAACTCTAAGAAACCCATTAGTAACATCAGCAGGGACGAGCGCTCTAAACTCGCTCAATTGAAAAAGAGAGATGACATTTTCATCCTTTCAGCCAACAAGGGCAATGCCACGGTCATCATGGATAAACCCACATACAACAATAAAATCCAGGACCTTCTTAATGATGGCAGTTATACCAAGATCAACAAAGATCCTACCAACCGCCTGGCAAACAAAAACCAACAATATCATCACTAATTCGACTTCTCTAATCGAACTGACCAAGCAGCTCTCTCTAAAACATTCAGCTGATAGAGCACCCAGATTTTAAGGCCTTCCAAAATTCCATAAAGAAGGTACTCCACTCCATCCTTTCGTTTCTACCATCAACTCACCTACCGACAAACTGGCCCGATTTTTGTCTGAGACCCTGCTTCCATTCACGGGCAAGACCACCTCAGCAGTACTTAGCTCACTTGGTTTATCTAATTAAGGACATTTCACTGTCTCCAGATGATTTGCTTGTCAGCTTCGATGTAGTCTCTCTGTTCACCAAGGTACGTGTACCTGACACCATAGCAATAATTGATGACTTGGTCCAACAGGGACTGAATCCTGATGTACCAACTTTGGTGAGACACTGCCTTACAAACACTTGCTTCATCTGGAATGGTACATTCTACAAACAAAATTAAGGTACCCCTATGGGTTCTCCCTTATCACCAGTGGTAGCGAATGTTTTCATGGAGAAATTTGAAACAGATGCCATCCTGACATCCACCCTACATCCTTCCGTGTCGAAGAGATACGTAGATGACACTTTCCTCATCTGGCCACATGGCCAGCCAGCACTGAACCAAATTTTCAACCACATAAATTCTATATACCCATGCATCAAATTCACCATGGAAGTGGAAAATGATGGCAAGCTACCATTCCTGAATGTTTTGATCAAGAAGAGGTCTGATGGCTCGTTGGGACATTATGTCTACAGGAAAGCCACCCACACGGATTCCTATCTAAAGCCTGACTCCCACCACCATCCGGCCCAGAAGAACTCCCTCATCAAAACACTACACCACAAGGCCTGCTGCACCAGCGCCACCTAACCAGTGAACTGGAGCACGTACACCAAACCCTCAAGATGAATGGATACTCAGACCGCACAATCTGCAAATCTGTATCCCCAACCATGGGGAGACAACCAACTGAGGACCCAATCAAAACCATCACCTTGCCATACATATCAGGTGTTACCAAAAAGATTTCCAAAATCTTAAACAAACTCAAGATCCAGGTCCGATTCAATACAGTACACAGAATCGGTGATTTGATCCCATCTGTGAAGGATGTCATTCCTGACATGCAATACCCTGGTGTCTACAAACTAAGTTGTGTCTGCGGCGGCAGTTACATTGGGGAAACGAAACGACATGTCTCGAACCGTGTTCACGAGCACAAGGCAGATTTGAAACATGGCAGAACCAATACCTCTGCCATGGCTGATCATTGTTACAACGCAGTGGGCTCACACGAAATTGTTTTTTTACGAGACCAAGGTACACTGCAACCCTTTGGGATATCATCAAGGATGTGTCCATAAAGCCATGCAGATATATAAACACAAAGACAATTTCAACCAAGAAGATGGGTATAAGTTATTAACCAAGCAAAGTCGTAACTTGCTGTGGTGCTTCCATTCCTCCCTGCCGTTTGGCTGTTATCTCCGACTCTCTGAGTTGCATTGCCCTGTTAGGTGCCTCTGCATTAACGGGCTGGGGTGTCACTAACATGGACACCTCGGCTCCCTTAGCCTCGATGTATCGATGGTTCTGGCTGTGTGATGGGCTGTGTGTCTCACTGGTGCGACCACCGTTGCGGTGGTTCTCTTGCGTTGACGCGCTTGCCTCTCACAGCGCAGTTGGCAGCGCCGCAGCTTGTGTTACACATAGACATGACATTAACTTGCTAATACCCGTAATCTCCCTGCCTAATCTCTCCCATCAACATCGTGCTAATCTCCCATTAACACTGCTGTGGTGCGCATATGCGGGGACGATACTCTTATGCAGCGATGTAAGCTTATTTCATACTAATCTCTCTCCCTAATCTCTCTCCCTAATTTCCCCCATTAACACAACTGACGTGCTTGCGTCTGGGGATGGAATTCCTTCCCAGCTCAGACCCCGCTTGCTTGCCCATCGCCACATAAATACCCTCTTGTTGTAACAGCTCTCTCGCTGGTTCAGCAGTTCCACTGCTGTATTCTTTTTTTCCGCCTGAGTATATTGCAATCGAAACGTCATGATATATTATTTTTTATTACATTTTTCTACCTATGTGACTTTACCAAAAGAACCAAAGAATATGGATTCCTGCAGTCACAAAAGCTTCAAATCAAGATAGAAAGAGTTTAGTTTAGTTTTGAGGTACCACCTGATAAACACTAAAGTAAACCCTTGTTAATTCGACACATATGGGACTCTGGCCTTGTCGAATTATCCAATATTCCGAATTATGTACAATAGTACTCCCTAGTGCCTCCTGCTCTAAGTAAAAAAAAAATCCAAATGTGTTTCCCAAACTGTTCGCACACCATACGCATTGACACACCTCCATCAATTATATCCAAAACTTTGCATTTCTCTCGCAGACTAAGGGATTTATACTTCAATCTCTTTATATTACTTCTTGATGTCGGTGTAGACGACATTTCTGAGAGGGTTGGCTTGCACAGAGTGCATAAACAATGTAAAGTCCAAAGCGACAGGTCTGCACTGACGCTCACCACGTGCGCCGCCACTAGACCGAGTCGTTGTTTTGATCGTGACGCGAGGCGTCGCTGCACGTTCATGCCGAAATTGGAACATTCGGTATGGCAATTCGGCTCATAGCGAATTACGAATATACTGCATATATGCCGAAATTGCAAGCCGTGCCGAATTATCCCCAATTACGAATGATCACATACCGAAATAACGAGGTTTAACCGTATATGGAGAAAAGTTTAATTCAAGGAGTCAAGAGCCAACTATTTTTTTTTCAGTCGAGATCTATATTTTTTAAATATATAGTTTTTACCAAAAGTGATGTATGCCAAAGGTACTAGTAACACTGTGCATATATATTGTGAAACATAATACAGAGTATAAAAGACAAAAATGCCACATTATTGTCAACAGTTACAAAGTAAAGTCATAAAACTACTTACTGTGGCTTGTAGAATTTACAAAAAAACATTATAAAGTGGTATTTTTTATTAACTGGTTCAAAACGTATCGTTAGGGGGCCTGCAGGTAAAAACCCCACACTCCCACACCCGCCACACGCATGAGTGGTCAATTCAAGTGAACAACAATCCAGCAACTGACTGCTCCCGTATAAAATTGTTACTTTCCAAAGCAAGCAACTTCAAAGGTTCATACAAATTACGCGTACGCACAAATAACGTGATGGTTCGAAACGTACCCTCTTCATAAGCAACACGAAAGCCGACCGGTCGCCATTTTGTTAAATTCGTCCACATGGCAGCAATGTGTTTAGCAGCTGAATGCCAATGTCGAGGTCTGTTAGCGACGAGATGGCTTCAGGAGCGATAGAGAGTTTGTGTCGTTTTGATACTCCTCCATTGAAGGAGCGCAGACTGCGGCGGTTACTAGAGCACCACCAATCAGGACGATTGGCTACGTACTGTGCGACAGAAGTTCAACATACATACGTACAGGGCAAAGTGTTTTTTTCTATTTAAAGCTTTCGTGTCTGCAGGGATTCATATTCTTGGTTCTTTCGGTAAAGTCACGTAGAAGGGAAAAAATAAAATAATAAAAATATAAAACAATCAAAATAATAAAAAATACTTATATTCTTTTATTATTTCCCTTCTACGTAACTTTACCGAAAGAACCAATAACATAGGGCAAAGTGTGTTTACATATTTGCAAATGGTTCCTTTTTTTCTGGTTTGTGTATGCAAGATTTGAGCAACCCTTTGATTAATTTGGTCGACATTCAATCAGGGTGAATCCATAAAAAATCTAAACTTATATCTAAAGTTAAGTCTACAATGCTTCATGTTTACGAGGGTTATCACGACCCGATGTTGCGGACAGACGGACAGAGCGAATGCATAAACAGTTTCAACCTCAGTTGGAAAAGCGGTAGCAAAAGCAGATGCCAAATGGTCATGGTGGTTACATGGTTCTCGGGACTGTGACTATCTTTTGTGAAACCACACGGCGATACAGATGCCAAAACTCTGGTGTCCTCTTATCTCCGCTTTCGATTCCGGTCCAGCGCACTTTGTCTGTGACCCAAAAAAAGAAATCCCGACATATAGGCCTTTTAACATATTTCCCCATGAAATTTTTTTTTTAAATCCCTTGAGGAATATTTCCCTTCTAAAAATGGGAGTTTAAAAATGGAAAACAACATTACGGGTGTTACTGACGGGCGGTTGAGGAATATCGTCTTTAACGCGGTAGACAGGAAACGCCATTTGGATCTTTCAGCGAGTTTCGTACTCCACTGGTGCCTGCGTGCCCGAAGCAGTCACATGACAAAAGGACTGCATCGATTCTATTTGCGCTGGTGTCAGAGAATGTACGCTAAAGCGCAAAGGCGCAGCTCTGTAACTGCTCATCCAACGTCACTGCTGCAGCAAGGGCCTCCACTTGACGGAGCTCCAGAGAGAGAGAGACCCTCTGAGAGGGTATGTTGGCCTACTCTTCCTCGTTGGCCAGACAACTTGAAAGATGTGGGACTACCCACTGCTTTACCCCACCACATGTGACCCACCGATTGACGAGCTGGGATTTATTCATTTATACTGCTGGGTAGATATGTATGTTGAACTCCCGTCACTCACGTGGTGTGGAGATGCCTTCGGCCATTAGCGGCTGTATATTATTATTGTATTTTTTTTAAAGAAGAACAATATATCATGGCGTTTTTGGCATATTTGTTTGTTTGTTCATTACAATTGACTAACCTTGACAACTGAACATGAGTTCTCATTATTAAACACAGTACACGTTATAGCCATCATCTTTGTTCCCAATTACCTACGTGTGTATGTTGAACATCTTTCGTAGCTAACCGTGATAATCAGAGGGGTGGGGAAACTGAACACAAAAAGCAGTTCTAAAGAAATTAGTTTTTTCAATTTACATTTAAAAGTGCATTGCTCCAATGGCTTCCTAATATAGAAAGGAAGAGCATTCCAGATGGCCGCAGAAGCTCATTTGAAACCACGTGATGCAGTCACCGTTTTTATTCGATGGTTCGCCAAACACCGCTGCTGTCAGGATGAGCGGGGTTTACCTGATGGTTTATGCTCGTTGACGAGATCACCAAGTTATTGTGGTTCATATGTGGCAAGCACTTTGTGCGTGTAAGGGGCCGTCCATAAATGACGTCACGCACCTAGGGTGGGGGGGGGGGTCAGACATTTGTGACGATGTGTGACGAGGGGGAGGGGGGGGGTTGATAAATGTGACGTCACATCAAAATGCGCAACTTTAAATAAATATAGACAACACATTTTTCTTAATTGAATAGACTTATTAATATATGTTCTCTCCTACAACATCAGAGTGCAGCGCCATTTTAAATACGCACTACAATGACAATAGTTTAAAGCGATTTGAAGCATGGAAATATGGTTTTGGGGGGGGGGTGCAGAGCTTTGTGACGTCATATTTGAGGGGGGGTCTGACTTTTTGTGACGCCGTGTGACGAGGAGGTGGGTAGTCCAAAATCGTCCAAAATCGCGTGACGTCATTTATGGACGGCCCCTAATAAGCGCGACCTCATAATGTGTTCATTCGGCAATCGGCCAATGCGGCTCAGCGAGCACCCGATTGACAAGGTCGGATCTTGCAGTAAACAGAGGCGAAGGGTGGGGTGGGAATTTTAAGAAACTTTCCCCCAATTGTTTCAACTTCTGTGCCAGGAAAACGAAACGGCGACCTCTGTGATTGCCAAATTCGTTGTGCCAATCACAACACCACGGCAACATCCACTGCTGTGCAGGGTGAATCAACAGAAATGTGAACACTTATATGGGACTATCGTTTTTAATGGAACAAAGAACGGATAACACACTGTAACATGATAACAAAATGTGATGTTAGTAGCTTCAAAAAGTCAAAGCTTCTCCCAATTGTTCGTCATCGTTGTCAAAGCGTGCCTGGAATCTTCTCCAGGTGATCTCCAGAGCCCGAAGGCACATTCATTGTGGTGTTGTTGCAAATCTTTGTTTTAAGAAACCTGTGTATATTATGCTGGCGGGGCAATGTCCCTTGGCTGGCCTGGTAACGCCTGAGAATTCCCCAGGAAGAGCTAGAGTTTGTGTATTCTAGTGTATAGTGTAGTAGTGTACAGTGTAGTAGTGTAGTAGTGTACAGTGTAGTAGTGTGGTGTAGTAGTGTATAGTGTAGTGTAGTAGTGTATAGTAGTGTATAGTGTAGTGTAGAAGTGTACAGTGTAGTAGTGTAGTGTAGTAGTGTAGTGTAGTAGTGTATAGTAGTGCATACTGTAGTGTAGAAGTGTATAATGTAGTAGTGTATAGTAGTGTATAGTGTAGTAGTGTACAGTGTAGTAGTGTAGTGTAGTAGTGTATAGTGTAGTAGTGTATAGTTAGTATATAGTGTAGTAGTGTGTAGTAGTGTATAGTAGTGTATAATGTAGTAGTGTATAGTGTAGTAGTGTACAGTGTAGTAGTGTGGTGTAGTAGTGTATAGTGTAGTTTAGTAGTGTATAGTAGTGTATAGTGTAGCAGTGTGTAGTTAGTGTATATTGTACTAGTGTATAGTTAGTGTATAGCGTAGTAGTGTATAGTGTAGTAGTGTACAGTGTAGTAGTGTATAGTGTAGTGTAGAAGTGTATAGTAGTGCATACTGTAGTGTAGAAGTGTATTGTAGTGTATAGTAGTGGAGTGTATAGTAGTGTATAGTGTAGTAGTGTATAGTTAGTATATAGTGTAGTAGTGTATAGTAGTGTATAGTGTAGTAGTGTATAGTAGTGTATAGTAGTGTAGTGTATAGTGTAGTGTAGTAGTGTATAGTAGTGCATAGTGTAGTGTAGAAGTGTATAGTAGTGTATAGTGTAGTAGTGTATAGTTGTGTATAGTGTAGTAGTGTATAGTTGTGTATAGTGTAGTAGTATATAGTGTAGTAGTGTATAGTAGTGTATAGTAGTGTAGTGTATAGTAGTGTAGTGTATAGTAGTGTTGTGTATAGTAGTGTATAGTAGTGTAGTAGTGTATAGTAGTGCATAGTGTAGTGTAGAAGTGTATAGTGTAGAAGTGTATAGTAGTGTACAATGTAGTAGTGTATAGTGTAGTGTAGTATTGTATAGTAGTGCATAGTGTAGTGTAGAAGTGTATAGTAGTGTATAGTGTAGTAGTGTATAGTAGTGTATAGTGTAGTGTATAGTAGTGTATAGTGTAGTGTAGTAGTGTGTAGTAATGTAGAGCTTGAGTCTCTCTCCAGGGAAAATGAGGTGTGGACCGCCCTACTCAACACGCTGCCGCCGCGACCCATACCAGGACAAGCGGATTGAGAAACTAACGAACGAACGATGGTTATTTGGCTCCTTTAAATGTCCACGTGATAAGCCACTTCGTTGAGGTGTCATTTGCGGCCAGGTCGTTTCTGAAAAAGAAGCTAATAGCTCAGTGGGTTTTACCTGGTAAAACAAAAAATAAATATTGAGTAATTTGCTAACTTTTCCTACACTTTGCACTCGATTGAAAAACGAACGAAATAAACTTTACAGTCCTGCTCATCAGACCCTTCTTTCCCCGCACCAGTCAGTTGTTTAGCAAAGAGACATTTACTTGACTCAGAGATGGGGTGGTGCAGGGGTCAGAGCACTTGCTGACATTTTTGGTTGCAGTCCCAGCGGCCACTCGCGATGAACTGGGTTCTCAAAAAAATGCGGCTTTGAGAATGACATATTTCGCTTTGACTGTCGTACGTGGAAATGACATATTCCTACGATAGGAACCAAGTGCAATGGACCAAGTGGATGCAGTCACTTGGAAGGGTATACAAAAGTATTTCTGTGATATCCCCATGTGTACTTTTTTTTTAAATCCCACTGAACTACGTAGCTCTTTGAGAGAAGCGACCTGGCTACAAATGATAGCTCAGCGAAGTGGCTTATCACGTGTGAATGGATATCAGGCAACCACTTGAAACGCACTTTTTTTAAATGTGGAGGGAAAAACCGGAGGACCCGGAGAAAAATCTACGCGACCGCGGGGAGCGAGAGACACGCAAACTCCAATAAAGCAATATGGCTCGTACGAAAGATAAGACGCCGCTTTGGAGAATTGCGTTGGCAAACACAGTTTATATGTTTTTTTCTTTTTCCAGGTAAGGCTCACTGAGCTGTTTAGCTCTTTTTCAGAAGCGACCTGGCCACAATTGATTGCCCAATGAAGTGGGCTTGCCAGCCAAATACTTTGAACACATGTTTCTAAATGTGGAAGGAAAACACGAAAAATCCACGCGACCACGGGGTGAACATGCAAACTCCGACCTCCTTGCATAGCAGGTGAGGTAGTTAACATCTCCGGACCCCCTGGGTACCCCATTAGCGAACCCTGAGACAGAGCCCTCTCGGATGTTGAGAGTGAGATATCTCTCCCGCATCAAGTTTAACCAAGTGCTCAAACGTAGTGCTCGCTCCCGGCCCTTCTCATGTATTTCCCGATCATTCAAAGAAAAAAAACCCATAATCGCTCCCTCCCCAACCGCCCCGATGAAGCCATCAGCGGCCCCTGGAATCCTCGCGAGCGAGCGCAGAGGACTGCACCGGTTTGAAGTTCGTCGTCTTATTTTGTTGTCGTGTTTAAGCCGGTGGCATATCTGAACGTTAATTAACGAGGATGGGGCTAAGCACAGCAACGCGCCTAATGCTCGGCAGAAAAAATACTCTTCAACAGGCGTAATCTATAAACACAGCGGGGCCCGCTTTCTAGGTAATAGCAAAGGGTGGATGCGCAGCGAAACAATGGCGGATATAATGCCGTAATGATGATGGGCGTTCTTTATTCGCTTTTAACGATGGATAAATGAGAACGGAGATTATGGGAATAGTAAATTGGCGTCGTCGGGCGCATATTTGGAGGGGGGGTTGGGGGGTGGATCCTGTCTTAACATTTAGCCCTTCAGATAACACATGCTGGCTAACGCAGAGGGACAATACAGATGAAATGAACGGTATTGACTTAGGCGCAAGTGGTAAAAGCAGCCTTTATATTCGGATAATTTGTGTTGCAGCTTACAAATGACGTGTTTGTGTGTGTGATGTCTGTATTTATTCATGTAATGTTTTCAGCCCTTTGTCAATCCACTGCTGGATGAACCAGCCACACCATGTCGGTAATGGGGTTATTTGGCCATGTTTTATCAATTTGGTCAGCGTTGGTTGGAAAACAACTCAGAACCCATTTGTTTCGAACTCCTTTTTGTGTCTAGTTTGTTGTCCTTCCCCCACAATCTCCGATGAGCACGGTTGTCTACGTATGGTGCGAAAGAAGTTCAACATAACATACAGAAGATAGATAAGGGACCCAAGACTTGCTCAGATTATGTATGTATGTTGAACCTCTTTCGCACGGAACGTTGCCAATAGTGCTATTGGAGATGCGGGAAATCGGAAGTCGTTATACTCGTCACTGATGTTAGCCTTGGCCCGGATATTGAACTCAGGCCACCAAGTTCACAGCGCAACTTGTGCCACTGCTCCATCCCCAGTATGTATAATGCTTTCATACTAAATTACAAAAAAATTACGTTTTGCTGGCTGGCTTCCTGCCTGGATTCCTGCCTGGCTGGCGCACAGCCAGGCGCGCATACGCGGTGGTGACGTCACTGCCCACATCTGCGTGAAGGCGTCGCCAGCGTCCCCACAGCACTAAGCCGACATCGCGCCTCCGATTAGCACGGTTGTCTACGCACGGTGCAAAAGAAGTTCAACATGCGGACATACTCCCCCTACTTCCCCTCCATGCCGGATGTGTGTCCCACAGATTTGTCACGGAGGGCGAGGAGGGAGATGATGGAGGGAGGGTAGGGAGATAGAGGAGAGAGGCGAGGGAGATGGAGGAGGGTGGAAGAAATGGAGAGGAATGGAGAGGAGAGGGGCGGGGGAGAAAGTTAAAAGGGCGTGACATGGAGAGTAAAGAGAGCAAAACGGAAAGAGGAGAGCGAGAGAAAGCGACAGGGGGTGGGAGGGAGGATTAAAGAAAGAAAAAGAGGCGAGAGAGACTGGTATGGGAAAGGGAGAGGTGGGAATGAGGAGAGCGAGGGTGAGAGGTGGCAGAGAAAAAAGGGAAGAGAGATCGGGGAGAAGGCAAGTGGGTGAGGTGCAGCGGAGGAGAGGAATAGAGAGGGAGGGGGAGAAGTGAGAACAGGAATATAGAACGAGAGAGAAACAGAGCGAGACATCGAGGTACATTGCGATATACCGCACAGAGAAGTCAAGACAAAGGTAGAGAAAGAGGGGCCTCGATATTAGAATCAAAGTTTTGCTGGCTGGCTGGCTGGCTGGGATGCACGGACGGACAAACAGTCACGTCCAAAGGACGTCCAGGTTACTAGATGTACAGGTAAAACAGAGTCTATGTAAATTAATGCCAACTTCCTAAGACAAATATTGCCTGGCAGCATTTTTATTTTAAAAGAATGTCTCCAAATATGACACTGGGTCATTTATTTGTGGCAATTATTCACAAGAGTACACTGTTTTTTTCAATATTTAATGTATATTCAGATGTGACTACAATCCTGCCACACATTGACCCAAGCCACCATTCGCGTACAATGTACAAAACATATCAGCACATGCAGACATGTTTTGTCTTCATATTTTAAATTTCCTTCTTTATATACGTAGATAAATTAGTGATTATTTATTCCAAATCCTACTATTCTATCGGATAGCTCTGGCCAGGAGAGGCCATTATCCAGCAATTAATTGACCATGCGAGTCTATGGATACCGATAACTCAGTTTCATCGCAACTCAGTCTATGGGGTCTCCAAATGTCTATTGTTCTCTACGTAAGTGTATTGGTCTCTATGTGAGTCGATGGATCTCTACGTGAGCCTGTGGATATCTGTCTGGATCTATTGATATCTCAGCTCTCTGACCTCTGTGCTAAGCGGGCAAAATCAATACCGGGAGCGTGGTTTCAGTGCCCGCGTGTCGGTCCTGCTGGGTCTGTTGTGAGTTGTCAACGCGTTTAGTGAAAAAGCCGTCGCGTTTGTTTGTCAGGTTAAAAGCCGAGACGTTGAGGATCGAATCCGGGTTCCTGCGACCCGTGATAAAGCTGGGTTCTCAAGTGCAGTTCGCTAATTGTCTCTGGGCGGTCACCGATGACCACACATTCACATACAAAATTAAAATCATATTTAGAAAAATGTCGTATTTAACTTGGCTCAATTCCACCTTTGACGTTAAATAAATAAAAATAGAAATTGACTGCCATGTGACTCCACACTGCTGTGTTGCAGGGTGTGTGGGAAAGTGCATGGATATTTTACTGGTAGGAACCTCCTGGTTACACCAGCCCACAGGGGATTATTCTGTCCGTCCGTCCGTCGTGCATCCAAAAATGGGAGGGGTGGGGCTGGGTGGAAAGGAGAGGGTGGGAAGGGGCTGGGTGGGGAGGGGTGGGGTGGGGGGTGGGACGGGTGGGGGTGGGTGGGGAGGGGCTGGTCACCCCGTGGTGCCCTTATAAAACTCAACGTTTAACCTACTCACGCCGGCTTGTGCCCGCCCTCACAGTCGACCATATTTGCGGAATACATCACGCCACCGTTGACCCTGGCCATTGACCGAGCAACCCAACGTTCCTACCAGCTCCCTCCGCAGGAATGTGTTAAAAATATAAATTTTACAGATCTCAATAATTCTGCAATATCTGCTTCTGCGAGCCATTCTCTAACATGGGGAGGGGGGGTGATGCTTTTCCTCTGTGGTAGTTCCAAACGCGCGCTTCGGCAAGATGTTGATGGCAAGATTAAAAATAAATTGGTGATTACAACCAGCTTCATCAGGCTCGCGGTAACGACGTCGTCTTTCTCTATTTAAAACCGGAAGCGGGAATATCTCTTCACAATTATGGCAAAAAATCGCCCGATGAGGCTGCTTGCAATCACCAGCGAAACGTGACGGCACTCAAATTGTAAATGTTGTGGATTTACTCTCCAACGCACAACCGGTGTGCTGAAGTAGTACACTACACTATACACTACACTATACACTACACTATACACTACACTATACACTACACTATGCACTACACTATGCACTACACTATACACTACACTATACACTACACTACACACTACACTATACACTACACTATACACTAGACTATACACTACACTATGCACTACACTATGCACTACACTATGCACTACACTATGCACTACACTATACTAGCAACTAATTGGCACGTTTAGTTTACATGCCAAACCTTACTAATTGGCTGTGTTGGGTGGTGGTGGTGGTTGGTTTAACGACGCATTTATATTTACGCGATTCAACCTAAAAAATATAACGTTATTACGAATAACATTGGTCGCGAAAGCCGACGTGTTGAAGTGGATTTGTTTTTTCAAAATCCGGTGACCTCCTGACGAGCGCTACCGTTTGAGTCACCGTGCAATAAACGTTCCGCAGCTCAAACCTCACCACTTCCCCCTGTCCTCTCTCTCTCTCTCTTTAAGTTTTAGTTTCGTCCGCGATCGTTTTTTTGTTTGTTTTGTTAAATACTTAGCATTGAATTGTTAGACTGGAAATGCGAGCGGCGAGTGTCCAAATGATGAATTAAATAACGCATTGAGCAACCGCGTTGGCAGAAGTGTGGAAGCGTAAAAAATATAAATATATTTTTTATGTATTTAGAGAACAAACGCTATTTAAGGATGCATCTTATTTGCTGCTCCTTTGCAGGACACGTCACGAGATGGGGACGATGACCGATGGAATTGACTCGTGATGAAACGATAAACTCAACACACTCGTCAACAATACTGCGACCTGAAAACTAAAAAAATATATGTATATAATCGGCGACGTTTTAGGCAATGCACCTTCCTTCTCCGTAGCACATAAAGAGAGAGGCCAGAGATATAAAACTCCTAACGGTTGAAGATTGCACTTAACACCGTGGGGCCTGATTGTAATTAATGTTTCAAAATGGTTTCTGATTTCCAGTTTTGAAATAGGTCACATGAATCGTTATTGAGTAGCAGATGCACGAAACGAAACAAATACATCACTGAAGAAACGGATTTATATTCGAAGCAAAACGTTGCTGGAAGCCAAGTGAGGAAGCGCGTCTTTCAAAGGACGTTACGCCGCTGAGATTGAGCAATGAGATCAGCGCACAGGAGCGAGACGGACTGCAGCATCACGGAACCGTGACGGGTGGCCACGAGGTCTAGCAGTGGATAAAGAATGGCCAAGGAGGATGATGATGATGACAAGGGTTCGGTGTGACCGCCCGCAGCCACTAGAGGCGCGAGTGCAGAACCGGCCCTAGACCTTTGGGGGCCCTAAGCAAAATTTGGTTGGAGGCCCCTTCGATGTATGATTTTTTTCACCCACTCGCTAGCAGTGACTCTAGGGGGCCCTCTGCTGGCCACGGGGCCCTTTGCAATTGCAAGGGTCGCTTAGTGGCTGGGCCGGCTCTGCGCGTGTGCTTCACGACGACGTTTGCAGAGGGGGAGCGATGTTTGAATCGAGACAATTCAACAAATCGCTGGAAGTGGTGGTGGACGTGCTGGTGGAAGTGGTGGTGGTGGTGGCGGTAGTGGGTGTGGTGGAGGGGTAGGTGAGTCATATGCGTGGTTGAGCCTGATGAGGTTGAGTAACCACCAGGGCTTGCCAGGAATTGTGGCCATTGGAGGTTGGGAAAGGTGGCTGAGAGAGAGAGCAGAGTGCTGAGTGTGGCTCGCCGTTGCGTGCGCGGTGGGTTTTCTCCGCATGAAGACCACAACACTCATTTAATGGTTGTGTGGCCAAACGTCTCATCGTAAGCAGGGCCTTCGTGAAAGAGATCATTCAGGCTCAGTGAGCCTTTCCTGAGTAAACAATTGGCACCGTCATTATTATTTCATACTCCACGTCACTGTGTAGTGCCTTCAAATTAGTATGTGTATCACTTGGCTTTATATTTGCGGGGTTTGCGTGTACTAAGTCTTCAATAGCCTCATGGAAAACTGTACCATAAGTGGATTGTTCACGTCAACTTAATTTTTTTTATACAAAATAGTAACACCCCGATTTAAGTCTCCCCGTTTTACGTCATTTCGCAAGTACGTCGTCACTTTATCATTAGCGCCGCTACTCGACGTGCGTAGCCTCGACCCCACGCTCACGTCCCTGACGGCAACGTCGTCCGTCCTTTCTCGTTATCCGTCGCCTCTCAGCCTTCGCCTCGACCACCTGACTACCCCTGTAAATCGATTTGATTTACGACGTTTTCATATTCGTCAATCGCACCTTTGAGGAACGCATCCCCGACGTAAACCGGGTATTACTGTATTTGAAAGCCACCACATTGTAAAGTGTGTTTTACATCGATTAATTGGCCACTCTTTCTGCCTTCTTTCAGTTGTGAAAGAAGGGCCATTGCCCTTCCTTTACCCTAATTATACCTTTCTTCATTATTGACAACTTGCAGCTCGGCACACGGCAGATGCCTGCGCAGCGCGACTCACGACCTCCTCTTGATACCAAGATCCAGGATGGTCGTGTCTATGCGCCGCTTCTCGGTGGCAGCCCCAGCAGTCTGGAACGCCATCACCCCTCTGCACATTCGCAGCATCACCTCAATCGCCTCCTTCAAGAGACACTTAAAAACTCACCTCTATAACCACGTGCTTTCGAGAGACTCTGAGCTTGGCTCCGCGCCTCTGAGTTGCGGCCGTTACGTCCGCAAATTTGTGCACGTTATAAAATGCATTATTATTCTAACCTCGATTACGATAAACTATTAAACTATGAACGAATTATTTTAATTTTACGAGCTCTATTTCAGAAGCGACCTGGCCACAAATGTGAGCCTAACGAAGTGGCTTATTCTCGCGTGGAAATTTCTAGCAGCGAAATACTCTAAACGCGCATTGTTGATTCTAAATGCAAAGGGAACCCTCACAGGTCCCGGGGAAAAATCCACGCGACCATGGGGAGAACACGCAAACTCCAAATACACAGCAGGCGTCAGGGTCGTGTTCGAACTCACGACCTTCTGCATACACCAGGCGAGGTAGTTAACATCTCGTCACCGCGGCTGTGTTAAGGATTACGAGACGGTGAGATTTGCCAATGTTCTGCATTGCTGAACGATCTGCTCTGGCAAAAAAAAAGGAGAATGGACGAGAAACCTGCGCTTGTTGGATCGAATTCGGTGGGTGGGGAAGAGTCAGGGACACCGCTGTCTGTGCTTTGATGAAGCCGTTCAGTGTCAGCTGGCCACGTGGATCAGAACAATAACGGCGCAGGTTTCGGTGACCTGCAGTAGCCACAGTCGCTTGTTGGCAAGCGCGCGCCCGCGATTGTGTTGAGAAGAAAGAAAAAAGAAACGCGTGGAACAAAAGCCCCCCAAACAAAGAGTGCATGTGAGCGTTTTCTTTCTTCTTCATTTAATAAAGTGGAATGACGGACATTGCGTTGGATGTTACAGCCCTTTCTCAATGCCGCTGCTGGATGAACGCTCTCCCCGCCTGGTCGCTTGACCATACTTCCCCACGCCGTGTCGCTTGACCATACTTCACCACGCCGGTCCGGTGCGGAAGGGGGCAGTGGCAGGGGATGGCGGGGAGCTGTGACCGGTTCCATAGATCAGTGGCCACTGATCTTAGCTGTGGCCTGGAATCAAACAAAAAAATGTATGGCCGTTGTTTCAAACCTCTGAAAGCTCAACGACATACACGGTTGCTCTGTATCAACACGTCGTCATCGTCGGCATCATCAGCCACGGTCAATCCACTGCTGGATGAAGGCCTCCGCGAGTAGCTGCCATCTCTCATGAACTTGCGATAGAAAATACGAAATGTACTTCGGCCCGTCGAGCGACTGGCCGACTGGCCAAATATTGACCGGCAGAATTTAATTCAGAAGGCAAACTCTCCACCCGTTTTGCCTTAAAGGAGGGCTCTTTAGCAAAGTCAGATATTGTAGAAGAAGCATTGCTGGTTTGCCATAGGTTATTGGCAAGTGTCCTCTCTGTACAGCGCGGACCGTTAGTGCTAAAAACAATATTGCACACACCTCAATGAATGCTATAGTAGAGCATTGTGGGTAAATGCATACAAATCTTGTCCCGTATCACCACATATATACAAAATGTATTTTGGTCCATCAGTCAAGCAGCCTTCCAGACGTGTGTCAACCAACACTAGTCATTCCAAGTAAGAAAACTATGATCCAGTTTCGCCTTTCTGGGGATCATCAGCAGACTCAGGCGTGGTGCTGATAAAAGGCACTTTGACAATAACATCTGGTAAACAAGCAGTATTCATCATGATAAAAAAAATACGCTGATGAGCCTCCGGCTGGGTAACACTGGACCAACTGAGTTTGCCCGCTTAAACAAATACTCCTGGTTTGCGCAGAGTCTGATGAGCCTTGAAGCCGACAAGACTGAAACACGTGTTGTATTTACCTGCAGAAACGGACGCAAGTTGTTCGGCTGACTTGCTCCCGACTCTCACCAACAATGGAACCTGCAAGCGGCGATGATAACGATGATGATGATGATGATCATGATGACGGTAATCATCAATGACGGCGGGGAAAATGAAGGCGCTGAATGCGCCGGGACAATTACAATGCACTCTGGGCGCGTATAGCGAACGCGAAATGTACCACGACACCCGTGCAAGATATTTCGCCGAATGCGCTGTGGAACATTTGTCCGGAATCGCCGGTCCACCGCAAACCCTCCGGGCGAGGCCCAATACCACGGTCTCACATCATCCACGAACTCTGTGCGGGATATTTATCTATCTATTTATTTATTTATTTTTCTTCCCATCCTTTCACAACAGCGGCGTCGTCTTTGGCATTCCCGAAAGTTGGTGAGCTTACAGCAGCGTTCGTCTGACACTCGTTTTTTTTGGGGGGGTGGGCGGCAGCTTCTGGGGGCAAGGGAGGATGGTGTATGCTGCCACCTCCTGGTTGAGTCCGTACACTGTGAGCCTCAAACCGTGAAAGTGTTCATTTTAAAAAATGCAAACCTCTTCATTCTTCTCGATGGCGGCGTTTCTCAAACGATGTTGGTCCCGCGGACCACGCAGCCGATGCGGATCGCTGAGCCAGCAACCCCTCTCAAACCCCCGGTGACAAAACGCATTCACTTCTCGATCTACATAGCAGTCATGCAAAGTGATTCGTATGACCGGAAGAAAAACACACACATTTCAACGCAGCAATAATGTATTTTTTTTGTGCGTTTAATCCGGATAGTTTACTTAACTTAACATTTTTTTCATGAAATATCATGAGTGAAATATGAATTAATGTCCGAAGCAAAAGGCAGAATAAACATTGTCATCATTGTCCGGTTCAACTCGTATTCTGCATCGCAGCCCCACGGACCACCCAGAGGAGCTTCGAGGGCCACACTTCGAGAACCACCGTTCCACAGCGATTATTTT
>CM025636.2:9348070-9358516 GCA_014621495.2 Entosphenus tridentatus
CAGATTCCGAAAGATCAGACATGAGACCTATATCAGAAGGGCCTGCACTGAGACTAGAGGACGCCGGCCTTATCCTTGGAGTGGGCCCGTGGTTGTGATCGACAATGGACAAGGAGATTCCTTTATCCAGACCACCGGGGGCTTCAACAAGAAGACAGACACATCCAAGGTCAGCACTGAGACCAGAGATGCATCTACCCAGACCAAAGGATCCCAGCCTTATCCTTGGAGTAGGCCCGTGGTTGTGGCAGGTCACGGGACAGACCCATGTGCCATGGGTTGACTGAAATTCAACATTAAAACATATTTCCCGAATTTTTCCTGTCTTGTTTGTAATTGCTCAAAGTTTCGTGTCTTGATTTAATACTTGTTTCGTCTTTCAATCGAGACAAAAAATCCGTGCAATAATCCCACCATGCAGTGTACCCCATTGTATCAGAAAGAGGCGACAGTGAGCCAGAAAAATATATTAATTGTCTCCATGGAATCCACCTTTCCTCAGTAACGGCAAATCAACCAACATGCCCAGCAGTTAAGTCTTGTGCTGCATGTTTGTGAATCATGCATCGAAACTGACAGATTCATTGACACACACACACCCACAGGGAAAATACACCGCGTGAAATATCTCCTCCAAAGATTTTTGACTGAACTGCAGGATCCACATCAAGATGAAAGTATGCCTATAGTCAACGTATTATAGATTACTAGCGGTAAGTACCCGACGTTGCCCGGGCGAACAAGACAGACACACACATCGACTTGCACACAGACATCGACCCACACACATAGAAACACATCGACTTACACGCACACACACACATATGGACTCACACAGACAAACATCGACGTGAGACACACACACATGGAGTTAGACACACACATCGACTCACACACATACATAGACTTACACACACATATCGACTCACACACACACATACATATGTAGAGGAGTAGAGGTGAATAGTGGCGTCGTCTGCGCTGTCCGGTGCGATGGCGTCATGGGACGTGGGGTCACGCGCGCTGGACAGTGCACATGACGACACAGCTCCTGGAGGTTTAAAGGGGGACTCCGTGACGTAAGCGGGGTCGTAGCTGGAGTCATGGGTCGAGAGAGGGTGAAACGGGGAGCCAGGGTCAAGAGGGTAGGGATAGTGGAGATAGCACAGCGCCAGGGCTGGACGTGGCTGTGCTTCTCGGTCGGCCGTGTTGGATGATCCCACGGCCGTCGCAGAGAAGACAGCACAGGGCAGCCGGCTGTGTTGGGACCCAGTGGAAGCTAGCCCCGGACCCCTTTTTCTTTAACCCTTTCGATTGTCTTGTGTAGCCCTTTAATAAACGGCGAAAGCCCTTAACCTCACCTCCGTCTCTGAGTGAGTCGTCGCCAGATCCTCAACAACTGGTGTCAGAAGGAGGTTCGTGAAGGACACTGCTGGGGATTGGAGCCAGTCGCCCTCCAGCAACAACGGAGGGAAGAAAAGCGACGCTCACAACAACGAGCTTAGAACCGGGTAGCTAAAACGCAGAAAGTTGGCACAGCGGGGAGCACAGTTCGTGCATCTGACAATCATCTCATTCAACCCAGGGCACCTGAGTCTGTTCCGTGACCTTGGCACTTCATCTAGTCTTTAAGTACACCTAGCATGGCACATGCGCCGTGGTGACGTCACCGCCACTTGTGGTGAACGTCGGTTCAATGTTTAGGTGGGGAGTGGTGGCGCAGCGGTTTGTAGCGCACTGCGCTACAAACCCGACGACCCGAGGTCGATTCTCGCTCACGACCAATATCAGTGGAAGCGAATATTTGAAGCGTTCCTAGGGTCTCCCTTAGGTCGACTCAGCCTCAATTGAGTACCTAGTGAATTGCCATTAGAGTGACAAAGGTGTCCGGGTGTGGTGTTGGCCACCCCACTACCTTTGTGCGCCGTGCCGGCCTTCCTAGGAGCGTGCTCGCTAACAGCACTTGCCCCAACAGCCTGTCAAGACTATACAGGGGGAACTTTGCGTCTCTCTGTATATTTTACACATTTCTGGTGAACCCTGCCCACGCTTTTCTCGGTGTGTTTCCTGATCGACCCTGCCTGCCCATAAAAGTTTTACGAACACCCCCAACTTGAGCCCGGCATGTCGTTCAATGTAGCCCAAGTTACGCGAAGCTCCGAGTTGCGCCCATCTGCCGTAAATTCTTACGTCGCACCATTATCTTGTTCACGCGCATTCAACGGGATGTGTGGGAGTGTTGACCGAGTACATTAAGTGTAATAAACGTATTTGTGCGCGGAAGCGGTGGCGCAGTTATTAGCGCGCTGCGTTACGAGCCCGGCGACCCGAGTTCGATTCCTTATCACGGACAACACCAGTATCGATTATCTGAACTGGTCCTTGGGCCTCCTCTAGGTCGACTCAGGCTCAAATGAGTTATCTAGTGCCGTGTGTAAAATCATCGCTACTGGGGAGGCAAAGGCCTCCCCCGTGGTTATCACCCACCCACCCTCTCGTGTGCCGTGCGGCCTTTATAAATGCTTCTCGCTAACAGCACTTGGCCCAACAGTCTGGGTAAGGCTATACGGGGGATCTTTGTCTTTGCAGTGGCGCGCTGCGCCCCGAGCCTCGTAACTCGAGTTCGATTCACGCTCACGGCCAACACCAGTGGAGAAGCGCCATTGAGAAGCGCCATTGCCCAAAACTTTTCCTATTCTGTATATGAATTCCCTTTTAGGGTGAAGTTGATGAACGTGTTTGAGTTTATTCTAATTACATCCAACCGGTAGCTGCTGCCAGGCAGACCTACATTCACTGTTTGTTCACAAGCTTCCGTTCGCCGACGCACCTTTGAAAGCCCTTGAGCGCTGGTGGTGTGATACGTGAGCAGATTCCCCCTCCCCCTCCACCATGTATAAGTGGTGAGGTCACCATAGCAGCTAAATAACATGGGTGTGTGGTTACAGCAGGTAAACAGTCACACCCCAGAGGTGAGCACACCACATCGCATGCACCTGCAGCCGAAAAGGAAACCCCGAGCATCGCACAGGGATGGGTTTCGCTCGGTGATAGACACTTTTTACCGAGTCTTAAGCCACGTTCGCCATAATCAAACCCCGAGCGTCACACGAGAGGGTGAATTTGAGTCGGTAAAATGGACGGCGTCATTGTGGAAAGGTGCAGTCGATGAGAAATATCTTCATAGATCATCGGACTCCTCCAGTATGAATAAATATTCTGATTCTTTATGAATGTTTAACTTTTTGTCTGACACCGTACATGGCCAACCGCGCTAATCGGAGGTGCGGGGGAAGGACAACAAACTAAACAAAAAAACGCAATAAAAATGAGTTTCTTTTTTATTACTACCCTTTCGATTGGAAACATTCGCCAAATGAAAATTAACCGAAAGTTGAAAAGGGCACAACAGAGGCATCGAGAGATGCATGCTGGGAATTACATTTCGGAAAAGAAACATGGATTAAAGAGCAAGTGCAAATTCGAGATGTCATTTTGACAGGTCAGAAGAGTGAGTGTATTTTGGCAAGACACGTCGCTCGAAGGGATGACAGCCTTTAATCGATATTAATGACACTGTCACCCAAAGAAGGGAACACACCCAAGAAGGCATCCACCGTAGAGATGGAATGATGAGATCAGCTCGTGCGCAAGAGCGAGATGGGTTATTGCATCGCGAAACTAAAGGATGGCGGTCGCTTGCAGTGGGGGGGGGGGGGGCGTTATCATCCAGAAGTTGATCAATCAAGGCTGATGATTGTGATCTGTGGAAAAAAATCACTCAGAAAGTGGTCAAAACTTCTTCCGAATATCCATACTTTACGTGTGTAGTGGGTTCACTTGAGAGACACACACAATCAGGAGGCAACACGTTCATTCTACGACCACAACGGGGTAACTACATAACCAATAACCACAGCGGGATAACTACATAACCGGTAACCACCACGGGGTCACTATATAAACGGGTCAGGTGAGGAGAAAACGTAGCACGGCGGGTTCTGTTGCAGCAGACAGCCCCGATAGGACCCCGGGACCTCCCTTTTATGCCCCCCAGCGTGGCCTGGCTCCGCCCTCGACCACGCCCCCTTCTGGAACTTCCCAGAAGATTTTGGGCCATACACCACATGTCCCTTCTGTCACCTTTGGCCAAATCCTTACCCTGTCCTATCACGTGCCCTTGCCAGCCAATCGGGCTACTGCGTTCTGAAATGCCTCCTACTCTGCCAGCCCCCAGAACCATGCTCCCCTAGAGACCTCTTCCATGACATCGTGTACTCTACTGGCAGATAAGGCTACTACACACGCAATTCATTTCTCTGTCGGTAGATGAATAGCGGTAGCGCTGTAGTGACCCATTATATGTCACTACATGTGCAAGAAACACCTAAAAGTGGTCTCCTGGGATTGCTACATTTGTCGAATTCAATGCAATTATCCACGGATAGAAAAGAGTTGTCCAGAAGTGTCATCATATTCATCGTATCTGTACGTATGCGTGTTGAACTTCTTCGCACCATGCTTAGCCAAACGTGCTCATCGGAGGTGCGAGCGACGCAGTAGGCCAAATGCCCTTAAGAGCCATTGTCCCGAACGTTTCCAGAACCCGCAGACCACTGTCAACCCTTGAAACACATTTTTACAAACCGCCAAGCAGCAATTACATATTTTTCTTTTTTAAATTACACCTGCCCCAATTCGGAGTGTGTGCGGTGCACGGGTTATGAACGAACCACGGCTTTATAGGCGGGCCCTCTATAAGCCTCTCTCATGGAGGCCCCTTCCGCCAAACAATGGCGCTAGTCAGCCATTGCAGGGCTGAACCTTTATTTTTTTGTAAGATATTATTTGCATGGATAAATGTGAACTCGGTGACAAGATCCACCAATAGAAACCCCCCATTGTAATTCAAAATAAGTGTAGTTTCACCAAATTTACTTTTTGATTGCTAGCTGTGTACACGATATGCAAACACCTTTTCTCTCCTATTGTTCGTCAGGCAAAGATATCTTCCTAGCCTGGTGCGCAGGGTCATGGGTTCGATCCCGACCGTGAAGGTGCCTGTTGTATATTTGGAGTCTGCATGTTCTACACATGGTGGTCACGTGGGTTTTTCTCCGGGTCCTCCTGTTTTTGCCCTCCACCAGTCAACGTGCCGATGACTGGTACCGGCCTTGTCAAGATCGGCTTCTGTGGAGGAGGTTTGGGAATGGCGCTACTGGGCAGTTAAAGGCAGCCGCACTTCAACAACAACAGAAGGCAGAGAGGAACGACGCTCACAACGAGTTGGCACAGTGAGGAGCACAGGTGGTGCATCTGTCAGTCAACTCAGTTTATTACTCATAGCATTCTATTCTCTGATCTCCCGCCAGCGAGCCTTCAACATTTCACGTGGCCTTAAGGTGCACTGAGCTTAACACAAGCGCCGTGCGTTCAGAGTATTTGGCTGCGATACATTTCCACGTGATAAGCCACTTCGTTGAGCAATAATTTGTGGGCTATTCTTGGTAAGATAAAACATAGTTTCAAGAGTTTTAGTTTAAGTTTAGTGTCTTGCTGAAAGCCCACTCATTTGTCTTAGCTGTTAATATAACGACTCTAATCTGTATTTTTTTTCTCTGATTCACGTGTTTTATTTCTGTATCTCAAATTTATTCCAAGCTTCTTTGCGCACTTTGAAGCCTATGTTTCATATTTACGCAATTATTAATGTTTTCTTCTCTAAACACTCGAGTACTCATGGACTCTATTATCATAATAACACGGCCTTCCTTACATGCAAGGCCTTCCCCACACTGTGTCTATTTAACTATTTAACTTATTTTTGTTGACGAGGTAAGGCCCACTGAGCTATATAGCTTTTTTTCAGAAGCGACATGGCCACAAATAATAGCTCAAAGAAGTGGCTTATCACGTGTAAATAAAATCAGCCAAATATTCTACACGTCTGTTGATTCTATATGCGCAGGGAAAAAACCTGAAGACCCGGAGAAAAATACACGCGACCACAAGGAGAGAGAGACATGCAAACTCCACATATACAGGTGTCAGGATCAGGGTCGGGGTCGAACCCATGGCCTCCTGTATACCAGGCGTGGCAGCTCACCATCCGAACGCCCCCAATAATGGGGGGGAGGGGGGTTTGTCTGACCATACTTCACCACGCTGGTCATTACAGATTGGTGAATGAGGGAGTGGGGGTGAAAACCCCAGTACCAGTTTCTCGCCAATGATGTTTTGCCATGGCTGGTAATCAAACTTGAGAATCTACGATGCACAGGTCCATAAAACTCTCCGGCACACTCATTGATTGTTGCGATAGTTGCTGTATCAGCACTGCATACCTGTCTACTCCCACGGGTTTATGTCACTGACAGCCACCAAATTATTCAGCCCACGTCTCTGTGTTTTTTCACCAGGCGAGATTCCACTGCGATGCACATCTCGTATTATCGCCACCATTGTGTTGGCCAGAAGTCAAATTGCGGCTACGAAATGCCTCATAACAGGGCGACGTTTCGGGCAATGGACCTTCTAGACAGTACACAGAGATGCCAGAGAGGTAGAGTGGATACGAGTTGGAGACAGCGCATGATTGACAGTGTGGGGAGACCTTCACAGAGCGGTGGACTGACAAGGAACTGGATGCATATCATTGGCATGAGCAAGTGATGCTGTTGGGTGTTCAACTATTTTCACAAGCAGCATTCCAAACTTCGAAACGCGATTGTCAACTGAGATACACGTGTCACAGCAACCAGTTTCCAAGCACGTTGCTTCACGAAAAAAAACTCCGTATGATCTCATGAGATTGAAGTGATCGGTCCTGTTTCTGTCTCTCGGCCTACTTGTCTGTGTCCCCTCTTCTTCCCTGTTCGCGCAGAACAATGTAAACCGGCTCTGCGCAATGCCGTGTGCCGTGAAAACAATTCCACCTCTGTGGTGAACTGCGGGCTCCGCGGTGGTGAGATGTTAACTACCTCGCCTGCGATACAGGAGGTCATGGGCTCAGTCCTGAACCTGACGCCTGCTGTATATTTGGAGTTTGCGTGTCTCTCTCCCCGTGGTCGCGTGGATTTTTCTCCGGGTCCTCCGGTTGTTCCCTCCACATTTATAAACACGCGCTTAGAGTATTTGGCTGCTAAAACAATGTCCAAGTGACAAGCCACTTACTTCTTTGGAATATCATTTGTTAACCGACTGCTCATCTCTCTGGTGATGTCAAGGGCCCGTGGTAATGCAGGTGATGAGACTCAAGTAAATTGATTGTCGATTGTTTACTGATGTGGTTGAGCTGCATTAAGTGTGTGTGTGATGATCATTGCTAGCATCATAATTATCATCACTTTCATCACCATGGTCATCATCAATGTCATGATTTTTGTACCATCGTTATCACTAGCATCATCGTTAGTATCATAAGCAATGTCATCATGGTGATCTTCATCATCACTGTCTTCATAATAAACATCATGATCGTTATCTTGATCGATTCACTGGGTTTACAATTCTGGCTGCCACTTCTCTCACCCGTCTGTGGTGGTGGCGATGCAGGACAGAGAATCTTTGTCTTTGTGTGCACACTGCGCTACGAACCCAGATGCCTGGGTTTGATTCCCATCATGGTTACGATCGGTGGCAAGAGGTATCTGAACCTGTCCTGGGCCTCTCCTAGGTCAACTTAGCCTTAAACAACTATCTAGTACTATATGTTAAAAAATAACAGCACTCTGGAAACAAGTGGTGGAACATTCTGCTGGCTATATCACTCCCTCGTGCGCTGTGCCGGCTTTAATAGGTGCTCGCTAACAGCACTTGCGCCAACAATGTGTACGGCGATACCAGCGGGGTCTTTGTGTGTGCACGCGGTGTGCAATGGAATTGCGCGTATATCATTGAAAAAGGCTACTCTAAGCTCAATGGGCTTTTACCCTAAATAAACTGACTGAATATGCGTGCGCATATTTGTAGACGTATGCGCTGTGTATGCATATCCATGAAATGTCAAATAACTCTTGAGTGAATTCATGCGCACCTCTACATTTGCACATCATATCGTGCCTGTTGGTGTGCAGCGTGATTATGCATATCTTCTCAGTTCTTAGTATGCAAAATATGTGTGTGTGTTCGAGTGGGTGGCAGTAGTGGAGCAATTAGCGCACTCTGCCCTTTGAACCCGGCCAGACGAGTTCGATTCTCGCTTGTGACCAATAACAGTGGGGAATATTTAAACCGGTCTTGGGCCTCCCCTAGGTCGACTCACCCTCAAATGAGTACCTGGTGAAGTGTGTAAGCATTGCTACTCGGGAGACAAAGGCGGTCGGGCGTGGTGCTGGCCCCCCGCCCCCTCGTGTGCCGTTCTGGCCTACATAGGTGCTCGCTAACAGCACTTGCCCCGACAGTCTGTTTCGGATAAACGGGGGATCTTTGTCTTTGTATCGTAGCAGTGGGCCTTACCATCAGCCCCACATAAACAAAGCACCTGCCTGGGTATTTTATGTCATCAAATGCTCCCTTCCCTCAACTCCCCGTGAGTGATGGGGCAGCTGTGGAGAGAGTGGAGAAGTCTCCGTACTTGGGCAGCGTGTTCATGACCAGACGAAGTCTGGCATTATCTTTTCATCGAGCTGCGTAACGCTGTGCGGAAGCTTCTTGGCCTTGTCGCTCCATGCAAAGCTCCGGGTCTTCTCGACCACAGTTATAGCTTGCGAAACGTGGAGTCCTCTAAAAGAACATCTGCGCCGGTTTGAAACACTCTAGCCAGCCTGCCTATGATCCATCCTGCCTATGATCAATCATGGGTTTAAACAGACTGGATTGTGTGAGGAGTACACAAGTCCTTGAAAGATCTGGACACTGTCCCAACAGTGAATTCCTCCGGCAAGCGAGGCTGCGTTGGCTGGGTCAGGTAGCCTACATGCCGAGCTGACGTAGTACAGGAAGATATGGAGCTGATCGGACTTGTCGATGACTGGTACCGGCTTTGTCAAGATCGGCTTCTGTGGAGGAGGTTTGGGAATGACGCTACTTGGGCAGTTGAAGGCAGCCGCACTTGAACAACAACGGAGGGCAGAGAGGAACGACGCTCACAACGAGTTGGCACCGTGATTGAGCACAGGTGGTGCATCTGTCAGTCAACTCAGTTTACTGCCCATAGCACCCGGGTCTAGTCTGTGATCTCCCGCCAGCGAGCCGTCAACATTTCACGTGGCCTTAAGGTGCACTGAGCTTAACACAAGCGCCGTGCGTTCAGAGTATGCGGCTGCTTGAAATGGCCACGTGATCAGCCACTTCGTTGAGCTATCAGTTGTGGCCAAGGTCGCTTCTGAAAAAGGGCTTTAGCTGGTAACAGGAAAAAATATACTCGAAGTAAAAATGTAGTTTATATATACTACAACTATTAGTTATGAACAGCAGTTGTTGCATCGCTGTATCACAGTTACAGAACGTAGATGTTATGAACGTGCGTGTTTGCGTGTCGATGGTGAGCGCGACTTTGTGCGTGAGAATGTGCACATGCTGAGCATGCAGTGTACACTATACTCTTGTAAGTTGTTAATACGTCTTTTTTATTGTGTGCGTGTATTATGAGTATTTAATCATGCCAGTGTTGTCAATGTGTGTTCATGAGATGACACGTGTGGACATAGAGTCCGTACCATATTGCAATTATGCGTGTCTTAACACCCTTGTGTGTGTGCTCGCCAACAGCACTTTGCCCCAACAGTATGTTAAGGCTACACGGGGGATCTTTGTCCCTGTGTGTGTGACCTGGGTTCGATACCCGGTCATGTTCGACGCAGCCTGAGATGGGCTCCTGGTGTGGCGTCTGTAAATATCAGCACTGGGGAGAGGCACGGGCGCCTACACGAGGGGTATGTGACGGGACAGAGTGTGCATTGCACGCGAATAGCCTGATGTGTGCACGCGCGTGTTCGTGCGTGTTACTTTATTCCACGAGGGCTGACTCATGGTTTCATCTGCCAAGTTGTTTGGGCGTTTCCCCAAGCGTGCCTGTGTGCTGGAGAAATCACACACACACACAGCCCTTGCTCGCCCCATCTCTTGCTAGCACCCCCCCCCCTCCCCAAAGACACAGGTTCCCCTGCATAACATTAACAGACTGTTGGGTCGAGTGCTGTTTGCGAGTAGCAGCACATATGAAGGCCGGCACGGGCACACGAGGGAGTGGGTGACCAGCACCACGCCCGAGCGCCTTTGTCTCCCCAGTAGCGATGCTCACCACATCGCAGCAGGTACTCATTTGAGGCTGAGTCGACTTGGGGAGGGGGGAGAGGGGGAGGGGGCCCATGACCGGTTCAGATAGTAATCGTCACCGGTGTTGGCCGTGAGCGGAAATCGAACTCGGGTCGCCGGGTTCGCAGCGCAGCGTCGCGCTAAACCGCTGAGCCCCCCCCAAAACCACCCCCCAATCCACCCACCCCC
>CM025636.2:9363516-9380008 GCA_014621495.2 Entosphenus tridentatus
ATTTTTTGTTTCAAGTAATGTTCATTTAAAACAGACATGAATATGCAAAGGTGTGGGCAGAAACACTTTTTAAGGGTTAATTAATTGGGGGAGGGGGGGTCACAAGACATCTGGACCAAGCCTGTACATTCAGAATGTTGGATTGTTATGAAGCAAAAGTGGGGAGGGCGTCTTCGCAACAACGACAACAACAAAACAAGCAGCCTGAACTCTTTAAAATGTTGTTTTTGTTCAACGTTTACAGCTCGTGTATATTCGTCAGTTTTTGTTTTCTTCAACAAATGTAAAATGTTGTTGTACCTACGGTTGGGGCTTTGAATGAATGCGACTTTTCATTGTTTGACTTGAGGCGTTCATATTCCTTGCACGCAGGGTCGCGGAGTGGTTATTTAAAACCATCGCCTGCGTTGCAGCGCAATGGCTCGTGCGCATTTTCTGCGTGTGTTGGTTGTTTGACAGTCCTCGTTTAGCGTTCATGATTTTCTTTTAACATCGCTCTTTTTTTCACGATGCCCACACATGTGCCCGCGAGATTCCGTCAATTTTGACCGGAAACGCACGCAGGTCTCAATGCTTTCACGACATTCCCAGCATCGTACTTTTGTGTTCTGCGCATTCAGGGGCGCCGCGGATGGCGAGATGTGAACTACCTCGCCTGGTATACAGGAGGTCGTGGGTTCGATCCCGACCCCGACGCCTGTTGTATATTTGGAGTTTGCATATTCTGCCCGTGGTCGCGTGGATTTGTCTCCGGGTGCTCCGGTTTTTCCCTCCACAGTTAGACTCAACGTCACGCGTCCAGAGTATTTGGCTGCTACTATAAATATCCACACGATAAGTCACATTGTTGAGATATCATTTGTGGCCAGCTCGCTTCTGACAAATAGCTATATAGCTCAGTGGGCCTTACCTGGTTCAATAAAACAAAATAAAACGTTTCGTTTAGTCTATCATGTTTATGTACAAAGGACTACACGCATTGCAGTATGCTACACGCTTAGTTTAATCGTCGTCATATTTCATGAATTATTCATCTACCAGCCGAGTGAACAAAGCTTGGGTCCACGTTAGCATGTGGTAGGAACCGTTGGGCCAACGTCGTTGGTCCAAGGATCCACGTCTTTACTGGGAGTGCATTGACTGACCATCTCTCAATGGTCCTGCGGTGAAAAGTGGATAATATACGTGCGTGTGCAATGGGATAGCTCTGAATCAAGTGCGCACGTACGCTGGAACGTCTCTTCACGCCGTACGTAGCCAGCCGTGCTAAGGACAACGAACTAAACACACAACAACAGTTCTATGGTGAGAACTTAGGAGATCGAAGTTGTAATGGATGAGAGTTAACACATGTCTTGCATTGAGCAAGGTTGTTATGTGTGTACGTTATGTCGCACCGTACGCAAGGAACTAACAAAAAACACGCACGCTCAATGATGCACTGAATAATACTGCGGTTGCAGTAAGACGTTTGCAAAATGGGTGATGGGAAATATCGTGTGCAAACACATCCCTTGAACACTTATTTCAATACAGTGGTTCATAGCGAGTGAAAGATTGAAAGTGAGCCCACGCGTTGTTGAGCAGTTGGTGTTGTTTCATGTGTGCTGGCCATGCCGAGTCAGTGGTGAACATTCCACGTTTCTATGGTGGGATCCAGACCTCCCTGCAGCACAAGAGTTGACAATTTACCACCGAGTGGTTCAGGTGTACCTGGCGGTGTTCAATTTACCAGTCTTCCCCGAGGGACTGATGTGCACAATCCACCCTGTCTTGGACCAGAACTTGTGTATTTAATCCAACCTTATCACACAGCGTGCGTCGATCAAGTTATTTGTTTTATTATTAAACGCCAACATAGCTTGCCAGCGCTTTACACCATCAAGAGCCCGAAGCCAGCAGTGGTAATTCCACGTTCTGGAGAAGTGGGGCCTAGTTCCAGCCTTAAGTTGATCTTCTTTCGTACGGCCGATGTAGATTCAGAGCAACAGCTACAATCTCACAGCCTTAAGTGATGACTTTCCACAAAACGAATCTCATTTAACCGACGCCTCCCCCCTTCTCCTCCCGTGGGAAACGAATGAGTGCTTGAAGCCCACCGTGGGATTTCAACTTCACGGCCGAGCGTTCTTACACACAGCGGCAGCCATCGCACGCGCCGAATTCTTCTATTATTAGATACGTGCACAGAGTCAGGAGTTTCAAAATACGCGTCATGTTTCCGTACACTGTATTTATTTTTAATTTAGTTTTCTCGTAATGGTGTACGGGTGCTCTTATTTTCTCGACGAAATGGATACCGCAGTGGATTTTTGTTTCCATCCACCCCTTTAGATATTTCGCTTGTTTATGCCCTCTTGTGCGTGGGGGGTTTTCTCCAGAAGCGCCTGCATCCTCCCACGCGCAAATCACCACTCATCGCTAGGGATTCGCCGGCGCAGGACAGGGCATTTATTTATGGAGTTATGATCGCACTTTTCCACGTATCTGTGGACATGATGGGGTGGGAGAGATGAGGGGGTCGGGGGGAGCAGTTTCGTAAGAGTTTGTGCATTGCGCTCAGAGCTCCCAGCGTCCTGAATTTTTTGGTCTGGGCACGGCTTTCATCAGTGGCGAGCGATATCCTTCATCAACTCGCACCGATCAGCGTGGTGAAATGTGGACAAACAGCCAACATGTCCCGCACGCGCTACATCCGGCAGTGAATTGACACATGTGCCGTTCAATTACCATTTATTGTTGTTATTCTTGACACAGGTCACGCGGTATTCACATCCACCGAACACAGTGTCCGAGTAGCCGTTTTGCCCGTACGTCTCGTGAACGTTAAAGACGAATAAATTACTTGTACACGGCACACCGGGCAGACATGCCGATTGGCGCCACGAACGTTGCTATTTCGGCCACGGCCGAGAGGTTTCTCAAAATATTCCTCGTCTACGGTTTCTCCCACGCCGAATGTGAACACGTGCACGCCGCACGAGTGCTGTCTTGCGGCCAACCGCAAACCATAAACAAATGGGTCCTTGCGCGAACGTGCTTGCGAGATCTGGGCGGCGATGACGCAGGTGATCTGTCTCGTTTAAAACAACAACAACAACAACAACAACAACAACAAAAGAGCCTCAAGTGAATGAACGTTGCCGGAAAAATGTGGGGAAACGTTCGGCGTCCACTCGTGGACATAGTGCCTACCTGTGTTTTGATTGTTGGTGTCGGTGTTTCATCGCGGTGAACACGGTTGTGATTTGACGTCAAGCAGTGCCGGTTTCAGCCAGAGACGCGGACACGATTTGATCACGGGGGCGTCTTCCAAGGCTCTTTCAGCAACGTATTTGTCGCGTGGTGGGCTTTTTTGACACAAACACGTCGTCATTTATAATTATCAGCATACTTTAGGTAGTAATAATAATATATTACCTTTTTAAAGTGCCTTTCTGCAAGGGACTCACTCATGGCGTCTGAGTACGTTGCATTTGGTCTCATTTTCCAGTATCCGAATAAAGTGTTCCAATTGGTGTAAATGATAATGCATGACTTAAAAGCAAAATGTATTTTTTTATGGATGTATGCATGTTGAACTTCTTTCTCGCCGTACGTAGTCAACCGTGCTAATGAATGCGCTTAAATATATACGTACTATCGTGTATAATCACATTCAGTTTCAGAAAAATATTTTGCGAAAGTACTGCATGAGCTGAATCATGAATGGCGTACTCAATTGCCTGTAGAAATCCCACGATAATCTTGAGGAGAATGGCCCGTTGTGCATCAAAGGGTTAAGTGGCAGTTTGGCACACACCAAAACATACAAAAAAAAACCTCATCGGATTAAATTTGCTTTTGACAATTATTTGGCGTTAGAGTAACTCAGTAGCTGCTACGATGGAAACTGTTGACTGCTGCATACGGGATACCATATTCATATTCATTATAACTGCCAGCATGTGCTGCTACATAAATAAGAATACAACTGTAAACACAAAAGTGTCTTCTTTCATCGTACAAATATATAATTGACTGCAGAATACAATGTTTTGTCCATTAGCCGATGGGTATTCCGATCCAACGTTTTCCGGACAGCACTTGTTTAAAGAGGCAAACTCTGAGTTGGTTTCGGATTGAAGGGGTCTCGTCAGCAGTGTGAAAGCGTGTTCCCTGTCGCAAACTACTGAAAGTGGAATGTTGCCAAACGAACCTCAAAAAGTAACTAAACATACCTCCTAAAGTCGTCGAATATGCCACTACGCAGTGCACCAACTATTAAACGTAGGTAGTTGATAAAATGTGCACCTTGTCCCAGAGAGTGACTCGGCTTGTCGCGAGCAGCTTTGACGAAATGCTGTCGCTAAGAAAGCGCGACAAATTGACGAGCACTGGCGACCAAAATTACTGAGTTGGCAACCCCGCTCGTGCCTGTTACATAAACATTGGCGTTATCACCAAGGTGGGGGCGGGGGTCGTTCAGCGCAGCGACGCATTGGTGGGATGTTGCGGTGCATGATGGGTAACAAAGTCACGAATTAATGAGACGATTAGAAATCTGTCCCAGCACCGAAAAAAATGGAAATCGTTTAAAAACACGTTCCTTCGGAGCGGGCAGGTAGGAACTTGGTTGGACAGCGCATTCGTGCACGACAGACACATATGCACGACAGACAGACAAATAATCCCTGGTGGGCAGTGTGGAACCTGTTGTTCCTACCTGTATCTATATCCCTACCACACGTGCGTGATCTGCCGATCAACTTACCACGGAGAAGACTATTGCTGGGTGGACAGAGGCGGGAAGGTTTAAGAAACCTGCATCATTGATTCGACTTCCCCGCCAGGAGATGGAATGCAAGGAATGGGCGCTGACCATTCACACCTCGGTAGCATCCTGCTAAAACTACCGACGGATGCGTTGAGTTGTTTCTGCTAAAACGACAGTAAGTGTATTCCAAGAAAAGAAAAAAATGTGTTATGTTCGGTAGACTGCCGTCTGCTTATGCAAGAGTGAGTGAGCAAGAATGGAACACGGACAGTGGCCGTCTGAGGAAGACGACTTAACTCTGCAACAGAGCTGTACGTATTTGATTGGACAAAGAGGCCCCTTTTGGAAAATGAGCCGTGAGCTGCTTAATGGGCTTGCTGCGTGAGAATACACCTGAAGCACAGAGCCGCCTTTGTGCGCCAAATGCATGCAGGCCAGTAGTTCTATTCCGTACGAATGCCGTATGTTTCAAGAATCATAAAAGGCTAAATATAAGGGATACTTTTGCCGTGTTGCATAGTAATGCGATAACATATTTTTTTTAATTTCCAATGATGGTTGTATGTAGATAACAGAACAGAATCTGACACGTAGAAGCATTCGGAACCTTACGGAACATTTTATTTGGTTCTTCCAGTTTCAGAAGTTCAGATTAGCACGGTTGGCTACGTACGGTGCGAAAGAAGTTCAACGTACACACACACACATTCCTTTGCGTTCTCTTTCATGTCGAAGTCTCTATAATGCGCTTTTAATGACAAACAGACTGACTTTAAGAACGGTATGCCCGTGCTATTCGCAGGAGAAACTCGGCCCATGTTCGGCTATCTATACATCTATTCACCGCGTGCGAAGGTTGAATCAAATTTTCTTTATTAGTCTTAAAAATAGCCACCGTCACGGGAGAACGTTTTAATTAAATATTAAGCACAACATCAGTTTTTTTTCCCCCCTCGTTTACAATTTCTTTATTTTTCAAAATCCAGATGTGTTTATTTTCTGTTAAACTTTTTGACTAACGAGGGTTACTTGCTGCCCAAGTTTAAATGTAAATATTTAGCACTCTTCATCGTGCCCTAGATGTTAATTTGTGACAGCCTTGTGGCCCATAACGATACAAATGTTACGACTGCGTGTTTAAATGACGAAAAATAATAACGTGCAGCCCTTCTGCCAATCCACTGCTGGATGAAGGCCTCTCCGTGCCATCAGCATGGATTGGTGAAGGAGAGGTTCCAGGATGGGTTTCCTATATCACTGGACAAGGCTGTAATTTTATCCGTGGGCAGCAATCAAACTCAGTGGTAAAATTCATTGATATCTCCAATGCTGCTGATGTCCTTAACTGAAAGTTTTCTACAGCCATTCCACGGCATAACGATCGGCTATCGTGCGCTTTCGGATGCGCTTCTGCGGCCGTCTGGAACGCTCCTCCTTCCGATGTTAGGAAGCCACTGGAGCAATGCACTTTGAAATGATCTAGATTGAAAACTAATTTCTTTAGAACTGCTTTTTGTGTTTCGTTTGTTGTCCTTCCCCCGCACCTCCCATTAGCGCGATTGGCTACGTACTGTGCGAAAGAAGTTCAAAGTGCATACAACGTCATTGTCACACGAGGCTGGGGAAGCACTTTAGCAGCAGGGACGTCTGAATATGACGAACTATGACAGCGTAATCAGTCCCATATAATTTAGCAGCGTATAATCATATATCATTTCCAAGCACTCCACGGTCTCGTATTTAACATCTTGTCAAAGTAGAACTGCATCTTTCGTGCAAAAACAGGATAGGTGAGGTTGAATTCCTCTCTGTGGCTACCACCACCACACATCAGGGACAAACCACACCCAGCACAACCCAGCCACAGGAGCATTTCTCATTGTGATCGTGGCAACCGCCCTTGCTGCGTCATTGCGTACGAATAACCAGCGGAGTGAGCTGTTTATTGCCCAGTGTCCACGCCGTGTTGACCGCCCCGTGCCATCAGCCCACGCAAGGCCCCGGTGTTGCGCACGCACGCAGGATGTACTTGGCAGCCCTGTGCTGCTCCACTGCTGGATGAAAGTCTCACCCGGGCAATGTCAGTGGCGGGGGTTGTTTGACCATACTTCACCCCACGCTGGTCCAGTACGGATTGGTGAAGAGATGGGGGGGGGGGGGTGGTGGCTCGCCCCGATTCAGGAATCTCAAACTCAGGTGGCCGGTTCCTAGCGCAGTGCGCAAACCATTTGGCGCCAGCGCTCCACCCCACATATGCTCACACGTGCTTATTTCTCACTACGTACCTTTTGGAAACGCATATGACGGGCACAGCCTAGAACGTCCCATTTGGGTGGCAAACTCTCTTTACATTTTTTGGAGGTGGCCTTCCTTTAAGCCTCCTCAGCCGTCAACAACCACTGACCAGCAGCATTCCGTCGCCGGCCCGCTGGGTGTGGTGCCGCCCTCATCAATCTACGGGGCGTTAAAAATATATTTTCCCCCAACAAAATAACCAGACTACCATGGGGACCATTGTCTTCACGCACACGCAGTCGGCACGGTGTGCGTTGCAGCACAACGCCCGCACGTATGTACACGTATGCACGTTGAACTTCTTCCACACCGTACGTAGCCTACTGCACTAATCGGAGGCGTGCATGTCGGAACCATGGCGTGTCCGCCCCCTGACCGATTAACCGAGAAAAAAAACCCAAAGCGGTATTTGTGCACGGCGGTGTAACTGTCTTTTATTGTTTTAGAGACGTTCGCTGATTTGCCATTTTCGCACGGTGGTAATGTGTTCTCAATCTCCAATATACGTTTGCTTACTTCAGATAAACGGTCCATATTCTTGGTTCTTTCGGTAAAGTGACTTTACCAAAAGAACCAAGAATATGAATCCCTGCAGTCACAAAAGCTTTAAATCGAAAAATAAACGGTCCAGTTAAAAATTTTGCCACTGTTATTGTGTTATCTTCTGGGTATACTGACCCTGCCATAGGAACGTGGAATATATGCCCCAAGCCCAGGGCCACCAAGTCAAAATTAGCACTACCCCCATGCCTGTCGCAGCATGAAGACACTTTACATTTCAGATACATTCCCTGCGAGGGTGGGTGTCATCGTTATCGAATAAAGTTCTCGAAAAGGTTCAGCGTCAAATACTGAAAGCATATTTCTCTACTCAAAGAGCTAATAACACAAAACACACCAGGCTTGAGACATCACACAGCTGCGTGGGGCACACCCGAGAGACAAAATATAACAATTCAGCACAAGCGGCGTGGCTTTACATCTGCCGGAATATTCTTGTAAACAATCACAATCCCAGAGCGCCAATTTATTTGTCCGCGGCTATGTTTCTATATGCTTGCATAGTCTAAACCAGTGGTTCGTAACCTTTACTGCAGGCTTGCACCCTTTTGGTTTTCAATAGTAAAAAAACATGTATAATCTTCTTGGTTCTTTCGGTAAAGTCACGTCGCCTCGACAGACCTGGTTTCACCTGAAGACGGCTGCTTGCGTTGTGGCCGAAACGTCGTGAGAATTATTTTATTATGTTTTATTATTTTTATTATTTTATTACTTCCCTTCTACGTGACTTTACCGAAAGAACCAAGAAGATGAATTCCTGCAGTCACGAAAGCTTTAAATCGAAACATGTATAATGTTAATAAATACCTAGATTTTATTAAACAAACTAGTTGTACTTACGTGCCCGTACTTAATTTGTGTTTCGATTATTTACCATCTGACAAAAATCCAATGTCTCTTTCACTGCCAGAAAGGGCATCTCACACGCCCAGAGGGGGTGCCTGCACCCCAGGTTAAGAACCCCTGGTCTAAAAGATTAGCACACTGGGCTTGCAATCTCCGAGGTCGCAAGTTGATTAAATTCCCCCACCCCCAGCCCTATCCACCCAGCAGCAGGAGCAGCTGTATAAATGTGTACACCATAGTCAGTCAATCGGCAGGCTGTGTTTGGTCGGGTAAAGTGTGGGTACTCCCACCTCTTCAAAATATGTCTGGCCAGTTGTGGACAAATAGGCCAACTACCCTCTTGAGACTCCCCCCCCCCCCCTCCTCTAGTTGGAGGCCCTTCCGCCAGCGGTGGCATGAGCCGAGCAATTGCAGGGTCTGCGCCTTTTAGCTTTCATCTCAAGAACAACAGCGACTGCTGTATGCACAGACACACGTAGCTTGCTGGAGCTCATTCTCCTTGGCGAAGACGCGCGTGCACTTAAACGGAGGGACCTTCACAAGCCGGAGCACATCCCCGCAGATTCCCAAACAACAGGGCTCTGCCTTTATATGGCTGCTGCTGCTGCTCACAAATGCAAAGCAGCCAACACTGTTCAAGCTACGCGGCTTCTAAGAGTCTGAAATCCTTGGCAGTAACATCGGCGTCCTTTTTAATGTTAATTACAAAAGCTCGGAGATCTTTTTTGTTGTTTACTTCATCTCAGATCACAGCCCAAGATGAGATCACGCTGAGTTGGTTGTCACAAGTTGTTCATTATTAGCTTTTGACCAAAAGCACAAGTCTGCAGCATTGTCGTTCGTCAATGTTGTTGATACTGGATTAAACAGAATCAGAATATGTATTTAAACTGGAGCAATCCAATAAGCTATACGGCTCTTTAACACAGATGTCCAGCAGGGGCGGGTCAACAAACAATACAAAAACACGATAGGGGTACAAAGTATAGGAAAGGTAATCAAATCACAAACAAAAATACAAATGAAGCTCAACTATTTTGTATTTTACCAGGTGAAGCCCATTGAGCTGCATCGCTTCTTTTTCCAGAAGCAACCTGGCGACAACATGAAAACTCAACGAAGCGGCTTATCATCGTGTTGAAATTTATAGCGGCCAAATAATGACACGTACAAGCACTATTATGTTAGCAAAAATAGCCGGCCAGCGTTTCGGGGCGATGGCCGGCCTTCAGTTGAATTCGACTGGGTAATGGAGACGCCATTTTACGAATCTGTGCCTTCAAACGACCGGGCTGCAGAGGGACGCCATCATCTGGTATGTCACTCCGGCGTTGCGATTCAAGGGGTCACACTTCGATTCCAGAATAGATTCTCCTTTTTGTTTGCACTGTGGTGAGCGTAGTGGCCTCTCATGGCTTACAGGTGTCACGTGTACCGATATTGCTTGATAGTATTAATAGCGAATTAACAATTGATATTAGTGCATTCATCGATGCGTCGTTCGAACGCTAACAGGCAGGGAAGAGACAATTAGTCCACGCCTTTTTATGTGACCAACGATGTACCGGATATCAAACAAATCTTTTCAAAGAATAGTGATAAAAAAATAATTTTTGCTCTAAATATTTTAAATTAAGGCACAATGTCATGTTACTGCTGATGATGTTGAATCTCCTAAACACATCTGCCAACTCTTGCGAGTTTCACAAAACTCCTGTCTTGCCCAATCTTTCATTCAGTTCGTCCAAACCCACTTCCCAGTCTTCCACTCACTCTTGTCCCTTCTCTAATGCCATTTAACGATAACAAACCCTTCCGATCTCATTGCGTGTCAGAGGAGAGCTGTATTGCTTGTGATCCAGCTTCTGAACGCTCCATCTCACTTGGCCCACCGTTCTCAGAAGATGGGTGTTTGCGATATTTTTTTTTGTCTGTCCATGAGAGCCTCACAATTCTCCCCATCAATCACTTCCCTGTCCTCTTCGGTCGTTATCAAGATCCCATTACTCAACCTGCACCTCTCCGACACACGTGGCAAGGTGCAGCGCACATAGCAGTTCACTATTAATGCGAACAAAAATTATTAAAAAATCTCGATTTAAAGCTTTCGTGACTGCAGGGATTCATATTATTGGTTCGTTCAGTAGAGTCACGTAGAAGGGAAATAATACAATAATAAAAATAAAACAATCAAATTCTCACGCTGTGGTTTTCACACCTGATGATGATTGCTTGTGCTGCAATCGAAACGTCGTGATAATTTTATTGATTTATTTTTATTCTTTTATTATTTCCCTTCTACGTGACTTTACCGCAAGAACCAAGAATATTCAAAAATCGTTCAGCCCTCGATCAATGCCCTTCCGGATGAAGGCCTCCCCCACGCTGTCAGTCGTGGGAACTTTAATGGACCCACTTAAGTCAGGATTGGTGGGCACTCTTCCAAAGTCAGGGCCAGTGGTGGGATCTGGTGGGGGGGGGAGGGGGTCATGTGACCACCCACTTTTCCATTGCCCTTGCATTTTGAGGTTGCTATTATTAGAGCCAGACCTTGGAAGCCAGGCTTCTGGGTGCCCTACCCTCAAAGGTTTTTCTCCACAGCCACTCTTTTGTTTACCAAAACCGTGGGCTACCCTCATGGAATTCTTCAGCGCCTCCCACCCCCACCGTGAGCCCTCCCTTGGTTTTGTTAATCCCTGGATACTTTCCTGCAGCCGCCGATCTGACAAAAAAAATGCAGGTCCTTTTTTCCTACAGTTCCCCTCCTCGACAATGGCCGAACAACTCCCCTACACACCAGAACTGTTTAGAGAGCCCGTAACCAACGCTCTCTTCTGTGGCTTCAGATGTTTTCTGGAGGCGGCCGTGTGTTAAAGCTGTGGTGAAGTATTTTTTTAGTGCGGTGATTTTACCGCGCGAAGCTTGCTCGATGTTTCATTTCTTTAACTCTCCGCATGCCTGCGTTTATACACAAACAGCTCTCATCCCAGTTGATCTGCAGCCAATTTCAAGCAAATCTAAAAATGCACCGTTAAAAGCTTAGTGAATCACTAACGCTGCCACGTTTGCTATCATCATAATAATGATTTCAAGCCCTCTCTCAATCCGCTGTTGGATTAGGGCCTCCAACACGTCATGCGCGTCAAGGAAGATGTTTCACCATACTTCACCGCGCCGGTCATATATAGAGGGTTGGCGAAGGGGTTGGGTGAATTTCCCAGGACCAGTTCAGATGTCACTCACCGATGTGTGTACCGTATGTTGAACTTCTCTCGCACCGTACGTAGCCAACCGTGCTAATCGGACGTACGGAGGTGCTTGTCCCGTGGATTTTTATTCGGGTCCACCGTTTTTTTTCCCTCCACATGTTTTTCCAGCACTTCGGGGACGGGCATCACCGCTGCTAGAAATCAAAGCTAATTAAGCAATTTAGCTGCTGATGGGAAGTAATGCCAGTGAGACTTCCACGCGGTGCACACACACACACATAGACAGCTTCCCAATGGGCAGCCTACGCTTTGGGTCAGTGTCTTGTAGAAATATTTGCCATCTGAGATGGGTACACGAGCAAGGAAATAAAAAAAAATTCTTAGAACAAAAATAAATTCTGCTATGAGCGTTCTTTCATTCCCAGGTGGTTTTTGTTTAAGCCAAAATGAAGGCGCAGGGTCTCAAGCAAATTACATTTAACGCACAGATTCCATCTTCAGGGCAGGGTATTGTATGTATGGTATGGCCCGATCAGTTGGAATATAAATCCAACGCCAAAGTGTTTGCCCTGCTAAGGTCCGTGTTCAGCAGTGTCTCATTGCTGCTGATCCTCAGCCCGATTGATGAACATTCTAGAATTCCTATGGCAGAGAACAATGCGCCCCAAACACAACCAACCACTGCTGCTGTCGCATTTCAGTGCACTCACGAAACGGTACCCAACGCACCAACCCAAGGAGACGATCCGATTCGCTTAACCCTCGGCCTTGACGCGACCCAACAACGTAACAATACCGACAACGTAACAATACCGACGACGTAACAATACCAACAACGTAACAACACCGACAACGTAACAATACCGACGATGCAACAATACCGACGACGTAACAATACCGACAACGTAACAATGCCGACGAAGTAACAATACTGACGACGTAACAATACTGACGACGTAACAATACCGACGACGTAACAATACCGACAACATAACAATACTGACGACGTAACAATACTGACGACGTAACAATACCGACGACGTAACAATACCGACGGCGTAACAATACCGAGGCAGCCGCACAACCAACTGTTGGTCTCACATTTGTTTACGCTCAAACCGGAGGATCACTCATCAGCAAAACGCAATGTTAGTTCACAGAGTGACAACCCTCTTAATCAAATGTCCTGGGTAGCTTAGATCAAGTTCAGTGGCGTGGAGCGTTTGGCATGGGGCTCTGGCGCAAGGAATTAAATTGGGCCGCCTGTCCCGAGTTCCCCCCCCCCCCCCACCTCGTATCTCGGCATCTCGTTGGCCCCTCCGGCCCGTGGGCCCTGGAGCGGTTGCACCACCTGCACGCCACCTGGTAGCGACGCCACGAGGCAAGCTGCGTGAAAAGCGATCGAGGGCACGGGAAAAGGAGGTGGAGGGTTGGGGGTGACTAACGGCGATGACGGATCGTAGGAGAGAGAGAGAGATGGGGGGGTACAAAGGTGGCATCGCGCAAAAAAAAGCGCAGAGGGTGGCAGGCGCTTCGTGACATTTCTCTCTCGGTGCCATTGTGAGAGCCCCGACTGGGGCAATTAAAATAATTGAGGGCTAAAATAACCTGCGTGTACCTACAAGGAGCATAATAGACGGGCGGTCATAATCCGCTGAGCCGAGGCAAAGGGGCCAGAGACACAGGGCGTAATGAGACGTTACACTTTGAATGGAAAGAGAGCCATTGTGCCATTGTGTGAGTTGGGATCACGGGGAAAGGGGTGTCCTCCTCTGACCCAGTTTGCCTCTGCAAACTTAAGTAAGTTAAAGAAGGGAGAAATGTCTTATTTTAAGAGCACTCCGTCCATTAATGTTACATTTCTATCGACGGGTGTAGAGACGCGTGGATTTGCCCGGTGAAGGCGATTCTGTTATTTTCCCTCGTTATTTGCAGCCAAACTCCTCTCTAAACCCTTCCCCATCACTAACTCTGTCCCTCCTGCAAACGTCCCTCCTCATTCATCATTCACCAGCCACTGTCCCTTTGCATCATTGCTTATTTCACGCACCGTCATCATGTTCATCGTGCATCACCATCCTTCTCATCAACTCAACTCATCTCATCACACTATTCTGCTGCGCAAATAGCTGATTCTTTGTTCAGCTCCCTGTTGGCAAAGGTGCGAAATGAATTAAATAAGATCCGATGTATTCGTCACACAAAAGCGATTCTGCTGTTCGCGGTGCACGCGAACAACAACTAACAGCCCACCGACATCCTCTGGACATGACCGTCCATCCCTCCGTCCCTCCAGCCAGCCAGAACAAGTTTTTCGATAATATAGTATGATGTAGTATGATACGATAGTGTGATAGCGTATCCTTAGGGGGCTTGACATCATCACCGTGCATGAACCCGGCTCAACTGTGTGAGATGCGGGTGACATCAACACCACGCACGCGCGATTGGCCACTCGCTAGCCAGGAATCCAGACAGGATTCCACTCAGCAAAACTTTTTGGTTTCCTCTATTTTAGCACGAGTATGATGAGTCCGTGCAAATTTGTTGCAGCAACTAGAGGCGCTAATATCCACAGCAATGTTTGCAATTTTTTAAAATGAACTGTTTATAAGAATCATGACCCCGAATAAATGTTTGTGTGCACAATTCGATGCAAGTATCACGAGGGTGATAACAAATGTGAACCGATGAATCGATACATCGGCACATGCCTGGCAACTCTGCGGCACTGCACAACCGACTGAACGATCCTGGCTATCGGTCGAATGCGGTGTCCATTTACTTCACTCTCAACTGCGATCGCACAGTCACCAAACACAACATCGGGTCACGGAGTGGCAACGCTCTTTAAAATTACCCTTCGCTAGATTTGTTTAAGCTCGGCGGTGGTAGTGTGGGTGGGCATGGGTCCTGGCGCATGCAATGGCATGGGGCTCTCCCCTGCCCTGTTCCCCACCTCTCCTCCCTCTTCATACTTTGGTGCCTGACCTCCTCTGACCCCTCACGACTTGGCTATGTTCTCATGGTTTAAGGTCACCTGCAGCGTACTCAGATGTGGCCACATTTACATTCTTCATAACATAATAACACCATCGATTTTTCTCGGTTTTTGTTTTATACGTTAATGTGATCATCCGTATGTATATCGCGTGCGTGCGTGTGTGTGTGCAATGTGACCCCCGTGTGTGTGTGTGTGCACAGATGCTCGTGTGCGCGTGTGAATCGTCATTATATATTTTTTTACAAGTGCTCAATATCAATATTCTCTACGCCGCACTAGAATAGACAGTGCCGTCCTCTATGACAGATCCTATTTCAGTATAACAACAAAAATGTTATTCTTACCGTGCTAGAATTATCATTATAATTCGCGCGCGGTTAGATCATCGCTTGCTGGCTGTATGCACGCTTTGGGTTTAGAAAAAGAACTAACACAGAATGGCAATGGGTAGGCGTCTCTCGGCAATTATATCTTGGTATACATACCAGCACATGAATTGCACATACCAGCGCAACTTGGCACACCGTGTACTATAATCTGCACTGGGTGGATGGGTGTACCCGCCTCCCAGTTAGAATGAAGTTAAGTTTTAGCAGGTACTGTGTGTCGCATGAGATCACGAGAGATTCGACAACTATGCGCCCTGCATTGATGTGATGCCGCATTCAATGGCATTTCAGTAGAGAATACATGTACGGCGGTGGCATGTGGACAAGGCAAACAAGATACAGGTCCAAAATACAAAAACACAGTCGAATTGTCACAAGCCATTCATTGGCATCTGGGTCAGCAGTGTTCGGGTTTAGAAGGCAGAATTAATCTAGCAGTGGATAGAGCAACGCTCAGCTTGTGTACATTCTGGAGTAGCCATCCAGCATGTATGTAGCATCCTCCATCGCATCACCGAGACCTACAGACTCACATGGAAATCCACAGACTTACATTGAGACCCACAGACTTACACAGAGACTCACAGACTCGCATGGAGACCCACAGACTTACACAGAGACCCACAGACTCACATGTAGACCCACATATTCACATAGAGACCCACAGACTTACATGGAGACCCACAGACTTACATGGAGACCCACAGACTCACATGCAGACCCACAGACTCACATGGAGACCCACAGACTTACACAGAGCCTCACACGGAGACCCACAGACTCACACAGAGACTCGCAAAGAGACCCATAGACATACATAGAGACCCACAGACTCACATGGAGACCCACATACTTAGAAAGAGACTCACAGACTCACGTGGAGACCCACATACTCACGTGGAGACCCACAGACTCACATAGAGACCCACAGACTTACATGGAGACCCACAGACTTACATGGAGACCCACAGACTCACATAGAGACCCATAGATATGACCAGCAAGGAAACAGCACCAATCCATCATGTGGGCAGCATCCTCCTCCACCCCAGCACAGTTGCACGATGGGCTGTCCCGGTAATAACAACTCAATTCGTCTCTCCCACCAGAATTGTGCCGGGAGATCGTCAGAGAAGACTATGGCATCCGGGAACCCTTGAATTCAGAGTCTTGGAATCCTATCTGCTGCTCGGTCAGTGTGGATGTACGCTGGGGATGCCCCACAAGCTACACCTCCCCTTTGTGTTGTTCATATCTTGTTATTGAAGAGACCCACAATGTCCGGCAATTCATCCGTTCAACTCGGCCTTCGACCTCTGCCGTGCACTGCTCTTGCACCGATGCCAAACCAATCCCAGCATTTCATCGCAGAATAACTATTGACCCTATGAGATCTCTTTTACCAGTGGCAAAATATAATAGTAGGTTTTTA
>CM025636.2:9380018-9397007 GCA_014621495.2 Entosphenus tridentatus
AAAATGCTGCCCATATAAGCCATGGTTCACAGAGCTATCTGCAACTGCCTCTTTTTGGCACTTCTTTACCCTTGTTCAATAAGCGACCTGGCCACAAATGATAGCTCACCGAAGCGGCTTAAAACATTTACAGCAGCCAAATATTCTGAACACATGTTCATTTTAAATGTGGAGGGAAATAACATGGGGAGAAAAAAATCCACGCGACCACGTTGAGAAAGACGTGCAAACTCTCAATTATACAGGCGTCAATGTCGGCATCGAACCCGCAAGCTCCTGTATGTACCGGTTGTGGTAGTTAAGATCTCTCCAACTTGGCGGGTGGCTTTTGGCGCATAATCTCATCTCACTTCGACCAACGCCACCCCAAACAACTGGGTTACAGCCGCTGGCCACCACCACACCCAGCGACAGCCAATTGCCATTGTTGTACCCTGCCGAGATATTGTTATCATTATAAACGCCAGCCACCATTATTGATATGCATGGCCAGAAATGTAAGTGGGATTATAACACGTGAAGCTGTCAGTGCCAGTCCCTCATTCCATACATGCACGTGCAGCACCACATCCGAGCCACCTTTGTCTTCTTCTTGGTTCTTTCGGTAAAGTCACGTAGAAGGGAAGTAATAAAATAATAAAAATAAAACATAATAATTGTATTACTTCCCTTCTACGTGACTTTACCGAAAGAACCAAGAAGATGAATCCCTGCAGTCACGAAAGCTTTAAATCGAAATTTAATCACCTTTGTCTTGCTCAGAGTGCTGATGTTGACGCACACTGCAACAGGCACTTGTTTAAGCCAACTTCGGGGAGGCCCAGGACGGTGACTAGGAGATTGAACTCGGGTCGCTGGGTATGTAGTGCAGTGTACTGCATTGCAACTGACTATATGCGCATGAAAATAATAATAACCCATCAGCTACTGGCCAATAGCAATCGTTAAAAATAAAAATAGAATCGTGACAAACTGTAAATGAGAACGTCATGTAAGACCTATTAGAGTATTCACTAATTACTAATTCAACATGTTACAAAGAAATTGCATCGTATCATTTAATTACATTTCTGAAAATGGATTTTCGCAGGAAAATTGGACGAACATTTTTTGGGCCAAAAAACAAAATGGAGTCATTTAAAATGCAACTGAAAAACGACGAAACGCAGCAGAAACCTCATTTTGACAAACGTACGAGGCCACTGTCATCATAGAGGCAAGGCGACACCGGCGGACAGATCGAGACAACGCATTCAATTTCGTGCACAATGGAACGTTTTAATTGCTTCGACAATTTATATCAAACGCATCCAACGCGTTCTATGGTTTAAAGCGTTGCCGTGTACGTGTGCACATTGAACTTCTTTCGCACCGTACATAGCCAACCGTGCTCATCGGTGGCTCCCAAACCAAACGCACAGCTGAGCGCGTCGCTATTTACTTCGCTGAACGACGAAATGGTTCAAATTTGAATCACCGAGATGGATGAGCAAATTATTATTGGTACACGTCCTATTTCCCAACGACGTGAATGTGGGCACGTCACGGACATCTCATTTGGAACAGTGTTGCAAGTTACATGCAAACATTGCTGACAAAAGGCTTTGAATAGCCCACCTTGGCCTAATTTTAGGCTATTCTTTCATTTGAAGCACCCTCTCTATAATCTATATGATTGGCGAATTACGTATTTTCGTCTATCCTATCAGCAGTATCAGTAGTTGAAATGGGTACACCGCAGTTGTATCGGCAGGTCGTGTGTGGTGGGGTAAAGTGTGGGTACTCCCACCACTGCCAAGACTTCTGTCCAGTATGGAAGAGTAGGCCAAGGTGCCCTCAAGTGGAGGCTATCGATAACTCCCTCGAGTGGAGGCCCTTACACCAGCAGCGGCATGGGGAATTGCAGGGCTCTGCATTTACCATTTCCATTCATTAAACATTCTGACGTACCTATACACGACGACTGTGATAACGAGTCGGGACGGAATGATTCACGATGATTTTTATTCTCAAGCTCACGGGACACGTATAAAATCGCGTGTGCAAAGATTGGTGTTGTTCTTTTGATACTGGTGGCCCCTGACGCGCAGCCCCCCACAATACACAACAACACGTGACAACACCCCCCATCATCATCGCGCTGTCAAACCCCCAATGGTTACAAATGTGCGGCGGCCCCCACACTGATGATGCCTTATCGGCGAAAGTGAAGAACTCCGTCATACGTGATGAGTTCGCATGACCCCTGCAGCCACTAGAGGCCGTTATAGTCACCAGAATGTAAAAAAAAGAAGAGTACTTTATCCGTTTTGGAAAATAATCGCATTCTTGAATTGCATTCATTCCTTGAATTGTGAGGGGTGGTGGGGGGTGGTTTGTGACACGTATAGTAGCCCAAACAAGGGGTACATGGGCAGTCCTGCAATTGCTACTTCACGCCACTGTTGGCAGGAAGGTTCTCCACTCGACGTAGCAGCTACGGAGACCCCTCGCCCCCCCTAAAGGCTATTTGGCCTACTCTTACACGCTGGCCAGATGTCTTCCATAACAAGTATTCATGTTTCTATTGTGAAACAAACCAGTTTACATTGCTTACATTTTACACTCGTGCATTCCAACCCCGACTGGAACTCAATATATTTTTCCAATGATCCCTTGGTCGGCTTTTGTTACACGCCCGTTATGGCACACGACCTTACCACGCTGCATCCGTGCTCGTGAAGCCGAAAAAAGGTAAACAATTTAAATAAATAACGAACACAGGCCGCGGCTCATGAATTTGCCATGCAATTGCGTACATCGCTTTTTTTCCAAACATTTAAAATTTAAAACGTTTTCATTTTGCTGCGCGGCCGTGGGATGGGCGGCATCCCATCAGCAAATGCGAACTCCTTTGATGAGGATGTGCGACATCTTGAAGCCGCGGGCATTTTTCTTTTGTTCGTTTTGTTGTTGTTGCTGCTGCTGCTATTGAGAGAACCTCTCACGTGTGTCCCCCCCCCATCTCGCACGTGGGGGTCAGTCGCGAGAAGGCGACGTTGCATTTATGGGCAGAGACGGAAGGGTTGCGAGATCGGACACTTTTGCGGAACTCCCGAATCCCCAGAGCTGCAACGTAGCCAGACGATGGCAATGAAGCAGAAAAAAACATTGTATCCATCTGTGAGGGACGCTTGAGTGTTATCCTCACAACAGGGACGTGCGGTCGGGGGGGGGGGCAGGGGAGGCAGAGCCTCACCTGCCATACTCCAATTAAAATAGCTGCTACGAAAAGTAAAAAAATTATAATAATAAAATAAAATCAATATTTAGATTTTTCCACTGATCTGTGTTATTAATGTCATTTCTGTACGATTCCAATCATTTTTATAGTCAAAATCGCCAAATTTGCGGAGCTCCGCTACAAATACAGGAAGAGACGAGAGGTGAGGCAGCGACAAGCTCAGCCTCACCTCTGATTGCGCAACCCCTCAGCAACTGGACGGGCAATAAGCGCGTGCCCGTTACTATCTCAGTATGTCACCAATGTAATGTTTGTAGACCCCTTAATTTCATGTCCTCGCCTTCCATACTCCAGGTAACTTATTTCACGTATGTGTATAAAGATATTTTGGCTCGCTGGTCTCGTCATGAAACTGCAATGAAAAAGCACCAGGGGAGGCAGATATCACATCTGCCTCACTGAGGGGGGCGTGTTAGACACGCGTGTTAGACACGCCCCCCTCCATGAGGACACGCCCCTCTGTGTGTGAATATGGCTCTGACACTAGCCAGTGCCTCCCCAGCCATTTATCTCACCGCACGTCACTGCCTCACATATGTCGACATGTTTGTCGATACACTGGTTTCCTCGCACAAGCCAAACACTCATTTAATTGCATCCTGGGATATTTTAATAATTATCAGTATTGCAAAGCCATGTGTCAGACTAATGCTGGACGAAGGCCTCCCCACGCTATCAGCAACAGTGATTGTTTGAGCATACTTCACCACGTTGGTCAGCGCGAGTTGGCGACGGTATGGGATGATCCAGGTCCAGGACGATATCACTCGACACTGATGCCAGCCATGACAGGGCATCAAACTTAGGTCGACAAACTTCAAAGCACCATTCCACCACCACTCTTCCAAATTTTCCGTCTATTAAAAATTCTACCATTTATATATTTTACTTTTTTTTTCAACAGGGTCCTGCTAAGTTTCGCAGCAGGGAGCAAATATTGCTTTGTGTGTGCCCAATTACCGTGGGTAATTTGCGGGGCCATGTTTCAGATACAGGCAAATTTTGACTGCGCATGCCGGCACGCGTGGCCTCTCCTCTGTTGTCGAATAAATTATCGTGATATTTACCACTCAGTGTGAAGCGGATGGTATTGTATTCTTATGGTACTGGTAGGAACCTCCTGGTTACACCAGCCCACAGGGGATTATTGTGTCCGTCCGTCCGTCGTGCATCCAAAAATGGGAGGGGTGGGGCTGGGTGGAGAGGGGAGGGTGGGGAGGGGCTGGGTGGGGAGGGGCTGGGTGGGGAGGGGAGGGTGGGGAGGGGCCGAGTGGGAGGGGTGGAGCTGGGTGGGGAGGGTGGGGCTGGGTGGGGAGGGGCTGGTCACCGCGTAGTGCCCTTATAAAACTCAATGTTTAACCTACTCACGCCGGCTTGTGCCCGCCCTCACATTCGGCCATATTTGCGGAATACACCACGCCGCCGTTGACCCTGGCCTATGACCGAGCAACACAACGATCCTATCAGCTCCCTCCACAGTAATGTGTTTAATAGACCTGCATGTCGTTTCAACCCGGGCGACTGCGAGGGTCGAACCGCGAACCTCTGCAATGGGCAGCCAAACGCTCATCTGCTCGACCGCCGGTCACATGTACGTGACGCATACATTTAATGTCACGGTCAGTTTATTGAGACAACACTGAATGCACAGCCGTGAGCCACTTAAGAAATGCTATTTGTGACCAGGGTGGGGTTTCTGAGAACATTTTGCGCTGACAGTGTTGGAGTGTTTTGCTTCGAGTGAGAATGTGTATGTGTTTCAATCACACAGTGAGGGCCCGCCTTACAACACAATTACCATTTTGCACCTGTGTCTACATGAGGAAGACGTAGTAGGAGTGGTGAAATAGTGGTTAGCACACACACAGCATGAAGTACGAAGGCCTTTCTGTGTTGACATGCAGTACACTTGCGGATAGCATCGCGATCAGGCGCGCTACGTCCACTTGGGCCGTTGGGGTGCCACCCCACCAAGCCGATGGAGATGAGAAAAAACATTTCTAATAAAAATACTTTTCCATTTAAAGCTTTCGTGACTGCAGGGATTCATCTTCTTGGTTCTTTCGGTAAAGTCACGTAGAAGGGAAATAATAAAATAATAAAAATAAAACATAATAAAATACAATTCTCACGACGTTTCGGCCACAACGCAAGCAGCCGTCCTCAGGTGAAGAACAGGTCTGTCGGAAAGACAGCGTCTGAATGAATACCACCAAGCTTGGTAGCGTATATTTAAGCTGGGTTAGAGGAGGAAGGGCGCCTTGACAAGCCTGGTGGTGTTCATTCAGACGCTGTCTTTCCGACAAACTTGTTCTTCACCTGAGGACGGCTGCTTGCGTTGTGGCCGAAACGTCGTGAGAATTGTATTTTATTATGTTTTATTTTTATTCTTTTATTATTTCCCTTCTACGTGACTTTACCGAAAGAACCAAGAAGAAAAATACTTTTCTATAAAATCTTTGTTGTGTTTAAAAAAAAGAAATATTCTTTCAACGTGAATTGCCATATTATGAACCGCTGCAGCACCAGAGTCTGACTTGTGCCTCGGGGAGGCCTCAAGGCAGCTGTGAAGGCATCCGAGTGAGAGATGTCCCCTTCGTTCCTTGCGACGAGCTTCTCGTGTTGTAGCCACGCCGTTTGAGACCCATTCAGGGTGGTGAAAAAATGTACCCGTAAAAACACTATAAATCCTAGAATCCTCTCGTCCTCTGGCTTGAGATGGCTACCACCTATGGGTCAGATGATTGCATGCCAGCATTAAGCAATTGGTAATTAAATCTAATATTTTTGTCCTAAAAAGTGTAAAATTTTGGAAAAAAAATGTTCACGAACATTAATTGTCACGCACAACGAGTCTGTGTGGAAAATGTCAGCTCGATTGGATCACGGGAAGTGGGTTAAAAAACGACCGAAAGATTTGCACGGTCGTAAGCAAGCGCGCAAGTGAACTTAATATAAAGGATTTAAAAAGGCGCCCGTGGCTGTGATGAGAGACGACGTCACGACGCGAGGTGGCACTGTACAAATATGGCAGGTGACAGCCTACACGCTCTAGGCTTTTGGCAGTGTCAAAGTGGTTGTGACGTGTGGACGTGAGGGTCACGGGGACAGCATTTGAGTGCTTTGTTGTTTTGTTTCGTGTTGTTTATGAATGCCCATCGTTGGTAGATAAGACAGTTATAGCACTTTCACGGGAAGGCCAATAACGTGACGAGTTTTTTCTGAATTAGAACACCATCTTTTCAGAGGTCACTCACAACAGCCCCACCTAGTGGGCATGTCACGAGCGGCCACTGATCGCGAAGAGTAGAATCATGTGCCTAAGCGACGCCGCCGCGGTGGCGAGATGTTAACTACCTCGCCTGGTATACAGGCGTTCATGGGTTGGAACCCAATCCTGACGCCTGTATATTTGAGTCTGCGTGTCTCCCCGTGATGGCGTGGATTTTTCTCCAGGTCCTCCGGTTTTTCCCTCCACATTTAAAAACAGGCGTTTGGAGTATTTGGCTGCTATAAATTTCCGCACGATGACAAGCCACATCGTTGAGCTATCATTTGTGGCCAGGTTGCTTCTGAAAAAGAACTCTATACCTCAGTAGGCCATACCTGGTAAATAAAAAAGTCGTTTTTAGTTGGAGTTTATCGGGTCCACCACATCATTCCGCAAGAAGCCGAATTTTTCCTGGAGTTGGGACTAAAAGTCTCCCTCAAGGGACAAACGGGCTCCGTATCAATTATGGGAATTGGAACAGTTGCGTTAATTTACCAGCACATTTGAAAGGGAAGTAAGATTACCTTCAATTCAACAAAAAAACACGCAGAAAACAGTATCAACAAAACAATACAAAGCTGATCCCTGACGAAAAACCAGTGGCACGACAATATTGAACATTTACATCCAAAAAATATCTATCTCGTTCTTTGCTTTGAAAAGGTACACTTCACACATCTTCAGTCATTTTTTGTTGTTGCTGTTTCCATAAAACGGCGTGGTACAACGATTAAGCCAGAACCAAAAGATGACATTTAAAAAATGTACACAAAAACCTCCACTCGCCCGCTTGCTTACAAGACACTCGATGGTGTTTAAAGGCGCAAAATGGCATTGACCCCGACAAAAGGTCCATTGTGCCGGCACATGTCAGATGCGCCGTGGAGAGGCATCTGCGCCAGCTAATCTGCAATACGAACCGAAGGTTTGCAGGTGCTAAACTCCGCTAAATAATTAACGTCTGCGACGCTGCCACACGGAAAAACCGCCGCCGCATTTATGAATTAAGTTGTTCGTGTAGCTCCCCGACACGTTTTTGAAGTTTCAGTTCACACGCTGGGAGCCTGTTCAGGAAGTTGTCATCAGTGGCGAGTGATACTTGAACCTGGGCCTTACCTAGATTGTCTCAGCAGTGAATGAGTACACGGTGCAGTGTGTAAACATCAGCACTGCAAACATGAAGGCGGCTGGGGTGTGGTGTTAGCCATCCACCCCCTCGTGTGCTGATCTGGCACTTAATAGGTGCTCACTCGCAGCACTTGCTCCAACAATCTTTTAAAGGCTATACAATATTGGGGGATCTTTATTTTTCGCCGCGTATCCAATTACCCGAGTTCGATTCCAAGCCATGGCTAGCATCAGTATTGGTGCGATATCTGAACCTGGTTCCCAGGCCTCCCGTAGTTTTGCTCAGCCTGAAGTAAAGGAGCTCCAGATATGTGGAGCGGTACAACCCCCGAAAGCAACCATCGCCCAGCTCTAGAGCACATTAGAAATTCCTCGTGGTTATTATTATTAATAGTAGTTACACCAAAGTGCCTGTGGCTCATACGGCCACACGATAAAGGGGTTGGGTCGTGACAACTGTAAGTTCACCGGATCGTCTCACCCAACTGGATTTTCATGGGGGTTTGCTCATGGGTGTGTGGGTTCATGGCATTATATGAATGGAATCTATGACAAAAAAGCCTTCTGGCCGGGCACACCCCTCGCAAAGGAATTTCTGCAAGAGGGAGCTGGTTTTGCCAGTTGAGATGGTTTTAGCTGGTGAAAGATCATGCAGTCATATGTACATTCCATCCAACAACAATGATATTTGTATGCGTACGAATATGCATGGGGATGTAAGCATGTGTTCAAATGCATATATTTATGGTGGCGGGATATTAACTACCTCACCTGGTATACATGAGGTTGTGGGTTTGATCCCGGTGCTAATGTCTGCTGTATATTCGGAGTTTGCATGTTCTCCCCGTGGTCGCGTGGATTTTTCTCCGTGTCCTTCGTTGCTTCCCTACATATTTAGAATCAACTTGCGTTTAGAGTATTTGGCTCCTGCTATGAATCTCCACACGATAAGCCACAATTTCTGAATTGTTGCCAGGTCGCTTCTGTAAAAGAGTTAATGGCTCAGTGGGCCTTACATGCCAAAATAAAAATAAAAATGTAGTTTGCGTCGGGGATCCATTCCTGAAACGCGCGACGACGAATATCTAAACGACGTAAATCAGAGCGATTTGCAGGGAAGGTGGTGGAGGCGAAGGCTGAGAGGCGGTGGATAACGAGAAAGGACGGATGGCGATGCTGTCAGCGACGTAAGGGTTTAGGCGACACACATCGGGTAGCGGTGTTAATAATAAAGTGACGACGGGAGACGTAAATCAGGGTATGATTGTATTTAGCCTTTTATGTCAAGCTACTGCTGGTTGCGGGCCTTCCCGCGCCGTGCGAGTTGTGGGCTTTTTTTGGACCATACTTCACCACGTTGGGTTGGTTGAAGGTAAGGGGGAGGGAGCAAAAACGGGAGAGCATACCAACCAGGACTGTCCAACAATAGCTGGTATGCTGCACTGCCCTCTGCTGCTCCTCCCAACGTACAACATATTAATGAAAGCGGTTAAATATTTACGTTTGCATTTTCACCAAAAACACTCCTCTATTTATAAGAATTTTTTTTTATTAAAATAAATATTTTTACTACCATAAGTGTGGCGTACAAGTTGACAGAAGTAGTCACGCAGTCGGCTGCATCGTCGATAACAGATGTACGGCGAAGCCTTAAGTGCTCAACAGAACGGTGCGTGCGTGTTTTTAAATGAATTGCACGATAGCCCCCCTGCCATGTGCACAAGTGCGTCGTGTACACGGATCAGGATGCACATAGTTAGCCTTTCGTTTTACAGTTTTTTTTATCAAAACCAATGCCGCTTGCTCGCACAGGCGCCTTTTGATGTTTTCAACCGAGAGACCTCTGAAACACTCGGGGTTCTCGGAGTGATCTCTCTTCTATCCTACACCTGAGCCTGCTGTTACTGGCCCAGCTGGTGGGTGGGGGGGGGAGAAAAGCTGGGGGGGAGCCACGCAGGTGACACACACCTGCATCGAGAAGCACTGGCGAGATGTTTTCTGCCTCGCCTGGTATGCAGGAGGTCGCGGGTTCAATTGCGACCCTTGACGCCTGTTGTATGTTTGGAGTTTGCGTGTCTCTCTCACCGTGGTCGTGTGGATTTTTCTCCGGGTCCTCCGGTATTTCCCTCCACATTGAGAAACATGCGCTTAGAGTATTTGGCTACTATACATTTCCACATCATAAGCCACTTTGCATGTGTATGTTGAACTTTTTTCGCACCATACGTAGCCAATCCTGATAATTAGAGGTGCGGGGGGAGGGACAACAAACTAAACACAAAAAGCAGTTTGAAAGAAATTAGTTTTAAATCTAGGTTTAATCGTGTATAGCTCCAGTGGCGTCCTAATATGGGAAGGAAGAGCATTGCAGATGGCCGCAGAAACGCATCTGACAGCATTTTATTGAGCTATCATCTGTGATAGCCAGGTTGCTTCTGAAAGAGGGCTACATAGCTGAGTGGGCCTTACTGGAGTGAAATAAAAAAAACATTCGATAGTTTAGTAGAAGAGTATGGTTACTATTTTCGAAAAGCACACAATCGTGGTGATGAACGTATTGATATATTATATATACAGTGTTTGCGAATAAAAAAATTGTACCCCATACAATAATCCACGTTTGTTTTTGGGGATAGGCCGCTCAGGAGTCGTGAAGCAACTGGCTCCTGAATTTTTGCGAACGCCGCAATTTATTTTCCGGCAAAATTTTAAGTTTATTAGCGCAGTGCGTCAAAAATGAGAGGATCCGCGAAAAGCAAACCCCACGTGGACGCCAATTATTTTAGTAGTTTCACCGTAAAGACAAAATTACACGTCGCTTTAAAATACCTGTACGATAATAAATGCCGTCACCTCTGATTAGCACAATCGGCTACGTACGGTGCGAAAAAAGTTCAACATACATACAGTGGCTATGTACATATTGGAAAGCTAGATGTTAGAAAATATTACTTGACTGTGTATTTCAGTATTAGGAGCGCACATCTGATTTTAATAAATGCCACCTTACCAATCGCTGTCATTGTCTCCTTTTCAAACAGGTAAACTTCAGTCGACCATGAGCTCCGTTTGAATAACGTCGACGTGATAAAATCAAGCGACAAAAGGCCACACGCGAGAGGTGTGCGGGCGTGAAACGTTTGAAGACACGCAACTGAACATTTCGGAAATACACACGCGCACGAGACAAAGAGAGAACTGAGAGAGGCTCACGGCGAGGAGGCGTCGAACGTGTACGCCTGCCGTCAAAAGAAGCCAGCATGGAGGAGCACAGCGTGGTCCTGGACAAGAGCCAAGGACTCACATCCGACGACTTCTCGATCGAGGACCGCGGACAGGATGGCATCTTCATCAAGAATGTGCAGAAGGACTCTGTGCGGCAGCACTTACAAGTCAACGAAGGTGAGAGCCGGGAAGGTTCCACGTCCCACCGAGCAGCCAGCTGTTTCCAGTCACATTTTTTGCGGGCGCTCTGGGGCGGGGGGGGGGGGGGGGGGGCCCGGGGGGGGGGGCTTTTAGTGCTTGGCTTATGGAGAGTGCCATCACCTCTCTCTCTCTCTGTGTCACTTCTCACCAACAAGAGTCATGGGACAGTAAATTGAAGCCCATCGTTCGGGCACAATTTTTGTGGCACAGGCTTTGAATGTTTATTTTACTATTTTAAAATCAGATATATAAGAGTTTCTGCTTTGGAGGCAGGCGCGTTCCTTTGTGCATCAGTGCGCATCTGTGTTCTCACAGTGTTTTTCGAGATATAATTGTATTGCTCTTATCTCCTTGGCGCTCTCCATCGACATCAGGCATTTGAACTTGTAATGAAAGTACAAGGGCTTATTTATTGATTGACATATATGTTGTTATTATTATGAATAGATGAAAACACATATTACAAACAAGGGTTAAATCTAACCAACTGGGTCAATGCTTATTCCCAGATGGCCCCACCCTCCACATGTCAGTTTTGGCCCCTCCCTCTGATGGCTCTGGCCCCTCCTCCCAATTTGCCCTGCCCCCTCCAACATCAATTTCAGTCTCGTGGTTGGGCCACGGGCTCCTAGGTCCTGGCAGTCGGAGTGAGCCTTCCCGACTGTCCTACAAAAATAAAACTCAAGCGCCTACAAAAATAAAACTGCAGCGCTCTGCGTTTAAATCGTCCACCAGGCAGCAAGCCACTAAGAGCAATTAGCATGTGCTGGCAACATTAAATCAACAAAGATATTGCCCTCCCTTCCTCCCTTCTGCATGCAGGAGACCAGATTGTGTCGGCGACCATTTACTTCAAGGACATGAAGAGGGAGGACGCCATGAGGCTCCTGCAGATGTCAGACAAGTACAAGACGGGCCTGCGGCTGCGCCGAGGGTCTGTGGACGGCCTGCTGGCCGACCCCTACGACACTGACATCTACACGCCAACCTTGCGGTCCCCAGACTACAGCTTCCAAGGTCCAAACCTGGGCATGGTAGGAATCACGAACGCAAGTGCGAATGAACGGGCAGACATTGACCCCCCACCCCCCACAAATCGTGGAAAAGTGACTTACCATGAAAAGATTATGCTGAAAAATTAATACCATTTAAGTAACAGGCCTTAGCCAAAATCTTAGCCTTGACACCAGCCCATTATTATTTCGTTCATACAATAATGCAATAATTTAGCTAAAGTCTTCGGAAAGTACTCACGGCCACAAAGTGAGACCACAGAAACGTAGTTACGCTCATGAATGATTCTATATATAGATATATTAGTTGGAAACATTGAAATACCTACCCATTGTTTGCAGAGCTGGCCTTTCCTTCAATCTCTGCCAATGTGCCCTGTGTTATGTGCTGAATGTAGAGTGAAACAACTGACCAGTGCTACAAAAGAATCTTCAACAAGAAGATCAAGCCACGGCTTTCTGCCTCTGCGGAGACTCTGGATATCACAACAGACGCGTATGAGGTGACTATGTATTCTTATTTAGTCCTCTACAAAATAGCAAGTCTTTGGCTAAAACTCCTTCCCCACCCTGTATGAACGTGAGCTGTCTTCTTCATTCTAGATTTGAAGCTTTCGTGACTGCAAGTATTCATATTCTTAGGTTTTTTCGGTAAAGTCACGTAGGTAAAAAATCTAAATTAATAAAAGTTAAATAAAAACAGTCTTCTTCATTTCACTTCATACCATTTATTTGTTTCTGCCTTTTGGCCTCTTTCTCTGATATCCATAGTTTTCAATACTTCCTTCGTCAAACTTTAGCTACCAGAATGTGTCCAATTCTAATTAGATTTCTGTCCTATTGAAGTTTCTCTAGAAACTTCCACGTTACTCTTTATTTCCGTCCACATTATTTACTGCGTTTCATGCCACAACCCTTATTTCAAGATTGTACAGGCATCTAGTGTCTTTCTTTTCCAGTCCCAGTTTCTGCTGCATGCAACACTACACCCCACATGCTAGCGCCATCACTCGTTACTTCAACTCTCCGCTAAGTCGCCGCGGTGGTAACTACCTCACCTGGTATACAGGGGGTCATGGATTTGATCCCAACCCTGGTGCCTGCTGTATATTTGAAGTTCGCATGTTTCCCTATGGTCGCATGGATTTTTCTCCAGGTCCCTACAATTTTTCCCTCCACATTTTGAAAGACGCGTTGAGAGTATTTGGCTGCTATAAATTTCCATATGATAAGCCACTTCGTTCGGCTATCATTTGTGGCCAGGTCGCGTCTGAAAAAAAGCTCTATAGCTCAGTAGGCCTTACCTGGTAAAATATATATAAAGTGTAATAGTTTAATTTGTCTTGTTAGCATAATTATAACACTTGTGAGACAATGTCATAAATAGGGCTGTCCATGGTGTAGGCCAATCAGTTTAAAGTACAATGCATACATAATCAGAGTATTTGGTGTTTGACCAGATGATGCCAAAAGGCGTACAACTCAAAAACAGTGCACTATCAGAGTATTGAGAGCTCGGGGTAAGCAACCTATTACTATATTTTGCCACTGGTAAAGGAGATGTCTCATAGTGTAAATGCTTACCTGAGCTCTCAACACTCTGTTAGTGCACTGTTTTTGAGTTGTACGCCTTTTGGCGTCATCTGGTCCAACACGAATGGAGACTAGGCTCTAAGAAAAGCTGTCTCGGGTGTGGACCAATCAACTTCAAGGAGAGTGCATATCATTATTGTTATCAGAGTTACTTCTTTTTGTTTGCATTTTGACTGCTTGTGTTGTGGTTATTGCAAACATGATGCCTTGTATAAAGGTGTCAGTTTTTGTACCAGTTGAAAGGATAAAACCCTATTACTATATTTTGCCACTGGTAAAGGAGATGTCTCATTGTGCAGAGTAGTTTTTCAGCAATTCATATTTACAAGAAAAAAAAATGCAATTTGCTTAAAGTGTAAAAAAACTAATTATAAAGTTAACAATCCTTCAAGAGCAATATTTAATATTTAGTTTTTCCTTTACATTTTTTGGGAAATATATATGGCTGGATATCAAATAATATTCTTACGTGGAGGGGAGACTGAGATTTTGTTGCTTGTATTGTTTAAAACACGATTTTTAAACATTGATAACATTTAATCTGTACATGCCCCCATATAAGCAATCATAAACAGAGTGACTTTATACATATATTTGTGCACTCAAAAACACCCACGATTATAGACACTTCGGTATTTACATATGCTTGCTTGTGTATCACTTGTTTTTATTAATTTAACCTATGTTTAAAATGCACTTTATACACTTGTTAAAGCATAAACTGTTTTGTGTTTTGTTTCAGATGGAAGCTCCGGAAGGAAATTACTCAACTTCGCTCTATTTTAAAGGTCCACAGGCACCAAGAAAACGTGGAGAATTTGACGCAACACTTCCAAGCTTTGGGAGCGCCAGTGTTTCTGGTGATGCCACAGGAGACCTCAGAGTGAAGCCAAAGGCGACAAGTTATACACTTGGGCCACATGAAATTACATTCGAAGGGTCAGAGGGTAAATTCAGATCACCCAGTGTTGGTATATCTGGACCAAATGTAAAGGGTCCCAATATTGACATCAATAATCCTCGTATGAAAAATGAAGGAACATACTCAACAATTGGATTACCGAAAATGACATTACCAAAATTTGGGTTGTCAGGGTCACAAAAGGTTCAGATGCCACACATTGATTTTAAAGCACCAATGGGAAATGTAAATGTTCCTGCACGAAGAATTGAAGGTCCAGACTTTGATATCAAAGGACCAAACGTTGGATTGGACATTGATGCACCGAATATTGATGTTAACGCCCCCGAAGCAAAATTAAAGAAACCCAAACTAACTATGCCAAAATTTAGTTTGTCTGGATCCAAGGTACATGGACCAGATGTTGACGTTGATCTAAAATCACCAAAGGGAAATGTTAATCTGTCTGCTCCGAAGGTAGGGGGAAAGGTTAGTGGGCCTGACTTTGATCTTGATGGCCCTGAAGGAAGTATTAAAGGGACAAAATTGAAAATGCCCAAGTTCAGTTTGTCTGGACCAAAAGTTTCTGGACCAGATCTTGATGTAGACCTCAAAAAGCCAAAGGCAAAAGGAGATATAAATATATCAGCACCTAACATTGCGGGAGGCATCAAAGCACCAAAACTGAATGCTGATTTGGAAGCCCCAGACATTCGAATAAAAGGCCCCAAAGGCAAGATGAATATGCCAGAATTAAATAAGCCTTCATTTGGTATGTCAAAGCCAAAACTATCAGGGCCAGAGGGTGATTTTGATGTAAATCTACCAGATGCTAATTTAGATATATCTTCACCAAACTTTGGAGGAAAAATTAAATCACCGAAAGTTGATCTTAAAGCCCCAAAGATGGGATTGGATGTTGATGCACCTGACATTGATATTCACAGTCCTGATGCAAAATTAAAAAAACCTAAATTTTCCATGCCAAAGTTTGGAATGTCCGGTCCGAAGATTCATGGCCCAAACGTAGATGTTGACCTTAAAGCACCGAAGGGAGATCTCGATATTTCTGCCCCAAATATTGGTGGAAATTTTAGTGGACCTAACATTGACCTTGATGGACCAGGAGGGAGCATCAAAGGTCCTCACTTAAAAATGCCAAAATTCAATGTGGCTGGGCCAAAATTGTCTGGGCCAGATCTTGATGCAAACCTTAACATGCCAAAGCTTAAAGGAGGCCTAGATATTTCTGCACCACACATTCAAGGAGATCTCAAAGCTCCAAAACTCAATGCCAATTTGGATGCCGCTGATATTGATCTTAAAGGTCCAAAAGGCAAGTTTAACATGCCAGATTTAAAGATGCCTTCTTTTGGTATGTCAAAGCCAAAGATATCAGGTCCAGATGGTGATTTTGACGTGAATCTTCCAGATGCTGATCTCAACCTATCTGGGCCAAAGATAGGAGGAGGTGTCAAAACACCTAAATTAAATCTCAAGGCACCGAATATTGGATTAGATGTTGATGAACCTAATATTGATCTTCATGGTCCAGATGTAAAGTTGAAGAAGCCAACATTTTCCATGCCAAAGATGTCTGGTCCAAAACTTCATGCCCCAGATCTGGATGTTGATCTTAAAGCACCAAAAGGAGATTTCGATATTTCTGCTCCAAATATTGGTGGAAATTTAAGTGGACCTAACATTGACCTTGATGGACCAGGAGGAAGCATCAAAGGTCCTCACTTAAAAATGCCTAAATTCAATCTGTCTGGTCCAAAATTGTCTGGGCCAGATCTTGATGCAAACCTTAAAATGCCAAAGATGAAGGGAGGTCTAGATATATCTGCACCACACATTGAAGGAGATTTCAAAGGTCCAAAACTAAATGCAGATTTAGATGCCCCTGACATTGATCTCAAAGGTCCCAAAGGCAAGTTTAACATGCCAGATTTAAAGATGCCTTCTTTTGGTATGTCAAAGCCAAAGATATCAGGTCCAGATAGTGACTTTGATGTAAATCTTCCAGATGCAGATTTTAATATATCAGGGCCCAAACTTGGGGGAGGTATCAAAAAACCAAAGGTTGATCTGAAGGCTCCGAATATTGGATTTGATGTGAATGCACCAGATATCGACCTTCATGGTCCTGATTTAAAGTTGAAGAAGCCAACGTTTTCAATGCCAAAGATGTCTGGTCCAAAACTTAATGCCCCAGATCTGGATGTGGACCTTAAAGCACCAAAGGGAGATTTCGATATTTCTGCTCCAAATATGGGTGGAAATGTTAGTGGACCCAACATTGACCTTGATGGACCAGGAGGGAGCATCAAAGGACCTCACTTAAAAATGCCTAAATTCAATCTGTCTGGGC